>VXAZ01004443.1:46323-140793 GCA_013399875.1 Gymnorhina tibicen | reverse complement strand
TGCTGCTGGTGCCGCTGGGCGCGGGCTCCGCCACGTACGAGGTGTACGTGGATGCCCGGCGAGCCGAGCGGCCCCTGCAGCACTTTTGGAGGAGCACTGGCTTCTGGTAAGCGCGCACCGCCCGGTTCCGGGCCCCGAGCCGCTGGGCAGAGGCTCTCCGGCCCTCGCCTCGGCTCCATCCCGCCCTCTCGATCCCGAGGGCGTGCGGACGCTGCGTCTCAGGAGCAACTGAGGCTCTCCCGGGCTTGCTGCATGTGGGATCAGAGGGCCCTTGCCGCCCCTTGCTGCTTAGCTTGCTGCTGGACCAGCTCCACCGGTGTAGGGAGGGATGTGGGATGTGGCCAGTTAATGTGAACTGGCCAAAAAAGAGGCCTAGTCGACATTCCTTCCCTCTCTGACTTGCTTCCTTGCCCCCTCGAACATGTAAAGTCCTTCTTCCCCAGAACAGTACATATGTTGATATTGAGAACTCATTTCCCTTTACTTTTCAGTGTTTTCATTGCCAAGGCCCCTAAAAAGGGCCCCAGGCAAAACTTCTGGTAGTTCTAGTACTACCAGACAAAAGACTGATAATTCTAGGAGTTTGTTCTTCTTGACAGACATTTTCCAGATGCACCACCTTCCCGATGCAGCCAGTGGGTCAGGCTGACCTAAGTTAGCAGGAAGGCTGTGACCATGCAGAAATCCCGGCTCCACCACTCTGTATTCTGGTCGTGCTTTTCTTCTCAGAAAAAGCCTGGTCTTGCTCAGCTAGCTGGGGTTGGAACAGCCTTCAAATTTTGTGAGACTACTAAAGGCTTCTAGCAGGCGTGAAAGCAAGAGATGGTATATTCCACTGCTATGCTTGTATCTTACTCTAAAGTGATTATGATCTCCTTCATTTAAGCATACAGTGGGTTAAATGGAAAACACTTATATGGAAAAGAGTTGCAATAGGGTTGGAATCAGAATGTGGTTTGGAAGAAGGAATTTGTGCACTTTTTTTGTATAATGCATAAGGGTCTCCTAAGAGAAAACTTGCGAGATTTTTCTTTAGTTTTCCATGGTGGGGGGGGCGGAACAGAACAGGTCCTAAAATACATTCTGATAAAAAGAAATGTTTGGGCTTTCAGGATTTTTTTTTTCTTTGGTTGTTTCATTTTTTTGTTTTAAATTTTGATTGAAATATTAGGAAACATTAATGAAAATCTGCCTTAAAAATAGTACGTTTGGCCTATTTAAACTGCAGCCTATGAAACACCCATGGTTTTAGTTGTGCCGAAACTTTGGAAAGCTGCAAACACGAAAGATGTGAAGGGAAGACAGAGGAGCTGTAGCAGAGGCAGAGGCTATGCGTGGGTCAGCAGTTACTCTTTTATAATACCTGGCTAACATTGGTATTTCTGAAAATCCCTTGAAAGCTCGTGCAGTGGCACAACTGAGTTCCAGCTGCTAAAGCTTCTTTTCTGGGCAAGTGCACAGCTGTGGATCAGCAGCTGAGAAAGCCTGGGAGCAAGGCTTTTGAAGTTCTTTTGGATGGGCAGTTGGCACTCGGAATAGGAAAGGACAGATGCTGATAGCACCACTAACAAAACCCACTGCTCTGTCAGCTTTCTTTTGTATCTCATTATGGTTTCTGCAAGATTTCTCTCTAACATAGAGTGTGAATTTCATGGTGTTTATTCAACATAGACTAAGCGAAAATAAGTGTCTTTGCCACTGTTGAATGGAAGCCGGTTTGAATTTCAGAGTAGTAGTAAAGCATTCAATCAGAATCTGATCATTAACATTGTCCTCAATCACTGGAGCATTTAAAAATACCCAGATGGCTGATACATTTTTAGTTAGGAGTGAAGCTGGTGATATCTCAGTATCACTTGTGTGATTTGAAACTATCTTACGGAGATGATTTTTAAGTGCCTCGTATGCTGGTGGAATTGCAGAGAGGGGCTACATACACTGGCTGATTTGTATTAAGCATTATAAGTGGATGTGGTTTGTGTAAAGACTTGAACTTTCAGATAAGGATGCAGGAGATGGCATAATAGATAGGCAGTATCTCAGTTGTGTCAAGTTCTTGTCCAGGTGGGGTCAGGCTTTTCTCTCTTTGTGCACAGATGGTTATACAGTAGCAGCTTAATTCCGTAGGGCCCTTGGCGGTGGGATGATTGTGTGGATGGGTACGGAGTAGGCAAGGATGACATAAATGACTCTTCCCAGCAGAGTTACAGTCAGCACAAGTCTGGTTGACATCGTAGGAGACAGACTGCAATAGACAAGGCACAGATTAGAACAGTTTTTGACTTAAACAGTTTATATATGTATATAGTGTGTTGTCAGAGCACAAGTCATCTCTTACTGCAGTGTGAAGACCCATGGATGTATTTTTACCGAGCCTGAGGGACAATGATGTTTTATCCTTCTTGTAATACAAACGCTTTATCATTCAGAACATGCACAATACGAGGAGGCTTAATCAAAGTCCCTAAGGATGCCCAAACCCAGTGAACTGTGCAGCATTCTAAGTTTCTGACTTGTAAAGGGTGGGGTTGAGATCTCGCAGTACTTATCTGTGGAGATAAGAACAACAGAAATTTGCCACAGTGTAATGTTAATTTCAGTGGAATAAGTAGACATCAAAGTCAAGTTGATACAATCGTTGCTGTTTAGCCATGAGCCCGTAAAACTGCTTGCAGAATCAAGCATAGAAACCTCAAACCGCACACTCCTGTGCTTTCTTATGCTTAAGGGTTAGCTGAACACGGCTGAAGATTGTGAAGGCTCTGAGCATCTAATTCTGCTTCTAACAAGTATAGTAGCATCCACAGCAGAGAAGGAATTGATGTCATTGCATGAACTTCAGCAGGAAAGTCAAGCCCATATTTTTTTTACTGCAGACATCAGCAAGTCTGACTTCCACTGAAAAACCTAAAACAGTGAGCTCCTTTATGTTTAGTTACTCAGAGACAAGTCGACTGTCACTGTATGGTTTCCTCTGGCCACTGTTGCCTGAGACTGCTGTCTGTGCAGCAGTGACTGCTGGCAGGGTTTTCCTTTGAGCATGGCACTGAGATGCACCCGGGTGGTATTCTACTTTGCCCAACAACATGTATAGCCAGTTGGCCCCAAATAACCTGCGGCTCCATTTTGCTTTCATCTCATGTTAGGCAGTACTCCTCATGCCGTGTAGGAACATGCAGGTGGTGTAGGGATGTAGCATAGGAATCTTTGCATGCCCAGTGGAGTTGTTATTTAATATTGCAATGTGTTTCTTTTCTGTCCATCTTTTCCTGAAGCCCTCCTTTACCTCACAGCCGTGCTGACCTGTTTGACCTGAGCAAAGACCAAGAGCTGAACCTCGCCTACATTTCTTCTGTTCCACATGGTGGCATTGAACAAGTTCGGATTCACTGGTTACTGGAATTAGTTGCTCTTAGGTAAGCCAACACCTCAAGTCAAAGTCTAGGATGATGTGACACATTAAAGTGTCCAACAGGTGCTCACTTCGATGTTTATCTTAGCCTAGTTGCAACCTGGGCATGTTTTTGGTTCCATGGAAGTCAGCTAAGTTCCAACAGATGGGAATAATTTTGGAGTTTTATGAGATGAAGAAAGACACAGTTTCTACTGAAAGCTGAGGGACTAGAAAGATGGCTTACTTTTTAGCCCTTTAATTTAGGAGATGTGATACAGCAAAAAAGTCCAACAAAGGTTGATACAAGCCTGACTTACTGAGAGGTCCAAATGAAAGCTGCCACTAATCCTTCTGCCTGTCATAGGAGTTACTTTTTCCATCCTGAACCCACCTGTGCACTGCATCAATTGACAGATCGTGAGAACTAAAACAGGGTGAATTCAGGTAATACCAGTTAATACCCTGTTCCAAAACGTTTCACATACCAAATGGCATTTTTGGTTTTAGGGAAATACATGTCAGACTTCAGCAGGACACTTGGAATTCATTGCCTTTCAAGTCCCTTTTAACTCAGCTTGAACATACTTCTATCAAGATGCCCAGTGGGAATAGCCAAATAGCAAGATGCCTAGAGCAGGAGAAATTGGTCTGTGAGGAAAGACAAACCATAAAAACCCCATGAAAAATTGTAATAGCACTTAAAAGTTGTGCCTGGCTCAGACTGTTGCTGAGCTGAGCATATTTACAATCCACATCATTCTTGCATCTGCTGTCCCAGACACAAAAGGATGGTAATTTACCACTGTTGGGAAGCAACAGGGAAGGAGAGCTCAGACTCTGAAAATGGCATGTGAGCAGAGGAGGAGGGTGTTTCAGAGTGTGCATTAGGACCAGACTTTTTCTTCCTCGATATTAAGGTGTGCTTCTGTATGTCAGTTTTTTAGGAAGGTGGTCGGAAGTCCTGCACACAGGTAAGTATTGCATCGGTACCCCAGAGTGGCCTCTGTTTGTTAGTCCATCTTTGAGTATAGCAGGTAACAGAGGTCCTTGCTCTCGTCTTTCCGTGTGGAAGTTTCCAGTAAACACCCTTTGCTGTGTGTGTCTCCCTCTCTTACTGGACTGTGGAATATGTACTCTTGGAGTGACTCACTGTCAAGGACACCTGTCACTGCTCACCACTTCTGGAGTCCCTTTCTTGGCTCTCAGAGATTTCTCCTGGGAGATGGGTTGGGTCTTTCAGATTTCTGTAACCAATTCAGTTAGGAAAAATCAATGAGTACCTTTGGAGAAAGAAAGTAGCCACATCTACACTCGGAGACCGGAATCCCTTCTGGCAACCTGTCTTAGCTGTGCCGTGTGATGAATTGGGATTTCCACATGACTGAGGGGGAGGAATGCATTTGTCATGGATTCTGCTCAGCCTTTGTGGGGTACTGAGGCACTGAGTCTTTTAAAGTGGGATACAATCCTTGACACAATCAAAATTCTAGGACCATGGAAACATAGCAATCAATCAAGAAGTCTCCAAAAAAGCTGCAATGTCTCAAAGGTAGGATTCTAACCTACTAGCCTCAATCTTTAGCCTAGCTTTGACATGTAGAAATTAGAAACTGTTACAGTTTAGAACCAAGCTAGAACTTATCATTTGGCAAAAAAATGTGCGTTTGTCAAAGACAAGAAGACATTTAAGTTGTGGAAGAACAACCAGTCGACTAAGTGTCAGCAGTTTTGGAAGGGGAAGGAGCATGGAGCCTGCAGGCAAACACTGGGACTGAAAAAACCAATAGGAGCAGGAATGCAAGTCTGAGCAGAGAAGGTCAGTGCTGATGCTTAATTTTGTGCATGTGCAAATCTCTTCCTGAACCAGGGATTTCCAGAAGGATGTAAAGAGGTTTTGAGTGCAACCATCTGAGTGTGGGACTGTATTATGGGGTTGATGAGTAGAGAACACTTCTTGGAATGTGGAGGTGGGCACTTGACTGAGAAGAGCTCTTAGAAAAAACAGGGGACCAGGAGATAACACCTCTGTGGAAGTCTAACAGATAGAGGCTTTGCTTTTCTTCACAGTTGTGTCATCTGTAAAAAGCTGCCATGTTTCTCACAAGAAATAGATGTGCTCAAATAAAAGACTGCCACCTTTCCCTTCTCACTTCTGTAGTGGTCTTTCTCATGTTTTCTAATCCCCCAGTACCAAGTGCATCCCTTTATTTTAACTTTTTCTACTACAGCACGTCCCCCTCTTAGTCTTTTTCTTTATTCTGAGTCAGCCCATTATTTCACCACCTGTGAAAGGATACCACAAGGCAAACTGTTTTTAGAGAGCTGTTTTTTATTGTCCAACCAAAAGCACACATTCGTCTTTGGTCTTGTGACACAGGAATATTCATGATTGTGGGGGAACCCAAGGTGTCTTTCATGAACTGGACAGTTTCCAGGTTGTTTACCAGTGCCAGTAAATAGAGCTATTTTGACACCTAGACCACACATTCTGGCCATGCTTCACTAGTCAACAAGACAGGACACTTTGAGCTGAAGACTCTGGCTCTTTGCCCAGTTCCAAGGGACACACAGAGTCCACAAGTTAAGAATCCTTTCCCATTCTTACGTAGCAGTACTAAGATCTGTCAGATACATGATACATGATAAATCACAAGGCATCACAGTGAACAAAAATATAGTCAATCTACATGAAGCATATAACATTTCCTAAAAGGCATATAATGATTTTTTATTTCAATATTAGTATTAACCTAGTTGAAATTACAAGCCTATCCCCAGCTCCTCTCCAAGACATGATAGCTAATTTCTGGTAGATTAGGAGAGAAGAGAATCAGCAGTTTTTGTTAATTTTCAATCTTCATATCTTTACTCTTAGTATAACTCAGTATAGCAAACATAAATGTACCAGAAAAAGGCTTGCTTTTTTTAGTTACCTTTTACATACTCCATAGAAATAATTCACAGTCTGCCAGCATCCCCGCATCATAGCACTGAAGCTGTTTCCCTGCTGTGTTCGACATTGTCCAACACAGTTGATTGTGAGCCAGCTCTGCCAGTAAAACCAAAACAGGAAATTGTTCTTACAATTTCTTCTGACCAATAGTTTCTTTCTTCATAATACAAGTTCTAAAGTTAACTTTCTCTCTTATGCATAGTCCAGTTTCTTTGCTTAGGTATCCTTTTAGTACCACACTTAAAATAAATGGGGTGAAAAAGAGACTTCCCACTCTTACTTTCTCATCCTCTTCATTATTCTCCGGACACTCTTGCAAGAATACACCTTCCATTGGGATTTCACTTTCTTTTTTGTCTTTTAAAATGAGATTGATCTAGAGTTAAGGGTATCTTTGCTTTTTTTTTTTTCTTTGTGTTCTATGTTGATAGTTTGATCCATAAAGCTGAAAAAAGTAGATTGGTAGGATGTTTTATTGACTTCCAGTGACAGCTTGCTTAGCACAGTGGCCTAAGAGTGTCTATATGATACTGTCTGGTAGTAACCCTTATAAACCTATTCCCCTTGTTTAGGCCCAAACAGGACCTAAAAGAGGTGTTCCCTGATTGAAGAATGGTTACAAACAAAAGCAGGCACAAAGCAGTATTTTGTCCTTGGGCCTTGCTCACTTCCTTTTAGAACAGAAAGAAGCTAATCATACCAAGTCAGCAATTTAAATAATAATGTGAATTGCTTTATGACAGGAAAATACTGCTAATGGTCAATCCTTTAATCGTGTCAGGTGTTTCTGACAGGTTTTACTGCTTTAGCAGTACTAACAGTGTGCAGCTGATAGGCTTCTTTTGTAATGAGTGCATGAAAATGTCAGCACTGTATAACCTAATACTGTGCTAGTTGTAGTCCCTGTGAAGATATTATCTTTTGGGAGTGCACTGCTTTTCCTCTAAGAAAATACTTGTTTCTGAGACACAGACAGGCTCAGGAGCACCTGGAGAACTTCAGTTTGACTGTTCTTTCATTCAGTGACCTAAAAAATTGAAATGAGCAAGTCTTAAGATGTGTTGACTTGACTTTTTTTTTTAAATGGGACAGCAAAGAAATGGCTTCTGCATATATGGAACCTGTTTCTGAAGTCTGTTAGTTGTAAGAGGCACAGCTGTGATAGAATTTCCTTCCATGCTTGGTGCTGTGTGAACCTGACTTGAAACAGGAGAGAGCGAGCACAGCTATTTCACCTTTTGTGCAGATAATTATAATCTTGAGTACGAAATGGGATATTCTGCCCATGCCATGGGCCTGAACGCTGAATGCTAAGCATGTTACAATCAAAATCCAAGTCTATTCTTATTTGTAAAGAGAGAACGTGCATATACAACAATACAACTGATGATGGGAGTATCTAATGACATAAAGCATAATGAACAGCAGTTAATGCAAGTTACTATAGAAAGTAACCAGCCTCAGAAAACATGGTCTAATAGACCTCAAATCAAAGATTAATATGATAGGAAAAAAAAACCAAACAAAACAAACAAAACACCCACAACATCTGTAGTATGTACAAACAATGGTGACAGTTTTTCAACATATAGGGATGCACAAATTGCAAAGCATTGCTCTGTTTACTTGACCCATGTATGTTACTTGTAATACTTCATTAGCATTGCATCAGAGTAGACCAGCCAGGCAGTGCTGACTGATCCATCAATCCCCTTCAAGAAAACTCACAGATTTGCCTTCCCACCCTACCCTATTTTCTCCTGGTTTTCTTTGAACCCAGGCAGGCATTTGTAGGAAGATGTGCTGCATCACAGCTCTGAGGTTTTATGTTTGATGGTCCTTATGTATCCCTGAATTAAAATTACATCTGCCCACCAGAGGCATCTTATTTTACAGGATGGTACAACTAGCTGGGTAGCTGCCAGTTAAAGCCATTCATTTTTCTTAATCCTGTTTATCATCTTACTAGTTACAAAATTGTGCATCAGAATCATATTTCTTCCAGCATAATTAGGAGTATCACAGTCTTCAGTAACTAATTATGACAGATTTAATCCAATAAAACAGATGACTCCTGTGACTCCAAAGCCAGCAGTTTTTGGAAATGGTCATTTTGAGAGGAACCTGTGGTGGATCATAGTTTCTTCTCCTGTGGCAGGTTATGCTGTTAAGCCTGTGTGATCAAGGAGGAGAGATATTCTACATTTCACAACATTTTATACATTTTATTTGTATGCAAACAGTGGGGACTTGTTTAGGAGTACATCTAGAACAATTGGAAGGGGCAGGGCCTTGCAAGCCAGAATTTAAACATTATGTGTCCAAAATGCCATATTGATTGCATTTTCATGGAAGTGGCTTAGCCTTCTTAACACAAACCAGCCATTAAATCACTGGGAGAGCAAGCTTATACTGGGCAGGCCTTCCACTGCAACAGTCCTGTGATATCCATGTTGGGTCACAAATGATCATGGTACAAAAGGGACAAGTCAATCCCAAATTGCCTTTGCCTGCATTTTAAAGTGAAGATGGTAGTCTAACCTGTTCCAGGCTTGTCCTGGACTGCCTCTCCAGTGGCTGCTCTATGTGGCATATGACATAAAGTGGAGCTCTTAGCGGGGAATGGCTTTACACAGCAAACAGTGTGTCTGATAATTTACTTGTTGCAAACTGCCCCTCTCCATCTGTCACTTAGTAGCGAATCATCAGGGAAGACACCGCGTTAAACTGAGCAATCTGCTGGAAGCTTGTGGTCTTTTGCAAACAGCACAGCATTATGTATACTGTAGAATAGCATTTCCTGCATGCATCCAAAATCTCTTCCAAAGTAACCCCCTCTTTTCAGAGAGTCTATCACTGAGGGATTGCAGCAAGCCAGGAGAACAGAAATGTTTAAATTCTTGTAGTCTTTCAGGACTTCCTTTAAAGTATTAACTCCAGTGGTGTCCAAAAATGAGATGGAAGAGCAATCTACAACAAGGGCTTGGAAATCAATTTGCTTAGGAACTAGTTGCAAAGTGGTTTCTCCAATGCCCAGTCCATTAGCAGTTTTGTGATTTCCCTTTTTCAGATGCTGCTTTTCCTTCTTCTCGTATTTCTTCCTTCTAGCAGCTTCTAGGTTAGGATCTAAATTGGTCAATCGGTACAGAGACTTTAGGAAGTAGTTTCTATTTGCATAGTAAAGTGGGGCCTCAAACCGAAATATTTTGACCTTCGGAACAGTAGAGAGATTTTCATATTCTAAGTCATCCTCATAAAAGCTTGTGTCTTGGATCTGACCAAGCAGGGCTGTCCGTGGCCGCTGGGTTCGAACAATGATGCATAACATGGAGAAAACAATGCCAACCAACAGCCCTACTTCTGTGCTGACCAAGGCAGAGGCAGACATGGTAACTACCCAAACAAGTGTGTCCACCTTATTCACATGGTACCGTGCTGGCACATCTCGGAACTTCCTCAGGGCTCCCCGAAGGCTGACAATGATAATACAAGCCAGGACACACTTCTGCAAGGAGTAGAAGAGAGGTGCCAGGAAGAGCAGCACCAGCAAAACCACCATTGCACTGATTACTCCAGAGATTTGAGTCTGGCAGCCTGTAGATGTTTTGACGAGTGTTTTTGCCAGAGCTGCACTGGTTGCAAAACAGTGGAAGAAAGAAGGAATGATGTTGCAGAACCCCACAGCAAACATTTCCTGATTGGCTCGGATGGTGTAAGCATATTTCTTTGCAAACATTTCAGAAAGGGATACAGTGAAGACAAAACTGACTATGGCAAGAGGCAAAGCATCTACAGCAACTCGTAGCATTAAGCTGAACTCTGGTACCTTTGGAGGGATAAATCCTGTTGGAATAGCTCCAGAAACACTGGATGCATACACTTCATTTAACTTACCATAGTGTGACACCAGTGTTGCCACAACAATAACTACCAGCTCTGTGGGAAGAGGAAATTTCAGTTTATGCTTATACCGATCTCCGAGTTCCTTAGCAGTGACCAGCACCACAATACAAATGGCACTTGTGATGACATCACAAAGGTTAGCCTGAGAAATGTTCCGTAAGATGTTAATCCAAGTAATAACAAGCATCCCATGCCCTTGGCTACGTGGAATTTTTATTCCAATCAGATACTTCACTTGAGCTGTTAAAATGGTTAAGGAAGCACCAGTTGCAAAGCCATCTAGTACGGACTCAGATAGGTACATAGATACGAAACCCAGACGGAAGATCCCCATTAGAACCTGAGGAAACAGAAAAAGAAAACAAAAAACGAACCATGAGCTGTAACCATTGCTGCAAATAATTAAGTACAGATGGGGGAGAACTAGCTGGAGGCCAATAGCGTTAGGCTATTTCAGTCTTGAAACAGGAATTATCCTTTATTGTTTCCAGTCTGCTTTTAAAATATGTGATTCCTTTTACTGTTGTGGAATGCTACAAACCCAAGAGGTGAATGAGGAGTTTGAAACAGGGTCAGTCAAACATCTGTCTGAAGTGACTCCACTGAAGTGGCTTGCCTGATTTTTATTTCCCATGCAAAAGAGCCTTGGGTCCAAAATACTTGTTATACCAAAGTCAATTTTCTTTTTTTTCTGTCTTATAAGTGAATACAGTTAAAGTGTATGGCCTTTTCTTTGTAAACAGAACTTGAATGACAACAAGTAAGATCCCTACTTTAGCTGTTGTATTAAACAGCTTTTAATTTTAACGCTGGACAGGAGGGAAAATGGAGCACAGCCCTTGTGGCATGCCTAAGATCAGAAGTGGCAGAACAGCTCACAAACTCCAGGATTCTGCCCTTAACGAGTTGATTCTCCTTCCTTAGATGGCTTTGGAAAATACAACTTCACAGGGGCATTTTTTTGTTCATAAATGTGACCTGAAATTTCTTAATACAACCAGAAGATAGCTCTTTCTTAATTCATATATATACATATGTGTGTGTGTGTGTATACATATAGACACAAACACACACACATATACACGCACACACACACCGAATTAATAGATAAGGATGTTCATGTGCTTCCTTCTGTGTTCTCATGATATCCTTGTGATGGCAGGATGTTGACAAGTGCCAAGGAGTCCAGCACAGCCATTGTCTAAAAAGTAGATTAGTCAGTCTATTTCTCCTCTTGTCCTTTCTTTGAATTATCTTTAGGACAGCAGTTGGGTAGAACATAGCACCCTGTAGCAAAACAGTGAGCTGCACATTCTGAACCTGTAGAAGTAGATGAGTAGGTCTACACCTCTATTAATATATCTAGGGAAAGAGTTATTTCTTCATTGTTGAAGTACACAGCTACCTGGGAGTTTCCTATAACTGTATTGGGGCTCATTGTCCCATGAAAGCAATAAGGCCAAGAAGCAGTAGAGTATCAAAACAATGGTCTTTCAGAAGACCCTTGTTTTAGCTGTGTTTGCTAGTAGCTAAGAAAACTGCCAGCCTCATGCTGTCTCTTAGTTGCCTACAGTTAGGCTTCCTGGAGAATACAGTCCAAGGTACATTCAAATGAACTGATGATGTATCTCATTGAAAGACAGTCAAGCCAAAGCTTAGGTCATGCAAAAAAGCTTTAGGAGCTTCATACCTTACCTCTGGATGTCAGCAACCACTTACCTGATACACTCCAGCCACAAATGTCAAGGCTGTAGCAATGCCAATAGCGTAGCACTCTTTCCCACACTCGGCATTTATCCCCGCAATGGTAAGGTTGAAGGCAGTTGTGTTGGACAGACTGTCATTCTGCTGAGAGCCATCACCCAAGGCTGGTGGGGCATCATCATTCAAGTCAAATCCAGCCAAGAGAAGTTCTCGGTCCACAACTTGTCCCACCATTAAGCTTATCAAGCTGAAAATGCCAACTGAGACATGACGGGATGTGCCCATTAAGAAATAGATTATATTGGCAAAGAATGATGTGTAAAGACTGTAAATGGGCTTCAGACCTGCCAGCAGTGAATATGCAATTGCTTGAGGCACCAAAATGATCCCAATCACTAACCCAGACATAACATCCCCCCAAATGTACTCTTTGCACTGGTACTTGGGAAGCCATCGTAAAACAGGAAAGAAGTCCATAACAAAGTTCTTCAGCTTCTGTGGTGTGCAGGAGCAGCTCCTTCTCAGCTTAGCTAGGATGACTTCTTTCCTGTTAATCTTGACGTGAGTCTTTCTTTCCATGAGAAAGCAGGATGAAGTGTTGTTTTCCATTCTGGTAGCCTCAAGTGGTCTTTCCATTTTCCCAGTGTTTACTTCATTTATGTGTTCCTGCAAAGTGAAGAAAACCTCCGTTAGGTTGCAGTTCAGGAAGGTTTTCTTAACACAGTTGCTTAACACTAGAAGTTTGTCACCCGATTTTGCTTTTAAGGAAGCATCATCCCAACAAGAACATAAGACTAAGAAATAAATCTGCCCTTTCTTGCAGACATTAAAGAGTACTTTCAATTGAATCCAGTTTGTTCTATTAAAGAAAAATGGTGTTACAGTAGTCATTTCTTTGTGTGACACAGATTTCCATCATCTATTCCAAACGTTTTATCAAAAAGGTCTTTGTGAGCAGAGGCAGCACTTGATGGTGTGAAATAAACATGTGCTAGTGGGGTAGGTTATAGTGTTTCTGTATAGTGAGTACATCTTGTTGTCATTGATTTGTAACTCACATGGGGTATAATGATCTGTCACTGCAATTGTCGTCAGTGCAGAGGAGGAAAATGTTGCTGGTAGGACCTGTAAAGCAGAGTTTTCTGGAGAGCAACAGTTTAGTCTTACACAAAAGATACGTACACAAACCATTGATGAACTCTTTGTAGCTGCTAAATAACATGAACTTGTTGAATTGTAGATTGTTTCGATGTGCAACTTCTGATAATAAATACCTGCGCACAAATACCACCACATTGGCAACATAGGACCAAGCACCATGATGTTACCATGTCAGAAGAGTGCTACATGTTAGTATTTTCAGGTTTAAACCCATAGTTACCCAACTTTGCTCTCCCAGTAATGAGATATAAAAAATAATTATGTGTACAGCCAAACAAACACAGCAGTGTTTCCTATGGTTCTCCTGCTTGTTTTCTAATATATGATGACTGGGATTATTTGTATGCCCCTGATGGGGATTGCTTTCAATGTCTCTTGCCTCAATGGACACAACAGTTTTCACCAAACTTGACCTCTGCATTTTTACTCAGTTGTCAAATTAAATTGAAATTAGCTTAGTGCATTCATAAGTAATTTTGGGGTAGGTGGGAACATGGCTAAGAGGCAAAACATGCAAGTGTCCTAACTTATATAGCTAAAAAAATAAAATAGGAACACACAGGTGGAAAATATCCAACAGACTATGCCAAATGCAAATCTTGTCTTCTGGTTAGCAGTGGAAAGAAAGAAGAGCATTCCACGTGAGGATGCCCATATATGAGTAGTGGGAGATAAGGAGTGACTCACACTGATCTAGGTGAAGATAGTATGTGCTAGTACAACAGTATGCAGAACTTCTAGGAAAGCAGACCTTCCCTAGGCTCAGCCTCTTCCAGTGTCATTAACAGCCAGGATCTCTGCATCAGACCTGTTTGGTGCCAGGAGTGACATTGCAATAATGTCAAAGCTTGTCTTCACTTACAAGTAACAGCTGTTTCTTTCCTCTTTCAATGTTTAGAGACAGACTCTGTACTCATCAGTTTCATAAAACTTGAAGTACATTTACTGGCACAGTATTCTGTTGGTAAATTTTAACGATTTTAACAATTAATACACAAGTTAGATGCTAGTGACAGAAGTCATTGTCTGTGTAAATGTCATGTATTTTTTTGTTGTTAAGAAGAATATTTTGATTTGTTAACTTTTGGTAACAGCCTGTTAAGGTGTAGAATTCCAAATTTAGAAAAAGCAAAGTGTTTATGAGTCCGACTAGAAGCATAATTGAAAGCCAAAAAAACAGATTATCAATAGCCTGTAAGCTTTTGATCTGGAGCAGTCCAAATAGAGGGTGGCTTACTAAAAAGTCTTTTGTCTATCCTGCTTAGAAATAGTTTTCAAGATTTTAATAATTACATTTTGCCACCAGATTGAAAATAATAAGATACATATCTATAACTAGCGCAGAACTCTTAAACAAGTTCCTAGGTATTATGATACAGCATACAGATAAACAATACAGCATGATTTCTAAGGCTATGCAAAGTTTAACCACAATTCAAAGCAGGATGTTTAGGTGTTATAGGTAATTTATAACTTTGTAAAAGGCGCAGTAGAGATTCTTGTTAGAAATGTGTGGACTGATTGTCCAAGTTGAAAAGGACCTGCATAGTAGTCTAAATATATTTAAAAAAATCAGTAGATTTTTATCCATCCCGGTTACATAAACCCATTTTTAGCTCCCATTGTATAAATTTCGTTGTGTTTGTAAGTAAGGTTTATTTCTATCATAAAGGAACACTAATTACAATTTAATGTAATTATTTAGAAAGAGCAATGTTTATTTTTTATCAGTGCTAAGTTTACTTTAGACCCTGATATACTGCATACTTATGCTAGCCAAGATCTGCTTGTACAGGAAATAGGTTGGATCTAGTCTTTGTTAGAATGCAAAGGTGACAGAGAAGATAAATGAAGTTGCAACACCAAGAGAAGTAATTGAGAGCTTATGAATAAAGTTTACCAAATACAGAATGCTAGCAAGTGTAATAAAGACACTCATTTTTAAAAGGCAAAAACCCAATGCTTCCTGTCTTACCTAAATTAGTTTGGAGAATGAGAGACTTGTGCATGACGACAGCAAGTCCTTATTCAAATGCCACTCACTTCTTACAGCCAAGTGAATTCAGCCAGCCGGGAAATAAGTACTGTGCCCTTGCTCTACATACTTAAAAGCTAGTGGGCAGTTCAATATCCAATGAGTGCTTTTTATAGGCTACATAAAAGAGATTGCATCAGCTTCTGTAAACTAGGCTCATATATTTAATTGCATAGTTGCTGTCTGCCTCTCTCTAATCTCGTACAATTTACCTGGAAGTAATTTGGTATTTACAAAAAAAAACCCATTACAATTCAGATGTGTGTATTTGTGCAGCTCCCTGAGGGATAATAGTTAAAATTTTTAATACATTAGATGATAGGAACATTATTTCTTTGGAAATCTATTAAGAGATTTTGTGTTTGAATGATAGTTTAGTAATATATATATTAGCTATGCTGCCTTACTCGATAATCAGAATAATAGCTTTTTGTAAAAAACAACCAATCTTCCCCCCCACCCCCAAAAAATGTAGTACAGTAAAGTATGTATCTTCTGTGTCCAAGCTTTCTTCAGTTCTTTTTTTCTCCTGAAAATAAAGGTTTCCTTCCTGTAAGTAACTGTTTTTTCTGCTATATATGCATTCAGATTCCATGTCATTCCATGAACATGGTAGCTGTAATGCACTCAGCTCTCAACCTCTATTGGTATCCAGAAACTGTTAATATTAAAAGTTTCCTTGTTGCTTTTAGAATACAATAAAGCCACACCAAATAAGGGAACGGACATTGTTACCCGCAACCCATTTTTCAGCTGTGTAATCCAGTAATTGTCAAGTAACTCATTGCTTCACCTGAAGGAAATGGGATTCCACCACAGATGTGTGCTATCCCCTGTACACTTGTGCGGCATAGCAGAGCTTGAAGCTTCCAGTGTTCTTGCCATGTCCAAAGACAGAATGGTGGAGAGGAGATCTGTCTGCTGCTGTGCACATGTGCACACTCCAGCCTTCTGATTCTGGCACTTAGATACAACACTAACCTTCCAAAGTGGTAATACTTGAGCAATATGCAGGAGCCGTAGGGGTGTCAGTAAGTGGATTCCTTTACTGGTTCACCAAATGACCCATTTTCAGCTTAGCCGTACTAACAAATAGAAAACCACTATTTCACTCTCCCTTTCTTCCTCCAGAGCTCCACAGAACATGATGTTTGCGTTTTACTCAACTCTGAATAAAATCATTTGCTTAAAGAGCTGTTCTTAGCAGGGCTGTAAAGATGAAGCAGCACATACCATAAAACATGTTAGTTCATTGCATTTGGTATTGGAACAGCTGTTTAAAACAAGTGAAAGTTTACTTGTGTGCATATTCATGTATATGTGTAACATTCATATAATTACAACAGAAAGTAGTCTTGGTTATTTTTAATTGTACTTTTATGTTTGGAGTCTTCACAGTGAAGTTTTTTCAAGTTTCCCTTGACCATATGAGCAAAAACAATTGAGCAGAACTGTGTCTGAACCACTCATTCTTTCAGGTTAAATGCATTGACTCCAATTATTTTGTGAAAAAGAGAAACAAGGGAAAGAATCATTCAAACCAAACAGACTGCTGACTTTCCAACTGGCCTTAGTCCCACCTTTCTTCCTGTCTTTTCATTGTGCCTGTGACCTGACAAAAACTCTGTGCAGGGAAAGAAATGTTCATTACAGTATGTTTGTGTAGGGTTTCTCTTTGCAGATTCTTCGGCNTTTTTTTTTTTTTTTTGTATCTCTAGAAAGCCCAGGAGGGAGTAGTGAGGGTGAGCCTGTCTCTCTATGCTAAGGATATATTTTAAATGCTTTGTTTAGAATGGAAGTCAGACAGTATCACAACTTTATACTATAACTGCTCACTTGCTGAAGGAGTGATTTCAAGTGAAAGTTAGGATAGAGCCATTTAAAGACTTTGAGCTAAGTGATGTTTGCTGTTTTCTCCACATTTGAACTATGAAAAATACACTAAAAACTAATGTGGTTAGGGTGGGTTTTGTATTTATTGTTGCATAACTCACAGAAAAACTTGAGAGACATCACTCTAGTTAAACATTTGATTGGAAACACAGGTGTTGAGTTAAACTGTTCATGTTGCTCATCTTTCGTATCAGAAGCCTTTCCTGTCTTGTAGAAACCTTTCTTGGCTCCAATGGCTATGATTACGTTACTGTTCTGGTTCTGAGCAATGACACAATTTTGAAAGAACTCCTTGTTTAGCCTCACAGTGCATAGATTCAATGTACAGAGGTGTGTTATTCTTGCAAACCTGATTTTTTTTCTGAGGAAAGTACCTAGAAACTATGCCCCAGTGCACTCTGACCATTTATGGTGACATAAAAACCTTAGCCAGCAATTGGTGCTTTGGACATATTTGTACAGAAGTGGCGAGTACATTTAGTTTTTGAGAACTGACTGGTCTGAAATAAAATCCCCTGAGCTGCATATAAGACAATACTGCTTTAGCACCTACTGCTTTGATTTATTAATCTGCTTTTGTTCTGCAGGGTTGCTTAGATACGTCAGCATAACCTAAAAGTTTTAGAAGTGATCAAGTGCAAAAACAGAACAAGTGAAATGAAAGTTTCTCTCTGTTTTGCATTAGCTGTTGTATTTTCATCTTCAGAACTAAGAGGTACTTGGAAACAGACTTAAGCAAGGTGCCAGCAACCAAAACCATTTATTTATACACTGACCTAGCAAGCTGTCAGACCACAGGTACATGGCAATGCCTTTTAGGAAAATCATGTGAAACTGGATAGGCTTGGTTAGTTTTTTCACTATATTTGGGCAAAATATTGTTGCTTCAAGGCATTTTTGTGTTGAGTTTCAATGTTAGACTAATTTGGAAGTGAAAGAGGAAACAGCATTCCAGCTTAGTGGTCTCTACAAGTCAGGAAAGCCAGATCAAGTCCTCTGCAAATTAAAACTGCTATACTAAGGAGAGATTTATTCTTAGTCTTTTAGATTATTAGATTATTTAGTTAGATTTAGATTATTTAGTCTTTTAGATTTGTGTATTTCTAATAAAATCTCCAATTCATAGTTTTTATTTCCAACTGTAAATAAGTCTAGGATTTTCCAGGCAAGTTAGGCTCTTTTTTAAATGTCTGCATTCACCAGCAGCTGTGATTCAAATCTTGTTTTCCCAAGGATTCTCAGCTCCATATCCCAGTGAGTAAGGTGACAGCCAGTGACAGGTAACAACCCCAGAGCTGATGAGCAGGTTACAGTGGAACTCACGCAGTCAGGCAGCACCTGTTGTTAAGGCTGGCCCATCAGATCATCTTTGGGAATGATCAGACATGCAAATAAATGATCAAGTATTTTCACTCGTTCTCCAGAGACGGGTTTTGTTCAAGGATTCCAGAACATGCTGACCTAACTATTGACAGGCACTTGAAGGCAAGACAGCATTATTCTTCTGGAGAGCCCTAGTATATGACCATTGAAAAGGCATTTCCTGTGGAATCAAATATCATTCCTAAAAATCGGATTTCTTGTTTTTGAAAAAGTAGCTGTTTCAAAGTGAAAGTCTGTTAATAAAAAAAAAAAAAAAGTGTTTCAAGATAGCTTTTCAAGAGCCTGGTCATCATTCATAAAGTTAAATAGTTAAATACTAAGCTCTGTTTTCTGCCCTGTGGTTTTGCTGGACATTGTTTAGCCATACTAAGCTGTCATAGAGAAAACCAAATTGGTAGTCCATTGTCTTCCGTGGCATCTTGTGTTTACTACATGCAATAAGGACAGTATTTTGGAAACACTCTTTCGTACTTAAGCACTAAGAAAATGCTCTCAGCTTCAATATCGATGTAGTGCTTTGAGAAACAGGTAAGTCTAGAATATGCTATTTTTAAAAATAGAAATAAAAACTAGGCAAATGGTTGAACTCTTGGATGAGGGTTGCAGGAAGGATAATTGCTGTACCATTTACAGTTGGCTGCATGTTTTACAAACTTTTGCTCAATGTATACCTTATAAGCAATATTTTGAACAACAACATAATGAGAAACCAAAAAACAACACCACATGCAAAGTAAGTGAGAAGAGGCAGTTTTGCACCTTTGAAAACAGGCAAAGAACAAATTAACCTGAATTCACAGGCACAGGAAGGGAGACAAATCTCTTACCTGGAGAGCTTTTTGACAGGAATGTACCAGCTCTGTTTTTGCACGTTGGAATGAATGAAAGTCTTCAGCCAGACATTGCTCTATTTGCATAAAGGATAATTATTAGCTAAATATTCCTCGAGGTAAGAATGGGCAGTTAAGGCATCTTGAGCTTGCTGTTTGGTAGTGTGTTGTCACTTGTATCACTTTGTAAATCTGGATATATATGTAGCACTAGCTGAGGATTTGCATTTAAATAATGCATAAGATTATTAATTAACTAGCACTGATCCAAAAATTGTGCTGAGTTCAGACTGGCACATCTCTGACCTTTGAAGCTACTTGTTATCTGAGATTTGATCTGGTTTATGCATCCTCATGTAGCATTAGCTTTTGATTTTACATGTTCAAGGTGTATGAATTTCCATCTTGCTTGAGATTTGTGCACTTTGCAGGCTGGAATAAGTACTGTTGTGCTCAGTGCATAGGATGAGACTTCCAGAGGTCAGAGTTCTGTTCCTACATGTCAGCACATTCAGATCACAAGATTTGTTGCTTCTGTGTAAACCGAAGACTGTAAAATGTAGGCCAATCAGCAGGACAAAGATAGACTTCTGTTGAAAGTCTGCTTTGTTCTTGTGAAGTGTATAAATGACCAACTTCCCTCTCAGTTATCTTAGATCTTTGTATAAGTGCAGACTTATCCAAATGAAAAATAAACATCCATCTCCTCTTGACAAAGGTGATAGGTAATGTTTAATGGTTACTAAGCAGTGAAGATTAACAGGTTGGGTACAAGGCCATGACTTGCAGGAACTGTATTCAGCTGGCCTGCAAGCTAAGGGATGAGGAGATGTGTCTATTTCTCAGCCAAGGAAGAACATGAGCAGGCATGCAGTAAGGATCTGAGATGGGAGTTGCAAGGCCACAAAAAGACTGTGTTGCTGGCTTGCAGAGAGATGCAGTGGGGTGCAGTGCACAAGCATGACCAAAGAGGGCCAGGTTCCAACATTGTCTTTTATCCCAGTGCAAAAAGTTGTTTGCTGCTCTTTAGAAGTAAGAAGGAAACATAAAAATTACGTAAATGAAAAGTCAAAACTTAGGTGAGTGAGGAATAGAAAGGGAAGCATCTCACATCTCATTTCTGTGATGTTAAACTGGTCATGGATTCTTAAAACTACTGGCTGTTATCGGGAGCTTAGACTTGGTGATAGTAGTTGTGACGTTCTAAACCCAAAATCTAAAGAGGGTAATTTCAGTCTTACTAAAATCCTGTTTCTTGCTTCTTTGTTATGGAAAGCCTTGTCAACTATTCCTATCCCTTTCCCGTTGCTAAAGTAGCTCTTAGAAAAAGAGGGATGCAGTAGTACACTTTACCTGCATAATGAATTCTGCACACTGGTCACAAAGATGGTGTGTTTCTTTGGTCTTGTGCTCTACAGAATGGAAAACTTCACTGCTTCCGTTAATTTAATTTTAGCCTTGCAGTATTTCTTCACTAAAAATAAAATTACTTAAACTCAAGTCTCTCAAATTCATCCTTTCATCTATTTTACTATCTAATTCTTAGAACCAAGGGTTATCTTGTCTAACAACCTCCTAAAATGCGTGTGCCATCTGCTTCAATACTAAAGTAAGCTTGCCCACTCTGTTCTCCTTTACAACTTGTCCAGTATTTGGAAACTCTGTGACTTCTGGTATTTGCAGAATAAAAGCCCAACTTAAAAATTTTTTTAACAGAGACCTCTCTGCATTTCTCTCCAACAGCACTTTTCCCAATATCAGGCTCCTAAGAGAAAGGAGGATATTACTGTATCACTATCACTTGACCTCTTCCATATATAGTTGGTTGTAATTTTTTTTGCCTTGAGTTTTGCCTCAAGCTAGCCTAAAAATGACACTTTTTGAAATCTAAAGAAAGAAACTTCAAATAATAATTGTGAACATTTTTTAGGTACAGCACAGTACAAGTGAGGCTAATATCTCTGGACAGGACAGTTCCACATGGGAAAGAAAGTGACAAAATGAAGCAATCTCTCATTCTGTCTGTAGGAATTTTGAAAATGATATCGTTTTGACAGAACTGTGTTTTATGATGAACAAATTTTACTTAACATATGAAAATACTGACAGCAGAAGATTCATCAGTGGATTATGGAAATGGGAGTTCACACTGCATTACATGAAGTCATTCATCAAGGCTTCAGTCCAGCAATAATTCTGAGTGGGCTAGTCCTGGCATCCTGGTTGAATTCCAGTGACACTAACAAAAAGGACTCAGTTCTAAAAGTGCTGTCTTTCCCTGTCAGCTGCTGAGTTGTGAAACAGTGTAACTGGCCAAAATAACCAAAAGAAGTACTACAATGAAACACCTGTCTCTAAGAATAGGATCTATGGTAGAAAAGAAGGATGATCATTGACCAGTAATTCTGAGTTTACAGATGATTTATCTTTATGAGCAGATGCACACTCTTAACTGGTTTAAGAATTGTAAAAGGTTAAAAGCAGAATCGAACAGAGGTATTTATTAAATAAATGCTTTAAAGACATAAAATATATTTGACTTCGTTGACACATTTACTTGAGGATTTCAGATGATTTCAGAAAAATTCATGGCATTGCTGTGTACAATTCATATCTTGTAACCTAATTATGTACTTAAAAAAAATAGTGCTAAATTAGTCACATAGGGACGGTTAATCTTAGAATCACAGAATCATAGTTAAAAATGTTTGTTTACTGGGCTACAGTCAGTAATGTCAAATCTTCAAAAGTACATAGTCCAAATGTAATAGCCATGTTCTTCCTTCTATGCAAGTGTTTGAAGTTCATAAATTCAGTGAATTAAAAAAACTCTTAAGCCTAATGCCTGCATTGTTTAAAATGCCCTCAAGCCTCAATTACTCTGTAATTTATCTTTCTATCACAGTGACCAGGTGATGTGCCTAAAAAGCACACATTTGGTTGCAATTTAATTGAAAAGATGGGCGCACTGAAAGTAAGAATCCACTCCCTTCCAATCCACTATGCACTGCACCCCACATTCCTTCTCTAGCTGTGGCAAGTGTCCAGTGCAGCTGAAAATTATGTATATCTGCAGAGAGTCATGTTGCTGATTTTTTTTAAATGAAAAAAATCTGTAGTTCCTGTTGTAGGAGAAGCTGAGATCTACAAGATTCAGTGCAGATTTGTATACTCAAAACTGAGGAAGGCTGTCACTCAGCATGCAAGCCCCTTTCTATTTCCCACTACAAACACAGAACCAATGGATTAGCACTTACCAAAGGCACAAAGTAGCTGCAGTAGTTCCACAATAGGTTTTGGATCAGCACCCAGTAGCACAGTACCTCAGGAGCACAGCTTTCTACAAGAATAGATTAGAAATTGTGTCATGATATAGTGTGGGCCTTTCCAATTGTGTATCACTCAAATAATGTTTACAGAGAGGTAATATAAATAAACAGTAGCACTGGAGAAATCTTTGTCCTGTAGAGTGTAATCACCGGTAAAAGATAAACTTTAAATCATTACATTACAGGAGCTGGTAATCTCTGACTTCTTGCTCTTCTCTGCTATTCTGCTTTAATAGAACTGGTTGCACTGTGTGGAGTTCAAGGAGAATTGCAGTCGTGACTTACTTTTTTAACAGTTTCAGGGGTTTTATATACTTACTTCAATTAGATGAAAAAGTACTCTTAATGTGTTAAATGAGATTAGGGCAGGAAGTGTGTGGAACTGTCCTTACACTTAGTGTTTAGTTTTCCATGGTCACTAACTGAGATCTGTCCTTTGAAAAAGGATTTTTATTAAAATCATGAAGGGGGTCTAGCTGATACATCTTATATATAGGAAGAATTTACATACATCAGCTGACATTGAGTGTAAAGGGTCTGAGCTTTCCTGCCTTGTAGAGAAAACTGCCTGTTGTTTCATCCCCAAACAGCCAGAACTGTAGAACCAAAGCCTGCTTACTGGTGAAGCTAAATGTTACTATTGATATTTGTATATCTTAGAGGCAAATTTAATGTAGCAAGGATAGTCTCTCTGGAATTCTGAAGCTTGTTCACCCATTCCTTGAAATTTTGTGTAACCTTAACTGGATATTGAAAACCCATTTCTGGGTGCAAAGAAAATAGATTGTTTCTTACTAAATTGTGAAGTAAATTTTCATGTTTCATAAACACAGAATGTAATGCATCTTTATATTGAAAGGGGGGATATTTTTCATATTAATGGAAGGTTTTAGGATGGGGCAAGAATGAAGGAAAAAGGGTAGTACATGAACATGAAGACCATGGAATCGAAGACCTATCACTACTATATTTAATAATACACCACTAGTGTAAATTGTAATGCCAAACCCAGGTTCAAAACAGAATTACCAGATCTCAGTTTGTAGAGACTTGTAGGTTTGCATCTCATAGAAAACTATCTGTAAGTGCAACTGGCTAGTTTTACCTCCTTAATTGTAAGAGGTTTTATTTTGTTGTATATTCGAGAGTGACTAGCAGACACTGGCGTGCCTTTTAAAAAGCTGCTCTTTCCAGCTTGGCTTATAGTGGTCATTTGTCCGTTCTGAAGTACTCAGAAACCATTCATCACAACAAGACATGGATGACATATTCATTGTGCCTTTTCACCATGAAGTTACTAAACACTAGTAAATTAGAAAATAAACTCCGTATCATTTTGCAAATAAGTGACATAGTCAAGTTAGTCATAAAGTTGCCTGTGGGGAATCAAGGATTGATACAGAAAGACACACCTGAAACTACATCTGATATGCAAATAGATCCAGCAGCTGCTGGACTTCATCAGGTGCCCTGTGCTGTTTGTATTTTAGATACAAGAGAAGTACATCAGCCAAGAAATCTAGCTGCAAATCTTCACACTTTCAGTATTTAGCTCCATGTTTTTCTTTTCTTAGACTGTTGGTTCATCCATTACATGCTCCTTAGTACACATCTTGACAAGTGGGAACAAGTTTTGAGAACCTGAGATGGAAAAAGTTAAAGTACCTGGTAAAAGTAGCACATTGTGCATTAATGCAGAATTTCAGGTCCAGTTACAGTATGTGCATGAGCAACCAAAGTGCTAGCAAGAGCACATTAAGTATAACATTGCTGAGTTTGATTCTTGTTGCATATTTAGCAGCAGGGAGGGCCATCGTTCCCTCTCAATGTTATGATTTACACAACAGTAAATAAGCTGTGTTCTGGGATATAGTTGGAGTCACATACTTTTGGACTGTATTTCCTCATACAGCTAGCAGGCAAAAGAATAGATGGAGCATAAACAGCAAATAAAAATGTGAACATGAAGGAGTGATAATAACAGAACTGTGAAATGAAAACAATAAGACAAATATGTACCAAGGAGGGTCATTACAGAAGGTGCAGTATTGTTTGTACTTGAATTAGAATGCTGGATGCATACAGAAAACTGTTCTGTCACTGCTTGGAAAGAAGAGTTCAGTGACAGCTTTCCTGGGCAGTGCCAAAAGGAGTTACATCCTTGAAGTAAGCTAGTTTTAGCATTCGGTCACGTTTTCTCTTCCTTGTGCATCTTTAAGCTTCATTATTGATTTAGTCTCCCTGTCCCCTCATTTCAAAACTTTTGCTTATAGGTGACATTATTTGGAGTTCCATCATCAAGGGCAGTATTAAACCACAATGAACATTTTACTTGTAGCCAAGTGTTATGCAGAAGGAAATCAGTTTCATACATCAAATTCAATCAGAAAGGTGTCCTCTAGCAGTCCAGCTCACATACAGTGACTGAACCTATCTTTCAGTCACTTGAATGCCTTTAAATTTGTAGTGAAGAATCAGCCGAAAAGCATTTTCTGCTGTTTCACTGTATTATTTAATTGTTCCCTTTGCAAATGGATGTGAACGTGACAAACCTCAACAAGGGATCATGGGGTCTCACGATGCTGAATTACCCATGCTTAGGTGATCTGACTGGCTATGTTCACATGTCTAGAGAGGTCAGATACTAAAATAGCATATACCTTTGCCTAAATTGCTTATACAGCCTGTTTCCCCTTTTACAGCTGGAATTTGTTTTAAAAGGGAAGAGGGGCGTGGGGGGGGGAGAAGAGACGCAACAGTCTAACAATATTTTCCGAGGTTAACTCACCTCGACACAGGAAGCTGTTGGTGCTTTGTCTGCCTCTCTCTTCCCCCCACACACAGCACGCTCATTGCTGAAAGAAGGACTGAGACTATGCTCACAAAAGCAGGCTGAGTAAGAAATGGAATATCATAGGCAGTGATTAGCATCGGCTTGAAAACATCCATTGTTTGGTTGCACTTCCGTGCCTGTGAATTTCAGCCAGATCACAGCAAGGATTTTGTGAGTTGCTTTGCAGGGTGAAGCTCAAATAATGCTGACTTCGAAGAGCAAAGAAGCTTATTAAGATGCTGTATAAATCAAAGTAAATTCTATTTTTATGTTTTAAAAAAAATAAAAATATTCAGCTGAATGCACAGCCTTTTGGCTGGCTTGTAGAAGAGGCAGTGATTTCCAGTAAATAACAGCTGATGTGTTCTTCATTTTTGAAGCAGTTTATTCCTAAGTCACAGAGATTCATACCCATCCTTCTTTTTGCACATGTACCACGCTGGTTGGTTGTGGGGATGGATTAACTGTGACAAGCTGTGACATCAGCAAAGGCTGGATGCTGCCTGGCTCTGTGGTTTTTTAATGCAGCCTCCCATTACTGCTGGGCTGACTCATTCCTGCTATAGGGTGAGTGAATTATGCCAAGTGTGGGCCAGCACAGACTGAAGTCTTCAACGTTGTGCTTCTGTGCAGAAGCTGTGCCATAATTGTAAAGCAGGCACATTTTCCAACCCTGCTTGCACAAATGATAGAGCTGAGAAGCAAATGCAGAAAAACATTAATGCTAATGAATAGACACAGAACTGATAAAATACACGAGTTATTTAGTGTGGGTGAGGTAGTCTTCAGCCTTTGAAAAAGCCTCAGAATTAGGTTTTTGGTCTGCAAAGCATGTGTGAAAAGCACAGGCTCTGTTTCGCTTGGGGACCACCAGGGAGGAAGAATCAGTGCTTGTCAGCCTGAAAAATACCAAGTTATCATGGTTATTTTGGAATATGGGGATTTCATGAACAGGAGCCAATTTACTTTACCTGTAATGATCGTAGGAAGCCAGAGCAAGTGGAGCAAGAACATGGTAGAAGCAGCTCTAGTGTGAGTGAGTACTATAGTGTTAGCTTCCACTCAACTCAGGACAGGGAAGTGTTGTTTATTAATAACCCAGGAGCCTACCGATTCCTCAGTTACTTATTAATGATCTTGTACTTAAACCTGAAGTACCAGATTAGTAGGGTTTTTGGTTGACACTGAAGAGACCTGGGGAGAACTGCTGAGAATTCAGCCTCTGGAAAGGTGAATGCTAATGAGGGCTATTCTGACCTTCATATACTCTGAGGTACCATTTCAATAGTGCTCACAGTCCCTTAGGATCTGCTTTAAAGGTCCAGAGGTTTTTTAAGTACTCAGAAGAACAAGAAGCTTATGTAGACCTTTGGTGGGTTTGGAGCAAACAAGGTCTTTGTAAAAACCTGAACTTTAAATTGGCTTCATTTCATTCCTCATAGCTGCAAAAGTAATTAGAAAAACCAAGGAGGCGTGATCCTTTTGTGTTGTAAGAGGCACTTGGAGGGCAACAAGTTTCCCTTCTGGAAAAAATAAACTTGCTGACATTTTCTGTCCAGAGCTTTTGACCTTCATTTTGTAGATTCTCCGCTCTAAGCTTACATTTAACATTTAACATTTAACAGCCTGTTCTGGCTAAAAAACAAGACAAGTACTTCTGAAGACCATTCCTTCTGGAGGACCTTGTAGCAGCAAGAATTTGAAATGGCATAGATTATTGTTGTTTGTTCCCCTAACAGTTACTGTGGGAACATTTGGAAGCTTACTGTTGTTTGTTTCCAGTGAAGAGCTTGACTTTGGACACTAAACTCCTTTCTGGGATAGATGGATACTCGTGTGTATTCTGGAGTTTTATGATCCCTAAAATGGCATCATGCATTCTAGAAAGGTGGTAAGCAATTCCTTGTGACACTGTATCTACCGATGCTTCTGATAGTCACTTACTTCAACAACTATTTTCACTTCATCTGGTCTTGAGAGGGGGAATTTAATTATGCATATTTATAGTCATGAGAACAACAGTGATGGTGTTACCGTTGGTCCACATCCTGGACCTGGACACCATGCACAAGAGAGTGTATGATTGCAGGAACCGCCTTACAAGGGCAGGCAAAGATGGTCTGGCACATGGCTAAGCATCTTTATCAAATGAATAGTGGTATGTAATATGATCATTATCTCAGCAGAGATACTAGATACTGCTATAGCAGGGTAGTCTCTTGGACTGCACTGTTGTTTCTCTAGAATTGTAGCACAGGAAACCTTCAATGGAGAATGGTTTCTTTTAGGTGGCTCCCTCATGGAGTCCACCTTCCAAGTATGAGGTTGGCCAATAGCCTGCTGAAAAATTTTACAGGTGTGAGTTGCATCTCTCCTCTGCTAACACCTTGTGCCAGTTTTTGTCCCTGCTTCTTGGCTACATTTGCAACTAGGTGGGCAAACTTTCCAAGTAGAAGCTCCCAGTGAGGATGTAAGCAGGCTCTGCTGCCATGGGAGTGGTGTTAACCAGCCACTATGGCCGATCTGCTGGAAGAGAGTGTTCTCAGATATTGATGAAAGGTAACCAGATTATGTCAGCTTTTGGTGTGCGTGGTAACTATATTCACCAGAAATACCTACAGAAGGGAGACCACACCAGCTGAGTGAGAATGTCAGGATGAGGATGAGTACTATTCCAGTATATTGGTATTTCTCAATCATCTTAATCCTAGGCTCTCTTCAACAGAGTTTCTCTGTTGAAGGTTACCCTACACGGTACATTTGAGTTCGTAAATGGGCTGTGACCTACTGACAGGCGTCAGCCACAAGGCTTCCTATCCCAGGAGATTTAGTTCAGTACATTACAATGAAGTCTGATAAAATTAGCTTGACTTGTTATCAGGGATTCAGTACTTGACTGAAGATCACCTGGAACAGAAACACTCCCCACCTGTAGTTTTTGTTCTCTCTTCTCTGTAGATAAGATATTTGGTCCAATGTCTGTGTGTGCATTTGTTTTCCAGGACATGCAACTATATTCCTGAACAGGATCAACCCAGGGCAGAAGAGAAGCAACAGATGCTGGCCATGGGAGGGAAGCAGTAGCTGTAGGCTAAGGAGTAGTATCTGCAGTTGTGCTAACTGGAGCAGATCTGGCTGTGATGCAAGGTGTTGACAGCTAAAGCTATCTTACCTCTGCTCTCCCAAGAGATTACATTTGTGAATGGGAGTAGGCTGAAAGTGGCATGGATAAGAAGCACAACCTGAGTATCTTGCAACACTTTGGCAAGTTGTCTAGTGCTACCTATGTACCTGAAAAGAATTTCCCTCTGTACTTGAAAAAACCTTTCTTCAGTTATAGGAGGCAGTAGAAAGTCGTTCAGATGGGCCTGTAGCCTTTGACTGAGCAAAGGATTACCCACAAAGCAAACCTTTTCAAGGAAGGGAGCAACCAGATTTTGTGACAATCAGCAAAGACCCCTCTGTGCTCATCACTGCTCTTCATAGTCACAATTTTCCATGCAGAATGTTTGTAAATAGTATCAGTTTCTGTGCCTCAAGTGCAGCAGTCAGCATGGCTTCCAGTCACTACATGGCAGGCAACCATGCAACCCAAATTCTAGCAGTACTGTATATGCTGTAAAAAAATGCATCAATCTCACACCAGAAATGTAGTGTGGGTAAGGATAAGATCAAAATCTGAGGAAGTGTCAATCCTGTCAGTCAAGTTACCATTTTATTAATGGGAGCATTCTGTTTGGTCCACTTGGAAGGAAGAAGAGACTCTTATAAAGTGACAGATCAGGCAAAGAATATAAGAAATGCCTCTACACCTACACACAAAACACAAGATCTCACATACCATCACTCAGTCATGATTGGCAATGGCATTCTCTTTTAAATGTGTTACTTAAATGATGCAGTAGGAAAAATGTAAAAGTCCTGGGACCTTAAGTGTACTGGCATCAAATAGAAGGTTTTATTTATGCATATATTTTCACATAATACTGTGTAGACCTTAGACTGAAGTCAGGAAGACCCTAGTTCCTTTGCTTTTATCTAAATGGCATTATTAACTTTTTACAAGACAGCGTAGTTAATCATTCTTATGCACACTGGCTGTAAGTGTGTATGTAAGCAAATATTTCAATAGAACACAGGGTATAACTGGAAATAGTTAATGGATCTGAGGGAGCAGAACTAGTTTTTGGAAAAAAAACCGAAACTTGTCTTTGAACTTTGGAATAGGCCTTTTTTTTTAAACCTTTGTCTAAACAAAAAAAACCCTAGTTCCAACTGGCCATTCTTTAGTTCAACAGTAACTTTTAAAATACTTTAAAGTATACTAAAGCAAATACATTTCATTCTGCTCTTTGCTTCTTTTGCAGTTGCACCATTTGACTTGGGCAGGAACTCTTAAGCCCCTCAGTGACTGCATACATGACAATTTCTTTAAAAATAAAGAAAAAAAATACTTTAAAAATATACTTTAAAAATAAAAAGCCTGCTTTAAGTCTTTGGTAAAAGAGTGTGACCAGGCTGGGGCTAAGATTGTGTGCTTCATTACATAACATGTGGAGCCGGCACAGTGGATATGGCCTATGTTAAAGTTACTTTGCCTGCCTTGTCTTCCTCTTCTAGACCCTGGTCAGAGATTTGTCTTCTTCAGATTCCACAGTTCCCTTATTTATTCACTAGGCAATTCTGTCAGCCTTTCTTAATTCTCTGAGAATTTGGAACTGCTATTACAGTTTCTTCACTAAAACCTTTTCTTTACAAGAAAGCACAAGTCCTCTTGACAAGAGGAAGAGCCTCCATCGAAGAGGCTCAGAAATGCATGGGGAGGCACAGAAAGAAGCAAGTTGTGACTCCCACAAGCACAGAGCCCAGCATTGATTTAAGAGCTCTTTTGATGGCTCCATTCTCATGTCTAATCCTGTGTGCTTGTCATGCTGTGCTAACACTGATCAGTTGGAAGAGCTGTGACTGTCTCTCCCCCTTCCATCATACTGAGGGCATTGCATCAGTAGTTCACTTGTACAGCTTTCCATCCAAGCAAAGGCCAAGTGCCTAGGAAAGAGCAGGCAAGACTTCAGGAGAAGTGGTCAGGCTGCACTGTAACAGAAGAATTAGTTGCGGTGCCCTGGCAGGGCTGGAGAAATCAGCTTTGAGAGGGGTTGCCAAGAGTCCACTCAGCGCTGCTGTGCAACCAGGGCTGGACTTATGTCAAGGGTGCTTAAAAAGCCTTTTGGTCAGGTCATACTAAGGCCAGAATTCGGCCACCAGGCCAAGGCTGTGGCTTGGGCCAAAGAGCAGTAAGTCATACTAACAGAATATTCTCAACAGAAGTTCATTGTTAATTCCTGTTTGGCACTTCATACTGGCAAAAATTCTCCAGCCCTTTCAGATTTCAGTTAAATCAGGCCAGTTAAATAAGTTAAATCAGTTAAATAAGTTCAGAAGTTATGAGAAACTGGCCCACGCAGTACTTTGTATTTGTTTCTACTGGATACTAGGCAAGAAAAGCCTTTCAGGAATTTAAAGTAAATCTTCTAGTATATCACATATAAATTGCAAATGCCATTTTTCATCCCCTGGGTAAAAGAATTCCAGTGTTCCCATGCATGTGCATGTCCAAATTTTGGTACCTGTGTTCCTGCAAGATTCCCTGACACAAAGGGATGCATCACCAGGCTTCTAAGTCTTTGAATGAATTTATTCAAAGCTGGATAAAAGATGTGCATCCTGAGATCCTGGGAGTACAGGAGAAATACTAAGCAAATGCTTACAATGAAGTAAAAATTACAGACATTGTGTGCATAAATTCAGCATTCTTTGAAAGATACCAAGTTACTTTTCAGCTGGACCTAAATCCATAAGAAGTACTGCTAAGAAATCTATATTATATATTGCAAATAAGGAGTACGTTAAGGAAGATTGTATATGGGGCAGTGTGGAAAGAGCTAGCCTAGCAGTGGGTAATCCAATGGAAACCAAAAAAACAGCTTAACCAAAAACCAAAAATCTATGTAAATTTTACTTCAGCAAAGAGTTAGAAATCTTAATATTCTGTTAAAAAATCAGAATTCAGCAAGCAAATCCGTTATATTGCTTCTGTTGCTGCTGAAGTAGGAAAAGGTCATGGATTGGTCAAGAGACATGACTTGCTTATGGTGAACAAGTGTTAGTTTAGAGGAAGGAAGTTTGTGTACAATTCCAAGAACCCAAGTCACATACAAATCTTGAGAAGGAAGCCATCTGACTCATTATGTATTAATCAAGTCCTATCTTTGCTATAATATTTGCATTTGTGATTTTTATTATCTTTGTTCTTCAGAGTGATGAATGGCAAATTTAACTACGATTTTACTGCCTTGGATAACCTTATGCATCTCCTGCGGAAAAATAAGCTGATTCCAGGTAAGGGCAGCCTCCACAGCTTAGTATATCTGTTTGCCCGTGTTGTATAATCATTAGAATATTCTTAGAGAGCTTTTCCAAAGCTGCTTTTGATAAAAATTCATTATTTACCTGCTTGTCTTTACGTCATGTCCATGAAAAACAGTGTGAGCAAAATTATATTATAGCAATTAAGACAACACAAATGGTTTTACGCTGCCTTTGAAGGTAGTTTCAGATGGATGGACTTGTAAATGAGATCTCTTGAAGAGGAGAAGACTTTGTACTCATTGACATATAACTAAAAGGGCCAGAGAAGCAGATACTCAAGGTATAACTTCCCATAAATTTATGCAAACATCCACTGTTTTAAGTTTCCTCTGAGCCCTGCATTTATGTTGGCAATTACTATTTTTTATTACTATAGTCACTGACAAGTAATAAGTAAACAACATCAAATCTGAAGTATTTCTGGTGGGAACATGTGAAAACAGGAAAGAGGGCCCATTTAATGATGCTTCTTCATTAACAAGTTTGTTTCAGATGATGTGATAACCCCTTTATTAATTAAAATGAGGTAACATTCACAAAAAAAGGAGACCAATTTCTTGTGTCTTTTTTAGGATTTGAATTGATGGGGAATCCATCAGGATATTTTTTAGATTTTGAAGATAAAGAACATGTAGTACAGTGGAGAAACTTAATTACGGTTCTGGCCAGGAGATACATAGGTAAGTTAAAAAAATAAAAGCCTTATTATTTATTCTGTTGTAATCCTTTCTAGCTACTTCAAAAAGTTCTGTGTATTATGATCAATTTCAAGACCCTGGATTTCAACACAAAACCAGAAAAAAACCATGCCAGAACAGACCATGGAGACCATGGGATAATAGTCCCTCTTTTTACTGATCCATGGCCAACATCCAGAATGAGTAGAGTGTTCTGGGTAGCACATTTGACCTGCCTCAAAGGACTGACTTTTAACCTTGTTATATTGTTGTGGTTGTAAACCACCGGCTTTCACTGGAGCGTGATAACCTGAATACTTCTCGCATGCCAGCTTCAAATACTTCTAACAAGGCAGAAGACTCAACCTGAATTAAGGGTAGGTGAGTGCCCTAATCACAAAGCTGTAAGTCATCTCCCTCTCACTTTCCATCTTTTTCAAATATTGCTGCATTTCATCAAAAATGAGAGATCATTTTGAAACTCCCAAATCACATTTCCCTCATTGTTAAAAATAATGAGGGAAACGATGTAGTTGTATTTCTGGGTGCTGAGCCTCACCTGCAGCCCTAACTTATAGAACTGTCTATATAAGTCACTTATTGATAGTACTGTCTGGATATGCAGCTCACTGATAAATGAGGCCTCTCCTACAGATAGGTATGGATTGGAGCATGTTGCTAAGTGGAATTTTGAAACATGGAATGAACCAGACCACCACGACTTTGACAATGTGTCTATGACAGTAAAAGGTGAGCATGTGTTGGAGCACTTACGAGTGTGGTGAAATGAGACAGGTGCATGGGGTGAGCAGAGGGGTGGCAGTGAGACGTAACTTATACTGACAAAGAAGTAAGGTAGACAGGAGTGATAAGGAATGTGACAGGTACACCACATCTATTTTGCTAAGTTCATGTTACTGGCTACACTTTATTCCCTGCTTGGGCATCAGGGATAGTAGAACAGAAAAAGCAAAACAGGAGTTACACTAAGAAGATGCAGTTCATTAACTTGGATAAAAGGTACAGTTAGTAGCGGGAAGGGGGTGATGGGTGGAATAAGAGGAAAACTCTTCATTGACAGTTGAATGCCTTGGGAACCTATCCATACAAAATCTTTGGAAGAATCTTGTGAAGGCAGCTGAGGTTTTGATGTTTTCGTGTAGTGTCAGTGCATAGGAAAGAGTGGTCCCAGTTTGTGAAGCCTTGCCAGTAAATCAGATAATAGGGTTATAACATCTTGTACTTTTAGATCCAGTTTTTGTTTTGAGTTGTCATCTTTGATATATACATCTGCTTGGACTTCAGGGTTTCTCAACTATTATGATGCTTGCTCAGAAGGATTAAGAGCAGCCAGTCCTCTTCTAAAATTTGGAGGGCCTGGGGATTCCTTCCATCCCTTACCCAAGTCACCCATATGCTGGAGTCTTCTGTGTCATTGCTACAATGGGACCAACTTCTTCACAGGGGAGACTGGTGTAAGGCTGGATTACATCTCTCTCCATAGGAAGGTTAGTCCAAGATTTCAGTTTAAAGCCATTTTTTCAATCAGTTCAATCAAAGTTACATTTTATTCTGATTTACAAAGTTGATGATGATGATGAGTGTCCAGCCTATAGCAGGAAGCATGGCTACCTATTCTTGAAAAACTTTGAAGATATTTAGTTACAAGACTTCAACTCAAAGCAAATTTGCCTTTGCCTAATTCTCAAAGGTAAACAACTCCTCTATTTCTTTTCCATTTTATATTCTAGGAGGAGCTCATGCAAACTGCACATGCTCTAGTAGATGGGGTAAAAATACTGATATTGTTGGTCCACAGCAGCTTGGTGACCCAGGATATGTTTTATGTTTATGACTATGGGTTATGTCTGCATGTTTACCACTGTTTTCTACTACCACTAAGCAGATATGAAATATTGTTGCAGGGAGGTGGGAATTCTCTCTACATCTTGCAACAAGAAGTAGAAGCAGTTCAACAAATTCAGAAGCTGTTTCCAAGTTTTTCTTCTGTTGCCATATACAATGATGAAGCAGATCCAATGGTTGGATGGTCCCTTCCACAACTCTGGCGAGCTGATGTGACCTATGCAGCTATGGTTGTAAAGGTAACGGTTTGTTGGTAGTTTTGGCACAGTAGTGTCTGCTGATGTGTTAGTGCAGTTGAAAAAGCAGACTTAACAGTTAATTTTTAAGCAGCTACTCAGACTAATAGAGCCTAAAAAGGGAGAGCTCCCTACTGATAAATTGGGGGTTTCCCTGAATAGTCTGGTTTTAGTAGCTTGATTTAATTTGTATTAGTTTTCTTCATCTTTCCTTAAAAAAAAAATCTGACCCAAAACCAAACTGAGAGCTGGTCAGAGAAGTACTAGAGAACTAAGTTGGAGAATGTATACAGTCCCCCAGTTAGATCCATCTGATAAGATTACTCCCACACATGCCCTCTCCATGTAATTCTGCTGCTCTGGTGTCAGTACTGCTAGCTGTTGCCTCACATACATGAGACATTATTTCCCAGCTCCTTCATAAGTTTATCTCATCAAAAGACATCAGATATAATTAAGAAGTCCCTTGAGCTCTCAGCATAGGTCCATTCTTTGGTTTTGGACAATGGCTGTACATGGTCTTGGTTTTGGATACATGGCCTTATTAATTACTGCTAGTAATTACTGATGTTGACCAGAAAAGCAGAAGAAGAGAATTACTGCTTCTGCAGTAATTGAACCCTGGCCCCAGAGCAAACTCAGCTCTTCCCCTGCATAGCAATAATTTCCACTGCAAGCTTGGTGCTTTGTGAGCCACTATCTTATACAGCACACAGAGTCCAAGTGCTCCTGTGCAAAGGAATAATTCCCAAACACAGGAGCATATATGTCACCCAGAAAAAAGATTTATCTTATCAGCTGCTCCTGGGGAGACAAAGCTCTCTGAGACTGCATATACAAGCAGTCTTCTCTAAGGCAACGAGTGATTGGCTGCATCACAAAAGTTTGCAAGACAAAATAACAGTGTTTATAATGATGTGATAATATGAAGGGAGAAGGAAAGACACGTCCAGTGGAAAATTAACGCTTGGATGTATGGAAGCTGAAGCCCTGTGTTCCTTCAGGGACACAATTGTGAGACTGTTCAGTTGTCAGCCTTCTGAAGTTCTGCTTGAGTCTGCTACTCAGGCACCATCTAATAAATAGAGAATTTGGGAACTCTGATGTTTTGCAGGAATGCAGCACAGCAACCAGTGAAACACCAGGAGAATTAATTCCAAGTTAGCACCAAGTGGGAAAAATGATTAATTACGAAAGAGAATCCAGGACCAGCTCACAGACACTGGTGTAGTGGGTACAAAGTAACTCCAGATTTGGAGAACCATTTAGGTTTAATTCAGATGGTAAATCCTGATTGCTAATTAAGTATTCAAGACTGAGGAGCATCATTTGTAGTGCAGTAGACAAGGAAAAGTATTCATTATTTATGGAGAGTACTAGTAACAATTATTTCAGAAACTTATTACTGGCAAAACTGTGTAGATACTTCAGATTTTACAGTGATTAATATACCACCTAAAGTACAATTTTTCTAAGAATTGTGATGGACAGTTTTTTCTTCAGTCTTTTCTAAAAGGCAGAGTGACAGTTCTTTCCAGAATGCTGTGAAGATTTAAAAAAAATACAGGCACTGTGTGTTTGTTGGATTTTCTCCAAGGTGAAGGTCCATTTTCTTTCTGACTTTGCAGGTAATCATCCAGCACCAAAACCTGCTCATTTCCAAAGCCAACAACACCATCAACTACTCGTTGCTGAGTAATGATAATGCCTTCTTGAGCTACTACCCCCATTACTTCACACAGCGGACTCTGACAGCACGTTTCCAGATGAACAATACAAAGCCACCTCATGTCCAGATGGTGCGGAAACCAGTGCTGACTGCCATGGGCTTGCTGGCACTGCTAGGTATAGTAACCACTGATTAAAGACGTATCAATAACCCCTCCTACCTTGAAGCTTCCAGCCTAAGAAAGATTGTTCCAGCCATCTCACCATTCATAAAAGCAGGAGTTCTCCTTCTCACTGTTTACTAGCTGTATTAAGAAAATGAAACTTCATTTCCTCGGAAATACTGATAGCTCTTGAAATATTCCTGAGAGTCTGTTATCCGTTTGATTTAATTTACTGCTTTGTTTATACCCTTTGTGTGCCAACCACTCATTTTTTGTTGACTGGTACTTCCCTCTTATGATGCAAGGGGTACGTCCCACTAGGCTGCAACTGTCTTTAAGAAATCCCTGCAGCTGGAAGACTCGTGCAGCACATTGCAGGAAGAACCTTATTCACTGTCACCTGTTTGCATGTTGCTAGCGGAACTACTAAGCGTAAGAACTGCTGTAGTATGTGCATGCTCTGCTGTTGTAAAATAAATCTGACTGAAGTCTGTACCTGGTAAAATAAGGCAGAACATAGCTCAACCTATGCTCAGCCTATTTGCATGCTTTGACCCTGCAGTTTCTGATACAGGACTGACTAACAATGATGCTTATACAGTTGTCACATCTTTTAAAGGAGAAAAGCAGATTTTTGCAGAAGTGAAGAACAGTGGAGATGAAAGCACTCAAAACAGCACAGTTGGCGTGCTGGCATCTGTGCACACCCCAAGTGAGACACAGCCCTCAGACAGCTGGCAAGCTACTGTACTGATGTATTCAAGTGAGGATAACAGGACTTCATCCAACATCAGCACTGTCACAGTGAATGCCACCCACTTCCCCAAACTTAGAGGTAAACAAATATCATGTAGGCAGCTCATGTTAAGTGATCTTTAGGACAGAACGTCAGCTGGAAAACTTCTACTGAGTTGCTGTTCATTGCAAGAGTGAATGTAGTTTGTTAACTTTCTCTCTGATCTTTTGTGCACGCCTAGATTTTCTCAGGTGTAATCATGTTCTTCTTTGAAAGGTTCATTCCTAATGCCTACACTTTGACCCTGCCTTTAATGCCAACTGCCGACATGCCACCTTTTTGGAAAACTATTGATCTCAGTGTCCCTGGCTGGTTATTGCCAGGCAGCAGTTCTCTTAATGAGATAACTCCAAGACAGCCAGCACAAACACACAATTGCACGGCTGATGCAGTTACCCAACAAATGCGTGCAGCACCTGTGCAAAAAGAGGATTTCAATTCTGGTTATGGAAGTAAGAGTTTGAAATGTAAACTTGGCAAATGTAAATTGCAGAGCCTTGTAAGAGTGCTAGCCATGGGACTTTCCAGTGGAAGTCAGGCTCCAAAGTTCTGAAATCGCTTTTGAAAAGGTAGACTTACACACCTGCTAAATTTATTCTTGTTAATCTTTAAATCCAGGTAAAGAGTTTACTTTGTTTTGTTTGTGTTCCTGCAGAGCTGGTGTATGTGACATATTACATGGATAACAAGCAAACCAATCCCTATCTGAAATGGAAAAACCTAGGAAGCCCTGACTTTCCTTCTCCAGAACAGTTCCAGCAAATAAGGGATGCTGAGGTATGATTATGTTTGTTTGAAGTGTTGTACAGGTAAAGTGCTTGTGAAAAAGACAAGAAATAAGGCCTCTAGTCAAAATTTCCTTTGCCCACAGTCATTCACTTTTCATATACACACAAAAATTCACTTGCTGTCCTGCAGAAAAGTGTAGCTGATACACAACTTACGCCTTTGTGTTTATGTTATACAACCCCTTCGCTCTGGGCCTTCCCATAAAGCAAGGAGACACAGTTGCTCCTGGGGAAGTTCTGCGTTCTCCCTGAATCTTCAGTGAGCTGTGAGACTTCTTCTGCTCCGCCTCCCCAAATAAGTCATGTGGCCCTGTTAATATTACAGAATGGCCAAATTGCTGCATTAGAGAGTTGAAATGAACCCCTTAATAATCACCTCTCTGAGGTGGAAACTACCGAGTGCAAGTTCAGAAAACTCTGAGGGGCTCACAGGGAGACCTACAGTTTTCCCTCATCCTCACTAGTGCTGAATGCACCACAGAGGTAGTTAAGAAGTCTTCTCTGAGAACTCCTCTTGTCCCTGTGGATGAAAGCCATATGGAGATTACTTACTGTATGTGAGCAGCCTGTCACTTCAGCTCCCTCTCCCATAGTTTCCCCTATGCATTCAGACTCCCAGGTTAAAAAAAGAGGTCATCTTTATCCCCTACAGGGTGCACAGACACTACTTGCCTTCTGACTTTGGGATACAATACTGTGTCTTCTCTTCCCAGTCACCATAACTGGCTATTGCTAAGCCCTGTTGGATACTGTAGGAGACATCAGCTCTTCCTCGAAAAGGGCAGCAGCAGAATTTTGGATGCTTTTGGCTATCTGGTACAGTCTCATCCCCAGAGACCAGCTGTGTAGCTGTTGTAGCTAGCAGTAGCTTGCTCCGCACACTGGGAGGAGATGGGGGCATGGTTTGTAAAGACCTCTAGCCTGAAAGGCATCCATGGGAGGTTACCAAAAGTGACAGACTGAGCCTAAGGGCATTTGTGATCAATCCAGTTTGTGAGATGGACAAACCCTCTGTTTCCCAAAGAGCTGGAAAACAGGTGAGGTTGAAGTCTCCCAGCATGAAGAACTTTGATGCCTGTAAACATTAGCAGTATCTACTCTATTGGAAATTTAGAGTCCTAAAGTAAATACACAAGCACTTTACACTGATTTTAACAGTTGGTCTTCAGGCACTGTAATGAAAGATTTTTCACAACACTACTCTTTGGCTCCACAGGACCCACTGAGAACAGGCCCATTCCCATTTCCTGAAGGTGGCATCCTGACACTGAAGCAAGACCTTCCCATTCCCTCAGTCTTTCTTATCCACATCTGTGCAAGACCCAGATCAGCTCCTGATCAAGTATGTGTTGTATTCTACTGTCAGACACATCGAAACAGAAACTGATTCCTGCTTTAAATCTTAGAAGAAGACCATTTGAGTTAATTTTTTGTTAAAAGTGCCATGTAAGATTTAGTAAATAAACGATTCTTCTCTCCTTTGATGAGAAGGCTCTCGAAGGTACAACTCAAGATAAAATACTACATAGCAAGTGATAGGAGCCATCACTGAGATGAATGGAAGTTCCCATGCAGGACTGAAAAGTGCAGTATCTTTTTAAAAATCACATAGTATGCTACAAGGCTTGACAACAGCTCTCCAGTTAATACTGGATAGCTAAAGCTAAAATGGAATCATGGCCGCCATATTAGACATCTGTATCTGCTCGTCAGTCTCACCCATGTTCACAGTGGTACCCAGAGCCTCTGAAGGTCCTCTGCAAGGTTGACGAGTGGAGGACATAGGCTACAAAAAGCTACAGAACCAAGGATTTTGTTTTTATACCTGACCTCAATGGAAAAAAAAATCAAAGTAAATAATTAGTAAGGAAGCTTGAACACAGAAATGTGATCTGGCTGATTGGTTTGTACGGTTTTCTTACATGGGCTTCTGTCTTTGGACAGGTGACTGGTGTTCGTTTGATCCCTCTCACAAAGGGGCAGGTCATTGTGCTGTGGGATGATGACAGTGTAAAGTCAAAGTAAGTAGCTTTAAAATAAAGTGGATACAAATGAGTTACCAACATATTACTCCCGAAGTTTCCACAAGCCCTACAGAGTAAAACAAGTTCACAAATTAATGAATTATCACTCCTTGATAGATACATTGTTTAACAAAATGAACTGTAGGACCTGCCTGCACAAATTGTGAAGAGGAACCCTGCTTAATTTACTGCCTAACCAAAGGAAAATGCCTGTTGCTCACCAGCATTCAGTGGCAGGAAGATTCATGGTAAAAGTTATATTATCAGCAGATGCCTAAGTGGGATCTTGCACATCTCTGTAAGGGATGTGAACTGGAAGAGAAAACCTCCAGTTGTTTGCTTCGGCAAGCTGGACTCGACTGGAAGCCCTCTGTAGGTGAACTCTGAAAGGTGATTCAGTGTACAACCAGATTGCCTCAGGAAGCAGTGACTTAGCTCCTTTTCAAGCCAGTCTCCCTAGATTTTTCATCCTCAATAACCCTGGTGTCTGAGTGAAAGATGCATGACATACCCAAAGTAGCAAGTCAGTCTAGGTGTTCTTCTGGGGGCTGTTGGAGCCCTGGTGCTTCCTAATATTGAAAATTCATGCCATCCTACATTTGGTAGGAATTAGTCAACTGAACATTTCTTATTTTTGTCCGTCTTGTTGAAATAGCCCTGAGGCTAGTATTTGATTGTTCGGCATATTATCGGTTGTATTTACAAACCTCTCTCGTTTTCTTTTCTAGGTGTATAAAGACGTTTGAGGTGGAATTCTCACCAGATGGAAAAGCATACCAGCGGATTAATGCCAAAGACACAATATTCACTCTCTGGGTCTACAGCCCAGGTATGGCAAGAACACTCATATTAGGTAATCTGTCTTGTTGATATTGCCACTCATGAGTGTGTGAAACATTGTTTAGTAACTACTGAAGGTAGGTCACTTGCTAGTAACATACAGGCCCATCACAAATAAGAGCACATCCCTTCCTTTAGGATCATATTCTCAGTGAGAGCCTTATTCTCAAGGACAAACAGTGATTGACAAATAGTCATGAGGACATTATTAGTAGATGCCATGCGTAATTGTCACAAAAGCCACTTGTCACCCAGCTGCAGGCCTGGCAAGGTCCCTGAGAAGTTTAAGGAGCACTAAATAACTGATGTAGAAATATGCAAAAATTATAACAAAAACCCCCACAAAAAACCATGACCAGACCTTACAATAGAAGCTTACTTGGATAAAATATCCAAGTGAAGGAATGTAGTGATGTTTTATTTGGGTATTTTTTTGTTTATCTGCTGGGGAGTGGGGGGTGGTGGTGGTTGTTGGGTTTTGGGGTTTTTTTTTTGTTTGTTTTGTTGTTTTCTTTTTTAAGCAAATGCCGTCTAGTCGACAACATGACCATCCAACAAATATTGATAATAAGCACTAAAGAGAGCTAGGTGAAACACAGACAAACCTTGCCACATAGTAATACTATTAAAAAGCAATTGAGAGACATTTTTACCAGAAATACAGGCTTATCTTACAGTGAGAAAGTCTTAATATCAGCAGTGGTTGCATAATAAAACTTCAGAGCTATTATTGCAATGTAAAGGCTGCAAAGGCAAGCAAAGACTTTAAATCATGGCTATGGCAAATCTCTGAAATCATTATTCATTACTATATTATAATATTATATACCAATTTTAACTGTTCATTTCAAACCAACAACAACAAAAAAGACTGCTTGGAAAAATATCATGTCTCAGCAGTTCTTATTGCTAGGAACTTCCTCCTCACACATTATTTCTAGCATTCTTTTTCTTCTAGAATAAAAATACTAAAATACACATAAAAATCAATTAAATAGGTAAAATACCCCCAAATTTATATTGCTTGTGGGTTCAAAGATTCTGCTAAGGAAAGCTGTGTTCTTTGAACTGGATCAAGGATAAAAAACTAGCAGAACCACAGAACATCAACTCACGTACCTTTAAAGTAAGTGGTGTTGCTTCCTGAGTAGAGCAGATGGTTTTCAGTCAGCCTGCGTGCTTCTTGTTCTGCTTCTTTGTTGAACGTGTCCCCACATAACCTGTTCCAAAGGCACAATTCAGGCAGAAAAGTAAGTCGGAAAAAAAGGAGATGACTACTTGTGTGTTGCAGAAGTCACAGCCTTCTTCCAAATGGACTGCTGGGAAAGCAGTCCTGTAGCTGTACTTGCAAATCCTAATAAGTAGAGAGGACATCCTTGGTGAAACAAGATAAAAAAGCCAGTACTTGGCCATGAGGAATTTATTACCATTTTTTATCAGACAAGCACAGACACACTTACTTAGAATGCAGAACTGATTTCCCCAGCCCATTCCACAAACCTACGTTTTACGGGAGTAGTGTCTGCTTCACATCCTCCAAGTACCACAGGTGTCAGCGTTTCACAGTGACCATTTCTAACCTTTTCATTTGCAGGAAGCTCAGTCTCCGGCTTTTACAGAGTACGTGCCATTGACTACTGGGGGAAGGCAGGCCTGTCCTCTCTTCCCAGGATGTATGTTGAAGCTTTCAAGTGACTCTGAAGAGTGGTGCCTGGCTTGGTGTCAGAGTGGTGTATGTTCCTTGCAAATGACAACTCCCCAGAAAAATAAACTCCTCCCAGCCTCCTGAGGAGGGAGTATGGAAATGACCTGATGAAGTTAGGAATGCAAGTTAGAAGCAACTGCCCCTATTAACTCTTCACAGCGCAAAAGACAGCATTACCAAACAACCACAATTGCCAACCCAGCTGGTAGGAGGCTGCTGTAGGACAGGGATTCAGCCTGGTAACTAGCAATTGTGGGGATCAATATTTATTATTTCCTATTCCTACCTGAGCTAATGGCCAGGGCAAGATGAGATTTAGAGAGGTCACAGACTGTAGCAGGAACAAGACCATTGCTTCACTCTGTGAGTGAGGATGGTAGCAAAGGCACGTGGAGGACATGTCTGAGAGTGAACTGCCTGCCTTAGCTGCCAGGCTGTCTTGACATAAGGGTTTGATGGAAAAGTGCACAGCAACCAGACACATTCAGAGCATGAAGTGAAGGATCCCTTATTCCCTGCTGGTTAGTCACAGTGGGTTGTTTCAGAACACTTGCCATGTCTTCAGGTATATGAGGTTTTTCACTCTCTCACAGAGGGGTTTCCACCCAGCTCTCTCACTATTTGTGACCATTACATAATGCCAGAGCTATTTCCCATACGCAGAGGAAGGGCTATCAGCTCATTCTCAGAAGGGAGAAGGCACAGAAAGCCCTAGCCTTTAGCCTTCCTCACCTTTTCTCTTTTTTGTTTTTGTCCAAGTCACCTGTTTGGACTCTGGCTGTCAGCTGCTGCCTCTTTCTGGTGGAGTCTCTAACCCTGAAAGTCCCTCTTTCTCTCCATTGCTGTCACCTAGCCTGGTGTCCTTCAGCTCTTACAGCTAACACCTCTCCTCACAGACTGTAAGTGACCACTCAGCTCTGCATGGCCAGGAGAAAGCTGAAACACTAGTTAGAGCCTTTTTTGTTTTCATATGACAGGACAGCACACTCCTGAATGTAGCAGGGCTGCTACTTAGGACACTTAAGAAATTAACAAAGAACAGTTTGAGCTCCTGTGCTTTGCAAAGCATGTGCACAAGCGTGTGACAACCCTCGATCATGGGCTACAGATCACCACTGGCTGTGCTTGCAGCTGCCAAACACTTTGTGTAAACAGCAAAGTTCCTTGAAATTGCAGGGGTGCTGTTTTATTCTTCCCTTTTCACAACTGGCACAGTTTGAGCTGTGCCTTTAACAGGCTTGCAGAGAGAAGGATAATGCCAGTGAAAACAGGCAGAGTGTTTTCCATAAGAGCAGTGACTTTGTCACACAAACAAATCCCCTACTGCTCCCTTTGCTGACATCAGCCACCTCACCAACATAACAACAAAAACTTCATATTTGATGAAACATTCAGGTCTCAGAAAAAAGAAGTGCCCAAGTTTGCACAGTAGGAGAGAGCTGAACTACCTCAAATACCCTCAACTTTTACAGCACAGAAAAGAAGCACATGCAAAAAGTCAGCGTATGTGAGATACGGCCTTGTATCTCCTCACTTGCTGGTTACTTGTTCTTGTGCCTGTACTGAAAATTAGCCTTAAAGGATTCATTCTGTCACAGAATTCAGAAGAAATATTTCTTGCCTCCTTCAATAAGGGGCACTTGTCACATCCTAGTCCTCCAATTCCTTGTCCATACAGGCAAAACAGAAAAGGGCCATGGAGCCTACTGAATTGAAAACCCTCTCAATTTAAAAAAAGTTACTGAGACATTCTACTTGGATGGGGATAGTAAAAATACAGTTTAAAGTTGTGATAATAGCCCCTGAGTGAAGAACCAGTGTACACAGTTAAGTAAAATCTAGCAGTTAACACATGTTGTTTTGCTAGTATGAGGTAGAACCACAAATAAAATTATTTAGAGAAATACTAAGTATAGGGTCTTGAGAGATTTAGTGTATCTGAAGCAGGGGAAGATACAGGAGCTGGAGAGGACAGTTTAGTGTGTTAGGATGTCCTACCTGAGTAGCCCTTCTGCTTTAAAATTTTCCCTGGCAATAAGAGTATAGCAGTCTTTAGCAAACCAATAACTATGCACTAGTTACAGGTGTATTAAACAAAAGAAAACAAAAAAACACCAAAAAAAGAAAAAAAAAAGAAACATAGCTGTAGTGAATAGTATTGATTTTGTTATTCAGGGATGAAAATACATAGATGTGCAAACCATGAAAAATAGAAGATTTCATCTGAAAATCTTCTTTGCTGCTATGATATAAACTCATGCCTTTAAGAAACGAACATGTATTAACAACAATGAACATGTATTACAAAGAGAAGAGAAGTTGGTATTTCCAGGTATGAGTTTATTTCTAACAAACTATAAAAGTTTTGAAATGGCGTTTTCTTTTTTTATCATTTCATGTATACAGAAAAACGCTATTTAGTACTTGAAACTTGAGATTCCTGTAACCATCTGTTGCTCACTCTGATAGTGTTTCCAAAATTGCATGTTTAACTAATCTTTGTTACATGTAGTGATCAGCCCCCCCATTACAGTTTGAGTTTTCAGAAGTGCCAAGTATCCGTAGCACTAGGTGTGAATATCAGGTGCTTAGCAGTTCTGTAGTATCATAACCAAAGCAAGACTGCAGGAGCACTCATGTATTTCTCTTGCTGTTCATTAATCCAAATAAGAATATGTAACTGCAACTGCAACAGGGTATTGTTTGCCTGCGCTTCAAACAAAAGCTTGTGAGGCTATATAACCATTTTGCAACTGAAAGAACCTTTCAACTGAGTATTTTACATTGTCTAATTGTGTATATGCTACATTTGTTACCATCTTTTTGTGCTATCCAATAAAACCGGTTTTTAATCTTTCACAGGAACCCTGTAAAAACATCATTGTGTTGTAGAAACTGCTTAAAACTCTTATGTCAATAACTTAATCCTGGGAAGTAAAGGATATTCTCAAGTATTGTCGTGTTTTAACCCCAGACAGCAACCAAGCACCACACAGCTTCTTGCAGTGGCTACCAGAGCAAGGGGTAAAAGGTAGCTTGACTTATGGAAGTTCCAACATTACATAAAACTGAAGCACAAAGGGAACTTTACCTTAAAAAATGTCAAGGCTGAAGTAGAAACCTAAATGCATATATTGCCTCAGTTACCACAACCTGGGGAAAACTGGTCAAACTCAGGGTGGTATCAGTGTCTGATCTCAGGACTTGCAGTGTCCTTGCTGGAGGAGGTTCACTGGTGTGTGAAGGACGATATCCTTGCAGGGTCCCTCCTGCTGTTGCGCAGTCATAGTCTTTCTGGCAGCACTCAAGGACCTTCTGAGGACAAAACAACAGTCCTTTTAATGCATAAACAATTTTTTTATTTTGTCTTGTTAGTGGAAAGTTTGTGCAGGACAGAGATTATGACTTGGGACCTATACACACACTTAAAACTCAGGAATAATAGACTGCTTTTTATCAGCCAGCTCAAACAACAGACAGAAGATGTTTGCCTTTAGATATGCCCGAGATGTTTCATGTTGAACTCAACAGAATTTCAAGAGAAGTGTAAATCTCATCAGAACACACTCGTGGCTGCCTGCCCTACCCTACCTTGTCTTTCACATTTCCTGCAGTCAATGGAGAGAAATGAATATGAGATAACTCCCATCTGTTCATTAACTCACCACATCACACAATGAGTACCTGCTTGTGGTCCTGATGGAAACATGCTGCCCCAAGTACAATTCCTGGGGCACATGAACTCTATGGTGTATTCAACCAGAATCGCCACTATGTTTCTATGATTCTGCAGGCTTTGCCTTATGTGGCTGAGGAGGAATTTCACTGCCTATCTCATCTAGACAGACTACACCAAGCACAATAAACATGCATTTAGTCCTGCATATTGATAGTCTCTTATAGGTACAACTCTCATCTGCTCTGGCATACAATTACTATAACCAGAGACATTAAAAATCCCACTTCCGTAAGACTGGTAGCCTTGGTCTGAAAGTTCTGGCCAAAGGCCATGCTCCTTCAGCTAAGTGTTAGCCTTGTCTAATCAGTTGTTATACAAGTCCTAAGTTCACAGATTCCACCCCAGTACTTCCTTCTGGGAGAAGGGTGCAAGTGGAGAACACTCAATCAATGCACTGACCTTGCACTTAGTCCAGCAGAAAAGGCTGATATTTTTTCAACACTCAGTAGTTCTCTATCTATGTGGGCTTTTGTTAGCATTGCCTGCTAGTGCTCCTCTGCTTCTGTCCTTAGCTTTAGGTGGTAGTTCACAATCTTGTTCCCTGTCAGGGTAGCTTTCCCTAGACCTGAAGAGCAAGGACACCTTTGTTCAAGTGGGTTGACAGCCTTATGAGTATTGCCAGGAAATCCTCGGAAATACAAGTTTGAGAGACTTTGCTGCATCCCTGGGATAATGACTCTGGTCCTGGAGAGTGTCTCTGGTCTTTGGTTTCTATCTTCTTTTCAGTTACTGTAGGTAAGATTGTGCAAGCATCTTGCAGAAGCTGTTTAACAGTGCAGTGTTCTGAAGGTCTTAAGTCATCATCAGCCTTATGCCACACGCCTTTTTGAAGCCTGAAGAGCAGGGGCTGTTCAGCTTGGTCTTACCTCTGTGCTTGGTAATTATAACTTGTAAAAATTTGTGTAGTTGACAAACTGCAGGGTTCAGCAGGGTGCTGGAGTGTTCCAGACTGATAATTTTATTACTAGGAAACACAAAGTGAATGTGATTTTACTAAAAGCAGTGAGAAATACATGTCAATAATGCTGGCTCAGGTTCCCTTTTTCTACATGGAGATTTCTAGGTACTCTTCTTTTGGTTTTCTCTATCTATGAAGTTCTTGGCCATAAAACCAGTCTGTTCTGTATCTTTCAGTTCTGTACTTTTCAAGTACTGAAAACTGGATTATGAAGGCAGAGGGGAGCAAACTACTGGTAATGCCATTAGAAATGCAAGCACCTGCTCATTTAAAGCAGTGTCCAGTGTTATTGAAAGTAGCATCTGTTTTATTGCATTTGTGGTTCTCCTCTTGGGAGCCTTTCTGCAGGTAGCTCTGCCTCAGACACGCTCTCCAGTCCTGGTTTTGCCTGGAGCCATCTCACTGGCATGCCTGCACCCTGCACTGTGCCTTGCTGCCCTCACTTGCTGGCTGGACTTCCTAGGTGAATCCCAGACTTACCCTGTCACCATGCTCTTGTCTGATGATCAGCACTGTCAGGGGACCTGCCCCTCTCACCATCCTTGCCCTGCTCCCCTGCTGGGGAGCGACACTGCCCCGCCTGTGCTGGGAACACCCTTGACTGCTGTCTCATCTGTCCTCAGGGAGTGTCCTTAGTGTTTCTGCTCCCCAATAGACAGGACAGCAGGTAATAAAAACCAGTTCCAGAGGTGCTTTTTTTTCAAAAACATTTATTGACAAATGCCACATTAGGTATTCCATTGAAAATTCAAATATCACTATTATATTGCACACAGTTTACAGATCCCCCAATATTTTCATGTGTTTTTGAGGAAAAACACACTATTCCATACTATGATTTTTTTTTATTATTAGTTGAGTGGCAACTTCAAGACCAAGAGGTCTTGTTTCTGTACTTAAGGATAGGATCAGAAGCGTACTTTTAGCAGGCCCCTGGAAAGAAAGAAAAGTAAACTTTAGTGTAAGTGAATTTGCAAAGTGTTTTAACAGCCTTTTAATCTCCATTGAAGCTATAGCTACAACCTTCCTAGGGTACTTCTGAATCACAGCACAAGACTAGGATGTGGGGTGCAAAAGTTGCAGTTTGCATTGCTGTGTCTATTGGCACAGACTCAGGCAGGCTTTCCCAGCTAGCTGTGGGCTTTCAGCTTTCCTGAGTGCCCAGCCACGACCCTGCAAACCAGCTGCCTTCCCTCTGCTACAGAGAGCAGTACGGAGGGGGATGGGGCAGGGCTGCCCATGCCATGGCCACAGCCTTGGATGATGCCAGTACCTGCTCTGTAGTGGAGGACGGGCTGATACAACAATGTGCCATTCAGGAGGTTTTAGCTGCCATTCCTTGTCCCACAGGGCGGAACGCATGTGTTACGTGGCTTAGTAAAGGGTCAAGGCAAGGCACTGAGGATGTGAAGGGTGTGGGTGCTCAACTGCCAGCAAAGAGGAAATTCTGCCTCCAGCATAGCCCTAAAAAAGTATCTGCCTATCTGATGGACAGCATTTGAACTAGAAGATCAATTCCTGTACTTCTGGAAAATTGTTCTCCAAATGGGCTTTAGACATGGTCTGTTTGCATGTATGTGGTGCAACTGCTGACTCCCACTGCCAGCAGACACAGTCAGAAATGCTGCTCGGAGCCCCTCACCCCTGCTACTCAGGCCACCCAGGACACAAGTCATGATGGAACTAAGGAGTATGAGGGTGGTCCTTCCTGGAGACACCTTTTCATCCTTTCCTGAAGGACACTGCACAGACCCAAGGTAGGATACTATTATGCAAGTGGCCAAGACAAGCATTTCCAAGTGCAGAAACACCGGCTTGTTGCATCCATCCCTGTCCTGTCTGCTACAGTAACAAGGCTGATCTTCTGCTAGTGTACCAATTTCAACACACAGGATTCCTGTAAGTAGCAATCTTAAGGCTGCAGAACCAGCCTGTAGCAGGCTCTTGCCCTTGCATGGATTTTCCTTTGTAGCTCTTCTCCTATTAGATGTAACACTAAGAAACAGTTGCTAAAAAAGAACAACTGAGTTTGCTGTGGTTCTGTCACATTAACAGCAAATGCAGTCTGCGGCTCAGTGAGTTTGCTAAGTAGCCCCAAGTACCTGACTGAAGCACAGGCTGGAACTGGCCAGACATGCAGATTTCTTCCTGCTTCTGGCGCACAATGCGCTGGATGGCTGGGGGGAGGCCACGGGGATTGCGCGAGAAGATCAGGGAATAGCCATCATCACAGGAGCCGTCCTCCTTCAGGCTGCGGCAGGCGTAGGTGATGGCATAGTTATCATAGTCGGTGTCAATCACCCAGTAGTTGTCCCCTGAAACATCAGAACACACGGGTTTGTCACAGTGGGCAAGACAGAGCAGGGGTAGATCTTCAGCAGGGAGATGACAAACTTCAACACATGGCAGGGATAGCTTTCCAAAGGATCTATAATCACGTCACACATCCAGCTTATCTCCACACAATGAAGGAAGAACTGGGACAAGTACAAGGCATCTTGAGACCATGTTTTTCCCCATGATGCTCAGTGCATTTTCACTTTTTGTTTCTTCGGCTAGAAGTATTAGGAGGACTAGGATTTACTAGGTTTTCACTGACAAAATAAGTTGCTCGCTCAAGCATGGTGGAAGGAAGGACATAACAGTACAGATTACATTTCCTATACAGGAAGCCTCAGCAAAACATTCCCCCTGTTTTCTAGCCTTGCTCAATTAAGTTCCTTTTGGTGTGGCTTATCTGCCAGTACTAAGTGAACCTATTTCTTTCTTACACATTAGAAGTCCTCCCCAGCTATCACAGCTGGAGAGCCACACCTATGGGAGACTCAGGCACAAAGGATGGGCTTTGAAGGGCGCATAAATGAGGTTCAGCATGAGCAGTTTCTGAGAGGGGGACTTGAGTTAATAGCTCCATTTCTTTGAGTCCGGCTCTGTCTGCCTGAGGAGAAATGTCTTGTTGCTGGGGTGCAGCTGTGGGTCCACCTGTCTCCTCTATTTAGCTATGAAGAATACAAAGATGACTGACTTCAGCACTTTTATAACGCCCACAGTGGGGCCCAGGAAGTATTGTTTCCCCAGGTTCAACACCACACTTGGCTGTACAAAATCCATGCATGTGGCCCAATGCCTCTAAGCCTCCATGTTAACCTACATGGTGGATAAGAGGGATCTCTGGGGAGTCTCTGGATGCTGCCCTTTCTGTAGAGATAAAATTCACTGCTTGGATAAAGCATCCTTTAAAAAGGATGTTTTGTCTTCACTTCGAGCAATCTGAGCTGAACTGTTTTTCCTGCTCCTATGTTGAAACACACACCTGGACAGCTGTAAGCAATTGACTAGTGTCAGGGGTCTGGAGAATTTCACTCACCACCACTGGAGAGGTAGCTGGCCAGTCCCTGGTAGGTCATATACATTTTTGCTGGAGTGGTTGGGTCAGGTACCGTATACTGAGCAGCCATGTCAGCACAGATCACCCAGAAACTGCAATGAGATCCGTAAGACTCACGGTAAAACCTGGCAGCATGAGAGCTTCAAATGGGTGTCCCTCAGTCAGGACTTGGGCACAACTGTCTCAGGCACAGCCATGGCCTTTCTTAATGCAAGGCCATGTCAATGCAAGTGTACTACACCCCCCAGTCACTGCCAGTGACTGCTGCTGCTCTCTGGTCCCCAACTCTGCTGTGGCTGGGGCGGTGCCCTGACCCTCCTTCAGTTCAGTAGGCTTTTTACCACCCATTTCTGCACAAGCAGACAGCCACCAAGCACAGTAGTGAACGTAGTTTCTTGGCTCCCTGCTAGCAGTCTGCAGGGTGAGCTGGCCTGCATTTGGGCTCATTTGGGGTCAGTAGCTGTGCCCCAGGCAGAGGAAGGGAGTTGGCTCTCCCCTGTCTAACCTTTCCCAGCAAGATGAGCACAGGGATGTCTGCTACAAGCACAGTAACAATTACAGCCCCTCTGCTAAGCTTGTGAAAAGCCATCACACAGCCTTTGAGACACCCTGTGGGAGTCCGTTTGTTCCTACACCCTTCTCTGTTTGGTATCTGTTTGCTTTGAATGCCACCCACATTTCAACACTGTTTGTCAAGCATTACCTGGATTTGCGAAACAGTGGAAGGGTCTTCATTCCCCTCGCTCAGGCTGCACTTCCCCTTATCCTGCCTTTGCAGAAATAAAATTTGCAGCAGCCTTGAGACCCCACTTCTTTTCTGAATAGTCCTTCCAGGAATCTTCCCACTTGCACTGTGTGGCATGCCTGCAAAGCTTCATTTGCCCATTCCCAAAACATCCTGGAATGCTGTGCTGTTAAGATGTACAAGGTTCATAGCCACCTGCTAGCACTAGCCTATTGGAAACCACAGATTTTCTTTTCTGCACTTGTAAAGCTATTTAATCTCTTTACATGCTGTAATTCCTTGTAGTAATCATGTCCAACAGGCAAAACTCTAAGCTTCCTGCCATCTGTCCATTCAGGCATTGCAATTACATCTAAGAGTTAACCACATGTTCTCCTCAGAAACCTGTCCAACACTGTGTTGAGACATCTGTGAAAGTAATGCTCCTCTCCTTCCCCATACCCTCTCAGTGAAATGATGGTTGTCCTGCCCTCACAGCCCCACAGCCTTCATTAGCTCCTTTACTTGATTGCAATTAATTTATCTAACCACTCCATCAATCAAGATTTGATTTAATAATTTACTTTAGCAGGAGTTTTGTGATAGACCCAAACCTGAGCCAGGCTGAGAAGAAATTCAGGACTCAAAAGTGTCTAACCTCTAGCTTCCAATCTAACACCTTGGCTAAACTTCCCTTTTTTAAGATGAAAACCCAGCTATGTTGTGTGTTCCGGATAGATCACCATCCATGTCCCCCTCATCCAGTACCTCATGGCAGCAGCTAGAGCTGAAAGTCAAGAGAGCTCACCCAAAAAGCTTCACTCGGCCTTTGGAGGATGCTGTCATTGTGCCGTCTTCCTCCACGGTGTATTCAGCAGAGATGTTGTCCTGAAGGAAAAGGCCTTCTGGATCCTTCTTGGCCAGGGCATACCATTTCCCTGCATACTGTCATGGAAGTGTATTAATATCTGGATTAACCACCATGGCAAGATTAGCACAAAAACCATTTCGTGATCAAAGTGCCCTTCTAACTTCCCATTGCCTGATAAATGCCAGCCTGAGTTTGGGTGGGAATGTAGCACACAGATCCTGCAGTGCTGCCAGATGAACCCTCTGTGCCAGAAGGAGCAGGTCTAGCAGCTCTGGACTGCTGTGTGCGTGTACTCGTTGTCAAGTGAGACATTCCTGTCACGGTGACCCCACACCAAAAGCATCTCCCATCCTAAGACGTCTTCTGAGAGATTGGTTCTTTCCTGTTCCTGTTCAAGCCCCTTCTCTTCCGTGAAATACCACACCAAATTCAACAATATCAAATTGCAGGCACAAAGACTGTAGCAAGCTGGCTGGAGACAATCTTTGTGGCTTCCAGGGGCCACAGCTGATCTTTGATGGGGAAAAGGGTCTACGCAGCAAGGCAGAAAGTGATGACTGTGTACTCAAAACAAGGAGAGAGTGTGTTGGGGAGAGTAACAACAGAGAGAAGTGGAATGAGATTAAGGGAAAGAATATGTTCATGCAAAAAATGGGCCCCGGAAAATGTACAGGAAGTATCTAGTTAAATGAAAACAAGATTGGAACAGGTGACTGACAGAGAGGAAGACTCTTAAAAGTTAACATTATCAGTAGAAATGCTGAGAAGAGCAGGATCTAGCTGTGTTTAATTTGATTCTGCACTGAACCTAATGAAATCTTTTAGGCAAGTTATATGCTTAAGCCTGCAAGCCCTTCATTCCCAAATACAGCAGCTGGAGTGAAAACTTTGACTTTTTAAAAGTGGTATATTCCCAAAGCTCTCCCTGGACATGGTTTGTTTCCAGCAAAGCCAATCTTGTATAGAGAAAGTGTTTGCCACATCCCAGCTGCCTCTGGAATTGCAGTGTCTGTTGTCTGTTAGTTAAAATCGGTACTGACACATGTCTGGACCTTTCCAACAGCAAGTTAGCCCTCACTTCCTCCTCAGAAGCACAAAAGATGTGTTCAAACAAGAGTCAGTGTTCAGGATACCAGACTAGGTAAGATTTCCATTTGCTATGACTCCCAAGAATGACTAGTGATGGATGCAAGTACCCTAGGGCTTGTGCTCGAGCTTCTTCTCTGATGTGGATCTAAATTGTTTCTTTCACGGAACTGCTCAAAGCTCAAAGCTGTGCCGAGCATGACCTCTAACTGAGCAACATCCTTGACTTTCAAGGCCAGTTTTACCATGATGTTCGGAAGGTTAAACAGTACTGAGAAAAGCAAACTACAGGAACAGCATCTGCAAGACAGCATAGGAAGGAAGTTAACTTTTTGGTGAAGAACCCATTTAGATGAACAAAACTCATAACCTAGAAAAACAGCTCCTTCACATGTACTATTGACATAACCATAATTACCCTTTTTGGATCAAAATTGTCTTTCACAGCGAAAGACTCCACTGCACAGGTCTGAGCTAGGCTGTATTCAACAGTGTAGAAGACCGAGGCCAGGAAAACATACTGCGCGTATTTCATTCTGCAAGACAAAAGCAGGCATGGGGATTTATTTCATGCAGTAGATGGAGGTAGCTAGTGCTACAGATGCATGTCCATCATTTTAAAACTAGTTTCTTCCCATACTAAGTAGACAACCAGTTCTTCCACTGATACTGAGTCACTGTGGTGCCTAAATTCAGCCAAAACTGATCATCAGTGGCAATTACTTTGCAAGAGTATTTTGCTTGCCAGTAGTAGTAATGCAGTTCATGGTATTTTTGTATTATAAATCAAGCCAGATTGTGGGTAAGGTCTGTAAGAATTGGTAAAAAATGGAAATGTTTTGAGTTTTGTCTTCACAGGAAGAAAAATGTTCTGATGATCTCTGGTAAAGCACTGTACATTGTAAAGATGTTGTTTCTAATTATTTCACAGTGAATGTCCACTTTGCTTTCAAGCCAGCAAAGCTGCGTTCTTTATCACTAGTTCTCAGTACCAAAACAGGCCTTTTCTAGGTGCCTGCTCTAAAACACCTTGGTATTGGCTGCCCTCTGACCATTCCTTCAACAAACATGACAAATAATATAAATTTTATAGAGGCTTGGTCTGTCATTGCAGCACAACCACTAGGTGCCCACGGCTTTGTTTCTCTCCTTGGGTATCCCAGCTCATCCATATCCCAGTATATTTGTTTCTCAGAGTTTGGGAAGAGAGCATGATACATTCTTGCAGAGTATTTGACCCTGAATACCTGTCCTGATGCCAAAATAAAACAGTTACCTGATGCTTGTCAGCACCATCCAAGCTGAGCTACCAACCCAGAGCCCAAACACCCGTGCAGCTACTCTGTTCCTAGCTGCTGCCATGCAAGCTGCACTTCCCTGCTGCAAGAGATGCCTCCACCTCTGCTGAATAGAGACCTACCTGCTGAGTAGAGATGTTGGAGATCCTTGAGACTACTCTGCTTCAGTCTTTGGGCTGCGGATAGCAGGAGAGTTTTGTGTCAATTGTTCTCCAGCTCCCTTTAAATAAGGAATCTGCAAAGTCACTAATTGGTTATTTTTGCTCGTGTGCCTGAATAAAACACTTAATCTTGGATAATCCATTATGTAAAAACCAACTGTAATCCTCACGCTGGTGGGTCTGACTGCTACACTAATACAAACACAGCTTTTACATAATGGAAAAAGCTGTCCAGAAAGCTAATAAATCTGCTGATTTGATTGTACCACTGCTTTGTCTCATTGAAGTCTTTCTGCTTCTAACACGTTAGGAGAATAAGTGCAGACCATTAATTAGAGAGACACTTGGACTATACACATGCATCTGCATAGGCACATGCTCGAGTTTGACAATTTGCATGGAGCAGGTACACAAGTAGCTCTTCCGATACCTGCATCATCAAATTAAGGTGATCCTTGCAAGAGGAGGAAGACATTATGCAGTACCTACATATAGGAGGGGACAAAAAGGTGCAAAAATGCAGTTTTGCCCTCATGTTCATATCAAAATCTTGGGAGTCATCAGTTCTCCTGTGCACTGAAACATTTTTATGTACGTTTTTCCTAGCCGATTTTGTCAGCATTTCCAGTTACATAAATACTACAGCTTTCTCCATCCTAAAATGTTTCTCCTAGTAGCTTTTCATGGGGATGCAATCCATCATAAAAAGATGAGAAGGCAGAAATCACTAGAAGAAGTACTTTCGACAGCAAACCATGCCTATCATTCTCAAGTGCCTGAAGAACTTCCCCAAATGCAAAGGCTGCTCCTGAACTCTTTCTCCCAGTCTCATCTGAGAGCTCTAAGACTTCAAACATTCAAGTAGGAGTTGCCAGTATTAGCAGTTATTCCTCACACTGGGTGCTAAGTGCTGGAGAGCCTTGGACGTAACCACTAGAGACAACCCTGTGATCCTATGGAGTGAGCGCAGGAAGTCCTGAAGCTTTTCGTTCAGATCCAGCAGTCTGGACTTCCAGAGTGAGGCTAAAGCCTTCTGGATGTTTTGGGCTTGCTCCAGTGATCACTTACCACCTCTTGCCCAGGATTTCTTGAACAGAAGCACACAGTTTTGCCCTGTAGCTGGTGTGAACTGTGTTGCTTTCCAGGCAACTTGTTTAGGGCTGGCCATTGTCTGGAAAACGCTGTCCTTGCTTGCTGCCAGAGGAGACTTTGATCTGGCCTCTGTGCAGCTTCCATTTACACTTGAGAGGGAGGCAGTAGTACTTTGCATGCACGCTGTTCATGCTGTCTGGAGGCAGCCTGGGCAAATCCACACAGGAGTGAGCTGATGGTAACTGGGACTACTTGGCCACTTAAAGAGTCACACAAAAAGTAACTTCTCAAACTGCACTTCAGGGCTAGATGCCCACTAGATCTTAAAGGCACTGACACTGAATATGAAGTGCTCTCTTCCACCCTGACATGGGGACTTGACAGAGACCAAACTGCAGTGTTTTCCGTAAATTAGAAGGCTTCCAAACACTTATCGCCTCATCTGTTTCCAACAAAACAGATTAGTTTATGTCCATGTGAGACATAGGTGACACTCGAAGCCATGCTTAGATGAACCACTTAATCCCCCGGGGATTAGACGCATGCTAATAATAGCTAATCACAGCACAAGATTTTGGTTGGTGAGCATAACATCTGTCACTGCATTATTTGCTGTTTGGAGCAAGAAGAAAACAAAAGCAAATTTACCTTCATTTTTGCAGTATTATGGTCATATGTGCTGGGCATAGGGAAAAAATATGGAGGAATCAAAGCATTGAAACACATTCCTGGGCTTGTTGAATTTGATGTAACATGAAACAGATTTGATAAAAACAAAGATGCCCTACTGGCTTTGGTTGTCGAAGAAGATACCCAAGAGCCTGTTCCAGACCTGCTCATCATAACTGGCTGGTTTTTAGTAGAAGACATGGCCTGGTCATTCAGTGTACTGAGCTCAGCACAGGGGTAACTGGTAGTTTTAATGACTTGCAGCAAAACAGGTACACAGATGAGATGGTTAATCTTATCTTCTTCCCTATCCTGTGAAATACAGCACCAACAGTTTTGGATTTCCTGCCCCTAGCAGGTCCTCCTCCTTTTGCCTTATTATTGGAATAAGCATTGGGTAAACTGCTCTGGGAATTACTGCAGTTGCCATCTCAGATTCAGTAGCTTGTGCTGCTAGCTCGGCAGCTGATGGCACAGGATGAGAGCTCTAAACACGCTCCTGCACCAGGCACTAAGTTCCCTGCTGTCCAGTGGGCGATCAAGCTGTGGGCTTGTTTGCCAGGGCACTGGAGAACAGCTGCATGTACATGCATTCTGAGTGGCCCCTGACAGCTGCTGCGGTGGTTATCGCACCATGGGTTGTGGGCACTACTTCCTCTAGCTTCAGATCTAATTCCTGCTGCTGAGGATGCCAGGCTGTTTCTCAGGGATGTCACACGCTTGTGCCTGCATTGCTGGAGAATACACATCCCAGTCTCAGGTTTGCCAAGGGCTGAGAGGACAGTGACAATCTGCTCCACTCCTTCATCAGGGCAGGAGGCAGGAGATTGAAGGCTTCCCCATGGTGGGACACCACACGAGGCCTGTGGACATAGAGGCTTTCAGTTTCCGTGACTTCTGCTCAGAAATGCTGGTCTTTGCCAAGGAAGAGAGTTGTGCAATACAGATGAAAAGGAAATAATTTGAAGTTTGTTCTTCCGTGGTTCAAGGGTAAGATTCTTGGGTGTGTTATATAATTAGGTTAAAAAGGCATCGTAAATCACTGCCTTAGGACTTTCAAGGTGATATTCAAATACCTCACAGTTTTAAAAGACAGGAACTGAAAGACACCTTTCCCTTCTGAAAAACAATTGTGTAATTCTTGCTGAATGTATTGACTGCCAATTGGCAGAGCAAGGCCTCACGTGTTCCCACACACACAACACATCTCAGACAAAGGCACGCACGTCACCCTGTTTGCGTGTGAAACGGGGGGCTGCTCAGAGCAAGAGAAGTCTTGAAGCCTCGGTCTCTCTGCCACGATGGGCAGTCAGCCTGGACAGAATGGTTTTCTCAGAGCCATTGACAAGAGCTTGCCAGAAAAATTAAGTTGCAGCCTCTCTTCCAAACCCTTCAGCATCTTGCTTCCTTGGTAGAACAGGGTGAATGCAGAGCTGGCTAAAATCTCTCCTTCAGTGGGGTTTTAGCACACAACGATCTGCTGGCCTAAGAAACATACCAGGTTTTGTGCCACCTCCTGGTTTCTGCACAACTGTATGGATGGTGGTTGCAGCTTTGTCAGTGAGCTGCTGGATTTCCTCTCCAACACATGAGTTTCCCAAACGGCCTGTTACTAACCTCTACCAAAAGACCATTCAGGCCTGAGGCAACCTCATGAAAAAGAGACCTTTTGTGGCCATCAGATAAAAAGACGAGCTTTTTGTTTGTTGTTTTCTAGTACTTACTATAAGGCATACTGTTGACATATCTCTATAAGTGTCTAATATTTACTACTACTGAATGGATCTATTTCCAGACACTGGCAGGTTTATTCATTTTAGTTGCAACATTTGTTTAAAGATAAAATATTTGCCTTTTTTGTGCCAAGCTGCTAGGTCCTGGAGGGCAAAGACCAGCCCTTTCAGCACGAAAAGACTGGAGAGTCTGCCATTTCGTTTTGGACAAGGAGGGCAGCACCTGCAAACAGGAAAGGAGCTCAGTTCTCTGGAGATAAGGTCTTTACATTTGAAAAGATCTCTGACATATCTGTATGGCCTTATCCTATTCTTCTCCTGGGGGAAGATGGAAAGAAGGAGATTGTTTCCTTCAGGCAGCAGTAGCCTCTCCCACATTTTGCAATGAGGTAACAGACTGGAGTTAATTTAATCCCTGGTGTTATTCCCAGGATGCCTTCAAAAAACCAGGAGGTGCAGAGGTGTGTGAATATCCCTGAAAGTATAAACCATGCATGTAGCATTCTCTTTCCTTTTCTGTTCGTGCAACAGAAACAGCTTGACACAAAAAATGCAGGAATAAATCTATAGGCTCTAACTGGTTGCAAAGCATCATGTAACAGGAGACCGTATGTCCACATGTTTCAGACAGTAAATTCTGCCTCCAGATTATTGCACCAGATTACTCCAGGGGGATATATACAGCTCCTTACGTAGCATGCATCTCAAGGTGCTTTACAAAAGTGATACTTCTGGCACAGAGCTTGAGTAGTTATGGATAAGCCAGGATGTTCATGCAAGCCCTGATGATGGATTTAAAAGCTAAAACCAGAAGCACAAATTACAAAAGCCAAGGAAATCTGCGTGTGCATGCAGTCAAAAGCCATTAGCCGGGCACCTGGCTTCAGTAGGTGTTAGAGGACACAGTTTCCATGTGCAACAGAAGGTGCAAGGAGGGAAGGTTTAGGTCAGAGCACCTTGCTGCACTCCAAAGGGAAGGCAGCTGTGAACACAAGGCTGATTAGTGAGTCACAGAGCTAGAGAATAAGCAAAAGTTTTCACATATAACTGCACTTCAGCTTTCTATCTCTGCTTCTTCTGCAGAAGAAATGGATGGAAGTATGTAGCTTGCGAAAAGAGAGGAATTTTCTATGCTGTCAAAAAAATCTAATTTTTTTTTTATGGAGGATTTTTTTGTTTGTTTTATGCTTTAAGCAGCTGATCTTTAAAGCTGCAAGACTTTAGATAGTGTAAGCCTTCCATAGATAGGAAAGTTCACTGTTTTCACCATGGCTTGCTTCCCACCACTTACACAGAAAAATTGTTTTTTTAAGGACAAGCCCAGAGGTTCCAGTCAAATCTCAGAGTCCCACAGTGTTACCACCTCTGTAAATTTACAACTGGAATACTCAGCCTGAAGACCAAGCTTTCAGCTGCTTCAGACTGAGCAACAAGCTGGGAACACTGCAAACTGCAGGGTTGCCTCAAAGAGAGAGGCCCATTAAAAATAGCACCACTGCAGCCACCTCTGCTGCAGGAACCGGACACTGAGCATCCCTCTGCCCACGAGAAGAGAAGGAAGAGGAGGCAGGCCACAGGGTACCCAATACCATCAAAACCTCTACAGGACTCACTGCAGTTCTGTGCCTGCAGGCCTGGCAGGGGAGCTATGGCCACTCCTGTTAGGACCAGTGAAACTTCTGTATGACCACCCCTGCTGCTGGTCCCTGGAATATGAGTACTCGCTTCCTCTTTGCTGCAGCCTTGTGTCTGCCAGTGCTGCAAACCTCTTCATACTGTTCTGACATGTGCACTGAGACTACACAGACACTCCCAGCTTCTTCTTGTGATTTCTGGGCTTGAATTCTTCTTACCCATGGTGGCTATGCTTGTTCCCACCCTTCTGGTTCCACAGCTTTTTATGGACTCAGCAACCCTTTTAAATTCCTCATTAATTGGTCTTCCATTACTCTTGAAGTTAGAGTAACTTTCTCTGCTCCCTTCCTTTTCTGATAAACAATCTTGCTCTCTGCTTTTTTTCCTCCCAATTTTGTGGCCATGTTTCCCACAAATCTCTTCCCTCATTGCTTCCCTGTGATGCTGTCCTCTCGTTCTGCAAGCATGTACAGATCTTTCCTTAGAGCCTCTTCTCTTTTCTTCCTTGTTTCTTCATGATACTGCAAAAGCAAACGTATTTCTGGGTACATCTGAGCACGTATTTTGTGTCATTAGTGTTCCTTCTTGGTAGTGTCCTACCACTGAGCTTTCCTTAGTTCCACACCTAGAACATTTTGGGAAGAAACTTGGGAAGGAAGTATTTTTTGTACGCGGTTTAGTTTGAGAAGAGTTTAATGATCTTTTTAGTCCTTCGGCTTCACAGAACGTTTGATGAATGAAGTAATCTTCTTATTCAAGGTTCAGTGATTTGTGCTAAGAGCTCTGGATACAATCTGTCAATTGAAACATAATAAACTCATGCAGACTTAGGGCAGAAATTGCCACCGCTACTGTATTGTAATATTTTTTTATCAGAGCCATCTCTTCATGAAATTAAGAATAAGAGAATCTGAGCATATTTACAACATATACAAGGAGGAGGAAGTCAAGAAGGCACATCTGCCCTGTGGTGACTTACAGGCTCAGGTACATTTACAGTCTTCTGGCATGGCAGAGATACATTTCCTCATGAATATCTCTCAAAAAAGTAACAATCAGACTTGACAAACCCCAAACTGACCTGTATGCTTTCAGAAACCCACCTTCCTTCTATGAGAACCATTCAGATGGAAATCTCTGCCTAATTCCTGCAATTCACCAATGCAATACAAAAAGTTGTATGCTAATTTTAAGGTAATTCTCCAAAGGAATTACTAAGTTGAGGGCTCATGTTCCTTTGTCATGACAAGGTGGAGTCAACATTCTGGCCAAAATGCAAGCCTATGACGAAGTGCATACCCTTTGCAACTGGACTGCCAGCAGCACACTTTCTCCCACGCACAAAAGTGCAAGGGATTTATATGTTACTGCAAACATTTAATAATCTGGCTACAATTCAGCTATCAGCTGTCCTGCCAGCAAGGAAATACAGCTCTAGCATAACCAGCTACTGCTCAGCTGCATTTTCTGCAGACCTAGAGTCTGCGGCTGTGCTCCTGTGTGTGAGTCAGATCGCACGGAAACAAATATGTCTTCAGCTGTGCTCGTGCACATGCCCCAGCTGACATATGTCCCCACTGCTGCCACCCTGCACCTCTGTCGGGCTCCTACCAGCTCCAGGGGCAGGACTCGGTGCTTGCCCAGGCTGCAGGAGGTCCTTACCCCTGATGAAGGGTAGCCCAGGTGCACTTTGCCCCTGCTCCAGCCCTAGCCAGCTTGACCACGTGTGTGGACAGGAAGGCTGTGGCAGTATCCCACCCACTGGTGGCTGCACTAGCTGGGACCACAGGCCAGGAGTGGGGCCCAGCAGAGTCTGGGGTGAGATCCCAGGTGTCAAGGTTGTGCTGTGGTGGCACCTAAACATCCTTGTAGAGCCACAGAGGGGAAGGACAGGGGGAGGATGCTGAGCAAGACCCATAAGATTTTGCACGCTAGCCCTCCATGTGGCAAGGCACAATCCATGTGCAGCTGAAGGAGGGGGCCAGACTCTGGGGGACAGAAGAAGACCCTGGCCCAGGATGGGGGAGGGACATGACTCTGATCCTCTCTGGGCTCCCATGGCTACAGGCAGGAAAGCTTATTCTTGTATACAAGCAGGTGGCATGAGAATATTACACGGTAAATCAGATAAGCTGCAATCTCGTTATGCCGACAGATGAGTGGGTCAGAAAGGTTTGAGTATAGCTGTCAATACGGCACCCTGTAAGGATAATGTCTAATCAAATTAGTCACTTGCAGCTCCCCTCCCCACAGCCTTTTGGTTAGGGGGAAAAACAATGTTCCCATGAAGGAGGAGCAGGAAGCATCTTAGCAGCCTGAGCACCCCCAGCACTTCCCATCCCTCTTTCTGCCTTCCACGTAGTGTCTGCACCCACTGCTTTGGACACAGTCCCGTTAATGGCCCTAACATTACTGCTTCTCTTGGGCAGTATGTTTTGCACCACATTAGCCAGATGACTTTAGTCAACAAATTTTCAGTGGTTTTCATCCTAGGACTAGGGAGAGACTGTCATATGAGTTTTGGGAGGAGAGGAATTTTATCCCCAGAAACTCCTGTTTCCCAGCTACCAGCCAAGCCTTCAGGGCAGCTTAAATATTTGAGTTTTCCAATTGGAACAGTGTTTAAATGACATCTACCAACACCCGACAAAGCAGAGCTCTTATGCCAATTCTGCAATTTGGGTTTAAAGCTATTGGAAACAAGTCTGTGCAACCACACGTGTTCAGATGTTATTATGCTGTGTGACTGTCTAGTGCAAGTTTCCTAAAATAGCAGCCTCATCCTCCTCCAAAATCCTCCATTGTCTGCCTAAGTCCATTCAAAGAACATTATCCTATTGCAAGCTTAGGCTGTATCCACCTCAGTTATCATTTTTATGCCAGCAATGGCTGTCACGGTGTCACCTGAGTATCCCTGAAGGCCTAGGGAACACTCATGCTTTTTTGCACCATGCCTTTAATTCTGAGTACATCAGCCTACCAAAGGGGTTGCTCTGGCCCCGCTGGCTCCATTTGCAAACGTGATTTAGATTTCCACTTACAATTCCTACATGGTCTCAATTGCACAGCAATTACACAGCCCTGGCTTGCCTTAAGAAACATTGCCTCAGTTTCTCCACTTCTGCAACTATAAACATCAGTACATTAGGACCTTCATTCTTCCCCCTTGTTAAGAGGAAATTTTCTTGCTAAATTTCAAACCTGAGTGCAGAAGCAGGAACTGAGCTTGGATCTTTCGAACTTGGAGCCTGGAGTATCACTGTTGGACACTGTTTGTTTTTCTTACGAATGTTTTGAAAGAAAAACATTTATCTTGAACTGAACACAACCTTTCATACCAAATGAAGTATGAATAACTGGAAGGTTTGGATCCAAAAGAGTGCTGATTTTGATTCAATATGAATAGTTCACCCATTTGCAATTTTTCAGCTCCCAAATCACAACCAAGAAGCACATACAACAATTTTCATACCCCTTAGTGCATCCACAAAACCTTTTTTTTCTGGCATGTTACCAATCCCAAAGGACCTTCTGTTCAGACACGGGGTGTCCTGAGTACGTCCTCTAGCTGCATAACTCTGTCCTGTGCTATCCACTTCATATCATTCCTGGACATATGGTCATTCATATGATTCCTGGACATTGAAATATTTCTGAGAAATGGCTGTGAGCTCCCAGGAGACTTTCTCTCCTTCCAAATCTGACCTGGTACAAGAAGGATCCAATGGATTGTAAAAACTGCCAGGCCACCGTATGGTGGAGTGTAAGAAGAGTTAAACTTCACTTCAGACTTTCTTCAAAGAACCGGTGGGAGGAAATTTCATTCCTTTGGGATACCGGAATCCAAAATGTGTTAGTCCCCTGGAAAAGACTTTTAATTGGTTTTACTTTACTCTTTTTCCTCCCTATCACTGTGGGATGAAACAAGGCCTGTGTTTTACCATGTGCTGGAAGGGCCCAGTTTGCTATTAGAGTCGAGACATTGAAAGGCAGAACACTGCCTCCAGCTTTCCTCGTGTTCATCATAGATAAAACTACTCCCACCAGGGAGGTTTACACAGCTGCAAATGAAATTATTACTGGTGTACACACAATGGTTTCCTTACATACAATCGGTCTGACAGGCCATGGACAGGAAGGCTGGACCCACAGAAAAATGTGTTTCCCTCCAACTCTAAGAAGTTGTTTGTCTATATCAGTTCCAGCTGGCTGGTATCATTACATGCTCATCTCTTCCGACTAGAAGTGTTCCCTGGGAAAAAGGATGACATCTCTGTTTCTACGGGTATCTAAGACAAGGTGAGAGCAATCTCTTCCCACTGTTTTGGAAGCCTTTTCTCTGCAGGTCTAAAATCTGCTGTCCTATATGATTACAGAGAACAGACTGTTCCTTCTTTCTTAGCAGTAGCCTTTTATACAGTTGGAGATTGTTCGTTAGAAAAGAGATGACTCAAAAAGAATCATGAGAATCTTCAGTCTTTCCTCAAAGGTCGCATTTTTCCCGCTGTATTCCAGGTGAGACATCTGTTCAGAACAACTTGACATAATCTGTTATGCAAGAGAAGAGTCATCCTAGTGGAAGTACACCTCCTTCTGCCTGGAAGTCTTGACACACGTGCAGTCCATGTTAAGCCAAGATAGTGACTCATCCCCATGAATTCACAAGGTTACTGTTCACCACATGAATAGGACTTCCCACTCACCCTTGGGGAGTTCTAGTCCTCTAGTCCTGAACACACCTGTCTGCAATTTAGCTCTAAGATGGTGCTCAAACACATTTACAGACACCTGACCATGGCTTACTTGCTGGCCTAATATTTTTCCACCCATCAGTGGAAATACTGAGATATTCTGCATCTGGTATAGCCTCCACAGAGAATCCTACTCAAGAAATTCTACATTTCCTTAGTTAGCTACTAAAGCAAACTCTTCATCTTTCAAATACTTTTGCTGCCGTCTTCTAACTATCTTGTCTAAGCCCTCACCATAAGAGACAAAACATCTGTTGTGTTATTTCCTTGTCAGTGAAGAGCTGTGATAGCCATTACTTTCCTTGTGTCCACAGACTTCTGACTCTGCCGTAGAGGAAACGATGCTGTACGGCACAGTTTGCTCTTGACAAAATCACACTGGCTGTTATTTGTCTCCTCTAGTTATGCACATAAACAGGTTTGTTGTTCCTGTATTTTCTTGAAAGCCAATCTTAGAAAATGGTCTGTTGTAGAGTTCTCCAGTTCTTTCTTTTTCCTATTTTGCTGAAAGAATCATTACATTTACTTTTTCCCAGTCTTTCAAAACCTCAGAAGATCCTCCATTAGTTGTCAGAAAAAGTCATTAAGAGTTTAGAGGTCACTTTACACAATCCTCTAGGAACTTCATCTCTTCAGTACTTTTCTTGATATACTTGCTCTTCCCTATATGATAAACACAAAACGTTCATTGCCTTTCATGTTCCTAATTTAACCTCATATTTGATCTTGAGTTTTCTGACTTTCCATTTTTACTTGTTCGTGATATTTTTACACACATCTTCAATAATTCCAGCGCTTTCACTTACACACTTTCCGCCTCTTTTTCTCTTGTTTGAGATTAAAAAGTACACATAATTTTAAAAATGGCCTATTTTTTCCAGTTTGAAACTGTTGTTTCATGGTCTTACTCGCCTAAACTGTCTTCCACCTTCTAGCTAGTTCTTCCCATTGCCTCCAGTCAAAACCAAAGAAAATTCCCTCTTGCTCTTTCTGCCACCCTTTGTACCCATAAAACTGCTGCAACATATGAAACCTTGTTGAACAGCCTGCAAGCTGAAGCGCTGCTGTCCCTACTACAATTCCCTGTTGCTATCAAGCCGTGTGCTTGGGACAGTCCTGCTTGTTGCTCACAAAAAGGCTTCATGCACCCCTGTTCTGCAGGCCTGGAGCAGACCCCATGATGCCAGATCAGAGCAGGTCCTTGATCCTCTGCTAGAACACGGTTGTGGAACATGCGTGTGGCACACACCACCTCCCCCAAGTATCCTGACTGTGAGAATTACCAGAACAAGCCACCTTCCTCCCAGGCAATCACATTCACATTTGGGCTGGATTGAACCACTCCTGGCAGTAGTGGAATACTCAGAGACAAAGGCAGCCTTAGAACCTTACTCCTTGAGCAGGTGAGCCTTGCTTATTTTCCAGCAATGTAGCAGATGGGATTCACTCTTGCTCCCCAGTAATGAAAACCCCTGTGCATTGTTTTATTCTTCTCAAGAGTAATGGCCTCTGTAGCACTTCGCCTCCCAGCATCACAGTGGCCCTCACCTGCTTTTGCAGCACTGTGACTTCACTGATGTGAAAAGACTTCTGTTCCTCACAGCCATTATTCCCTCCTTTTCTCCACTGATAGTGATGAGGGAAATATTTCTACCTTCCCGGTTTGCTCGGGTTTTGTTTGGTGTTTGTTTTTTTGTTTCGTCTGCAGGGCTTCCCATGCTTCCTCAGAGTACTTCAATTCAGCAATCCCAAACAGAAGCTCTCCAGATTCCTTCCTAAAGGGATGCTACTAAGAGGCATGTTTTCCTGTTGTGGCTCTTACTAGCAAGAAACAAAGACCATAGACCTTGCAAATTCAGTTCAAACCCTGGAGTAAAGCATTCAGGATTGGTGCTTCCCTTAGAGAACAACCCTTACAGGAGCTGCTATAGAGCCATGCAATAGTAGAGAGAATCCTAAAAGAGCAGCATTACCTCACTATTTTTGTTCTGAGTTCTTTTGTGAAGGATGCACTTCCTACTACTGCTGGGAGCTGGGAGAGCAGGAATAATAAGATGCTCACCTTGTTAGCTAAGGATTAGGCCCAAGCAGTATATATTTAATTAGACTTTAAAGAGCTTATTTCAATGTTAGGAGATGCACTCCTTCCCTGTTGCTGCTACCTCAATACAATTGTTTCAGTAAGTGTTCTGTTTATCAAGAGAAAGGAGAGTGTTTTCAGACATTGTGAGTACTCAGTTTTTGTTTGCAGTTAGATTAAGAAGAGGAAAGTTGACCCAAAGCTCTTGCAGAGGTCATCTAATCTCTTTGGTTGAGAAGATCTGTCCTCCCACAGACGCACCTTCAGCATTATAAAGGAATACCTCTTCCTGATGACAAGCTCTCTTGGCAGGGATACCTCAAACTTGGTCATTCCAGAAGCAGCATCTTCTATTACAAAAATTTAAGAGATACATGAGAAATTAGAGTGCTGCTTGCACATTTTTGGACTACTACTTACCCACAAGATACAAGGCATTCACAATGAGCATTAGTGAAGACGACGTGGAGAAGTTTCTTGATGGCAACCCTGCTTTTGCCAAGCAGTACTTTGAGAAGAAACTAAAGACAGAGTCCTGGGATAACAATGAGAGTGAAATACTTTTTGAGTTGATCCAAGACATGCAAGAAAGCATCAACATGGAGAAAGTTGTTTTCAAGACCTTGAGAAGAATCAGGTCCCTTATTCATGCTGATCGCTGTAGTCTTTTCATGTATAGGCAGAGAAATGGTACTCCTGAACTGGCAACGAGGCTTTTCAACATCCAGGAGGGAAGTACTCTGGAGGAATGCCTGGTCTCCCCAGACTGTGAGATTGTCTATCCACTGGACATAGGCATTGTGGGCCATGTTGCTCAGACCAAGAAAACTATGAACATCAAGGATGTCCGTGAGGTATGTTTGCCATTTATTCATTTTCTGGGTAGAAGAGAGGCTCACAGGCATCAAGAGGCAGCAGCACACCTCAGTGCTTGGTCAAAACTCTTGTGGTGTAGTAGCTGTGTATTGGAAACAAGTAGCAAGTCTGAAATTTGCTTCCAATTTCATTTGTGGGATGAGGTGAATCTAAGCACATTGATTACACTAGGTCTTAATGTCTGCAAACAGTGCACTGCTACACCTTGCCTGTCTAATTAGAAAAAAAAAACATGTCTAGTCCAGCAGAGGAGCGTGAGACAGTCAGATCTGCACTGAATGCACGTGGAATTTTCCATACAATTTTATGTTCCGTGAGCAAGTGGCAAAGACAGAGAAATCCTTCACAGTGGGTCCAAAGAGAGTTTTCCACCACGAAAGACCTTTGAAAATCAAAGCTGTGACGAAGATTTAGCTAAGGGCATTTAGAGGTGTTATTATCAAACAGAGGGAGAGGACCCCAGAGCAGGTGCGTTAACAGCAATCTGCGTATAGGTGATCTTCATCAGAAGCAGCACGAAACAAGCTTTCAACAAAAAAACTCTTTCATCAAAAACTGCAATCTGCAATATCAGGAAGTATCTGAGGGATTTTAATGTTTTGTGTTTATGCTTTCATGACAGTATTTAGTCCCCATACTTCTGGTTCAATCATATAAACCTGGATGGCAGGAATAACAATCTGCTTGTTCTAATCATAGACATAAAACTAAAATCCATGTGACCCAAATATGGCATTTGGGATTACTCCATCTATTGTTTGCTAGTTACAAAGAGGCCATCTGTTTATTCATTCATTTGTTGCTCAATGCAGGTATATCCCAACCCTTCAGCAAAACCTTCTTTGTCTTCCATGGAACACACTGAGACTGTTTTGGTTCTGCAACCTGGTTTTTTTTTTTTTTTTTTTTGCTGGGGGTATTGTTGGTGTCAGGGGAAACATCAGAATGTGACTTAAACTTTTTAAAGTTTTTGGTTTCTGATGTTTCTCCAAATGCATGGAAGGATTTCAGTGCTGTGAGCTAAGTGGTGCACTCCAACTCTAGTGCTTTTAGACATCGCCATAAGACAATTCCTTTGAAGAAGACCCGGAGACTAAATGCTTGATCTACCCCATTTGGCAGAAAAGGCCAACAATAGGGAAGGTATAGGGAGAAAATGCCTTAGGGAGTGATCATTTTTTCACCCTTCTGAATACGGTCAGAGCTGTGTGGCTTTTTCTAACCCAAATAGAAGAGCGTATAGATGACAATTTATTCACCTGAGCAGGGAGAAGATCTTTGGTCAGCAAGACCATCCCTGCAGTCCCTCGCGGCAGGTGATGATGGTATCAATATGGCCTTGTGCAGGTGAAGTGACTGGCCATCTGCTTTCCCTGTACTATCCTTTCTCTGCTTTCCAAGAGAAGCTAGGGGTAGATGCTGCAAGCTGACAACAAGTTTTACAGTAAAAGCAGATGAAAAATGAGGGTGAGTGAGCCTGCCAGTGACTGCACTGGTTTACACACTGTGGCTGTGCAGTGCTACCTGGCTCTACCCACTCTGCAGTGCTAACGAGAAGTCAGAGGAAAGGATGGAGGAGGTACTGTGAATAAAGTCATTGATCTGAGAACAACCAGTGGAGAGCCCCCTCGTTCTGAGAGAGTTTGTCACGTTAAAGCTTACGATTTGCAAGATCTTCGCAAAAAGTTAAAAGCGCACGTGTTGCAGTCAAAAGCCGCAGCTTCTGCTCTTGATATTAGCTTTATCATCTGTACATTGTCCAATTTTCTGCTAATTCATTTATTTTCCTCAGTAATATTTAAGCAAAACTTTTTTTAGGCAGCTTACTTCAAGGGGCTGTGCTTTGACTTGGTTTCAGGACTACACATGTTGTGGAAAACGCTTATTTGTAAATTCTCTATTAAACAGTGTTCCCAGTTCAGCCCATTTGTTGACGAGCTCACCGAATACACTACAAAAAACATCCTTGCGACACCCATCTTGAATGGCAAAGATTTGGTTGCTGTCATTGTGGTTATAAATAAGCTGAACGGCCCACACTTCACCAGCTCTGATGAAACAGTAAGTGGTCAGTAGCTGAGTCCCTCTCAAAAAGCTGTTACTTTTGTCCTGTAACAGAGATTCTTTTAGTCTAATGATGTCTGCTCTAGTGGAGCTCCCTTGGTGCGTGTTTTCCTGAAGAGCACTCCTGGCCTCATAGAAGAGGCTCATAATGAGGATGCTTATCTCAGATCTTTCAGGGAAGATACAGTGGGATAAGCCTCATGTCATGGCAGTGCAAAGCAAAGCATTTATCCTGGCAAATTACCTTGATGCTTGTAAAGCAGTGTTATGAAATACTGTACGCGAGGTTGCTACTGCATTCAATTCAATCTCACAATTTGCCCTTTCAGCTCTTTCTGAAGTATCTGAATTTTGCATCCTTGAACTTGAAAATTTATCATTTGAGTTATCTTCACAACTGTGAGACTCGAAGAGGCCAGGTAAGAGTGAAAACGCAGATTGGCTATCTCAAAATCAGATGAATACCTTCTTCTGATTTAAAAGGTGAATTTGATCTTCTTCAGAGATTTGTCTCTGAAGAGCAGAAAGAGAAAGATGCTCTCAACTGCTTTCAGATAGTTTCTGCTCCTTTCCCAGAGTCCTTCTTTACTCTCTCTGCTGCTGCTGGTGAAACTGCAGGACCTGATGCAGTGGCACCAGTTTCAGCAGGACTGACCTCTAGATGTTTTGTTGACTTGAGGCTGTGAAACACTCTTGGATTACTTCATCACTTCAGACAGCAGCACTAAGACATTTTCTGAAACACTTAGGAATGTGGTATTTTTTCTTATCTGCTCATTAAAAAGTGCTATTGAATTTCCTTGTAGAGACAGTAAAATTGTTGTCATATGCCTGTTGTATTGGCCTCCATCAGTAGAAAAGAACATATATTAAGGGTTTAGGATATTCTGGATTACAGTAATTCATGCACCATTCTTGTCCATTACTTGGGGTACAATAGAACTCTCAGATTTATTGCGATGGATGTGAATCCTTGCAATCACTTTTGTGCAACAGGCACTGGTTATCAGTGAAGAGAACACGGGATTGCATCTGTGCTTCATGGCAGCCATGCTCTATTCTCCTGTGAGATTCCCATGGAGAACAAATGCCTGTCTTAGTGAAATGGATGCAGAACGAAAGTTTATTTTGAAGCTTTGGGACAGCACTTATACTTTGTAATTCATTATGCTTTGCCTAATTTTTTTTCAATAATCGAAACATGAATGACAGTCCAGTGATACAGCCAGCAGCAACGATGAATAGTTAACTAAAGTAGAACTAGTAAAGGTTTATTCCTGTTGACAGCCTAGCAGTAGGATAGCCAGGGTAAAAAAGGGGCTAGAAGACAGAATTAGGTCCCAAAAAGTGGAAGGCCTAATGCTTCTGGTCTGCGACTGAACCCAGGAGTCCTGTGTTCATATATTAGTGCTGTCTGAGCGGGTCCCACAGAAAGGGAAGGAAGCAAGAACAAGATGCAGGACACACTGCTCTAGTTCTGCCAATAGCTCAGTTGTCAAACCTCTGACTAATACAGCTCTTCAGGGCTGTGTGAAAGTTATTACAGTTCATTGCGTTAGAATTTAAAGTACTGAAGTACAGAGTGAGCAAACGACATTCTCAAAAGTTGTCTAGGATTTTAATATTGCAACTCCCAACAGCAAAGACTGGCTGATACTGTGGGTAAAATGGCTTGTGCAAAGACAGCTCAGTCTGCTTGTGCTCACATACTGTGTGAGAGTCTTATTAGAAGACCATATAATACATTTTGACCAACTTCTCTACAACATTCCTTGACTTAGGTATTTTTCAGCTGTTTCTCTCTGTCCTTCTCACTGGGCTTGTGGCTTTCAGCATTACTTATTGCATGCTGTAAAGTGCCAAAAGGCTAAACTGCTGCTCATTTTCATCTAATGGTTTGTATGACAACACCACTACCCTGTTTGAGGGATATTGAACGACTCGGACTTCATACAAGTGGCAGAGTTGTGCCATTTTATGCATTAGAAAAAGAGACCAGTGCAGCTCAGAATTGCTCAAAAGACATCTAGTGCCCAGTGAAGAGCTGAGACACACTTTTTCTGATTGTGGCCATGTAACAGTATTTCTTGTGCAAAGCACATGTCGAGTCTGCTTCAGGTTGCATCTCTCGGTGCTTCTGAAGCACAGCTCCTCATATCTCCCGGGCTCAGAAAGCCAGGCACACTCCTTGGATACAGGCACACACGCATCAGCTAGGCTAAGCAAGAGCGTAGATGGCTTTCTTACCATTTCAGAGCAGTATTTGTGTAACCTCTGCTTTTACAAATTAAATAGCCCAATAGCAACAGCTTTCTTAAAGGTACATCTGTACACCAGAGGACGGGGAAAAGGATCATGGGCCGATGCACACAAAAAACAGCTGCTCAAAGGCTTTGAAGAAAGTGTTAATTCAGATATTTCAAACACCAGCCTCTGGAATTTGCAACGCTTTTGGTGTTAACTGGTTTTGGATGCAAGATTTTACTAATGGGTATAAAATTTAAGTGGGGACAGCCCTTTGCCTGACACTACTACTTTTTTTTGTGCTGTGTTGGTAACATTTGACTTCTGCATAACACTATGATGACCTGACTCTTCTCCCATAGTAATTCCCAGTGTGAACAAGCAGTGTAGGTTTCCTGCACTTTCCAGGGACTGTAACCCAGCATTTGGGAAGTTCATCTCTCTGTGGAAGGCTGTGCTTACATTTTGGTTTTCTCCTGCAGGTGCTGTTGTGGTCAGCTAATAAGGTTTTTGAGGAACTGACAGACATTGAGAGGCAGTTCCACAAGGCCTTTTACACGGTGAGGGCATATCTGAACTGCGACCGGTACTCGGTCGGTCTCCTGGACATGACAAAGCAGAAGGTGAGTGTTCACAGGCATGCTGTGCGTCTTTCTGATTGCTGCTGTCCACTGAGGGGTGATGCACGCAGGTAAGATTTACTGAGGCAGTGAAAGTGTGAGGTAATTTTAAGCCATTATTCCTACTTTGTTTGGCATTTTTTTATTGTGCAAAGATTAAGATAATGGGTTAAGGAAAACGGAGGAAAGGGGAAGAGCTTATCATTGGAATGGGACTGTCTGAGGCTGGGAAGACACAGGAGGGGAAGATGTGTCTGACTGTGGCAATCCTGGTCAAAGCCTGCAGCACAAACAAAACCTCACAAAGTCCATGTGTACCAAAAGTGTAGTGAGACGCCTGTGAAAGCCCCCATCAGTAAAGCAGCCACCATCCTCAAGGACTCATTCATGCTCACAATATCCAGGTTTTTAGATGAAATTTGGCTTCATGAAAACAAGCCGACAGAATCAAAGTTACCTCTGATTTGGTCTGATTGTTTGCACCTTTGGCAAACTTTATGTGGGGGTTACACAGCATCCCTGCCAGTGGAGCCCTGTTTGTCCCATGGTCAGGCTGGCTGTCTTGTTGACAGAGCTCTTGTAGCATATTGTCTTGTGAAGAGGCGTGTTAAAATATCATTAGTGTAAGCTAAAGACACTTTGATCAACATTATAATGTAGCCTAAGAGAAAAAAAAAAAGCAAAAGAAGTATTTCACGTCTTCAATCTGGCGAGCAGTAGGTCAGCCTATAGTCACACTCTGGAAAATGAAGAACATGAAAACACTGTCATAGCTGTTTGCTCTGAGTACAACCAGTACTCACTGTTCACTGAATGAATCAGCACTCTGTGTATAGGCAGTATATGATCATATGCAGCCATATTAATGCACCTGACACTTCCGGATTTGGATATTTGGGTATCATTCTGCAGCCTAGTATTGAATTAGTTTTATTATTTCATGCCTTGTTTATAGAACACGAAACCCAGCATGTCAGAGCAATGGTTACTTTGAGGCTTGAGACAGAATGCACTTTTCTACTCTAAAAATACTTTTTAAATTTTAAAACCAGGAGTTTTTTGACCTGTGGCCGGTCCTGTTGGGAGAAGTACCCCCCTACTCAGGACCTCGAACCCCGGATGGCAGGGTATGTGAAAATAAGATTTCTTCAACTCTCTCCTGTCTGGATGGATTGCTTCACCACTCATTTCAACTCCACTCTTTTTTTTACTTGTAGGAAATAGTCTTTTACAAGGTCATTGATTATATATTACATGGAAAAGAAGACATTAAAGTCATCCCGTAAGTGCCCAGTCCCTGTATGCTAGGTACTGACACAGGGTGTAGCTAAAAACAAGGTTCCCCATAGTTTAAAGACATCCATGTGGAGAAATGCAAAGGACTGATAGAAGACTGAGAGTCAGAATGTAAGGTGGTGCTTCAACTCACATTTCTGTGGGGTAAAGATTTCCTCAAGGGTATTGTGATCCTGACTTGGAAGTCAGGCTCCAAAACTCACTGCAACCAGTGACTCTTTTTAGATGCAGAAGTGAGCTGCCTTGATTGCCTGCAGTTTTCCACTCTCCTTGCCAGGCAGAGGCATTGCCCTCCTCCTTCCCTGTGTCAGTGCCCTTGTGTTGAGGCTTCCTCGCTTCTCTCCAATCCTTCTATCCCTGACCCCATCTTAAGGCTACCTCTGCCCTTTTTTCCCCTCCTGACTCACTGGGACTCCCTCTTTCTGAGAACTGCCCTCTCTTCTTGCCACTGAATTTCTCAGAGGAGCCTTGGGCAGCTTAGGCAAATCTGACATTAGAGGGGTTTTTCCCAGTCCTTGTAACACTGCTTTACATTAGTGTAGGTGCTGCAAAAAAGGCCCCGTATCTTGGGTACAGCGGTGCTCCAAGTTGAGGCTGGCAGACATCCTTAGCCAGGAATCTCCTTTTATCTTTCTCTGTGTTGAAGGTCTGAAACATGGCCCTCACTCTCAGGAATGACTTTTTATTAAGCCTCTGATATTTTATCAGTTACTTTGTCTTGAATCCTTGAAGGGAAAGTGTTTACTTATGTGGAAAATTTTTGCTTGTGCACATGGATCCTTTGAAAGTAACAGGACCGTTTATGGACTGGGGGTTCCAGGTCTAAACATGGATTGTGCAATCAGCTGAACACACTTCAGCTCCAAGTTCTTTCTTCAGTAAATATATATCTTCTATTTCCCTTATACATTTTTTCTTTTGTTAGAAATCCTACCCCGGATCACTGGGCACTAGTTACTGGACTGCCAGCCTATGTGGCTGAAAGTGGATTTGTAAGTACTTAACCTAGGACTCATCAAGTCTTTCTGAGATGAATAATACTCATGCTGCTTTCTCAGCAATTCAGTCCTTTGTTTTGGCAGTTAAACTTCCCGCTGCCCTTATTGTAACACTTTTTCTTTCATGTGATCCCCTAGATTTGCAACATTATGAATGCTGCTGCAGATGAGATGTTTAACTTTCAGGTATTGTGAAAACTTCCAGTTCTATCAAGGATTCAACTTTTTTTTTGTAGAAATGTAATGTAGAGTCAATATTAGGCATATAAATACTTCTTTTGCTTGTAGTCTTAATGTAAAAATGGAGTGCTCATATATTTAGAAAACATATTAAGTACATGATGTCTTTCTGCTTGCTGTTGCTTCAAGGAAGGTCCTCTAGATGAATCAGGATGGACTATCAAAAATGTTCTCTCCATGCCAATAGTGAATAAAAGGGAAGAAATTGTTGGCGTTGTCACATTTTATAACAGAAAGGATGGGAAACCGTTTGATGAACAGGATGAAACCCTCATGGAGGTATAGTTTCTTGCTGGAAGAAATGCATATGGTTGAAGAGGTCACTATTGCTGCATGTACACGTGCAAAGCATCCCTAGTGTTTTGCAGCCGAGTGGGTATCTTTGTTGCTCAGAGAGGTGTTATATATCAGCTTGAAAATTTTGAAAGCAACTGTTTGAAATACTGGGGGAGTTTGGTATTGGAAACCCATCTGTGTTCGTGTGATTTTGTTTCAGCCTTCTTGGTTTGTACACCTAGCCATGAGCAGCTGCTGTGTGCCAAAACAACCATTCTCACCTGTGTTCACATACCTGACTGCTGACTCTCACTGGCTGGGCAAGTCCCTCAAAAAATTACAGAGAAACTATCTATGTAGCTGGCATACAAAGGGAGGCCAGCTGCAGTAGCTGTGACTAAAGACCTTGCTGCTTAGAAATGCTCCTATGCTAGTTTCAATGAAATATAAGTATTCAGCTCTTGGCATCTGTTATCAATCAGGACATTTCCTGAAATAAAAATTTATTATCAAACAAAAAGACTGTGGAAAAAAAATCAGTTTGAATTGGCCACTGGACAGCAAACAAGTTGAAAGCAAACACAGGATGTGAGTAAATACATGTGAGAGGTGATGAGACCACCTTGCTCTCCTTTGATATGAGGGTTCCTGACCTGCTGTCACCATTGTGACAGAAACTTTTCCACAGGCATGGAGACACCTGCAGCAACACAGAAATAGTCTTCTGTACCCTGAACTGGACAGAGGGTCATTTAACCTCCACAGCATGCATGCTCTCTAGGCTTGGGCAGATTCAACAGCTGGGGAGCTGCTTTGCTGTGGAGCAAGCGTCAGCTGGGAGCAAAGACATGGTTTCTCATTGCTAGGATTGTGGCCAAAGTCAAGCTTGTGTTTCTTTAAAAATGTACCATACAGTGTCATAATGCTGCATCTTTGAGGAACAGATGTTATGGCTATTTCACTCTTCCCTTCTCTTCCCCTCATCAAGTCCTTGACACAGTTCCTGGGTTGGTCTGTACTCAACACAGACACATATGATAAGATGAACAAGTTGGAGAACCGTAAGGACATTGCTCAGGACATGGTGCTCTACCACGTGAAATGTGACAAGGATGAAATCCAGGAAATTCTGGTAATGCCTCGCAACGTGAAGCACACACCCAAGTACTGGCCTGGCCCATGACTTACGGCACAGATACAGGTCTCCCATTTCACAGAAATGCTTCCAGCCACCACAACGTGGCAGCAGCACCTGGGCCCTAGTAACTGCACGGGAGCAGAACAAGTCTTTCTTTTTGTTCTCTGGTCTGCCCTCCACCTTGGCACACTGCGTCACTATGTTCTTTCTAATTTCCTGAGCAAAGCCAGGCTTGGAGGTGGGCTTGCATAGGTGCTACTCAGGGCAGGGCTGTAGGGATGGAACAGAAACTGATCTGTTCCTCAAAACATCCTTAGTGCTGAGGATGTGAAGTTGGAGGACCCAGCTGAAACACTGGCTCTAGGGGGACATTTGCAAGTGAGGGAAACACAAAACAAAACTGAGGAGAGGGAGAACACTACCAGGAAAAATGTGTTGAAAGACAAGAAATTGAAGTAAGGTCCAGGAAAGGAGCACAATTTGCATATGAGAGCTGCCCTAGATTGCCCCAAAGCTGCCCAGTGCAAAGTCCAATGGGGTTCTGTTGTCTGCTTAACACACCCATGCTCTTTGCAGCCAACACGAGAAAAGCTGGGGAAGGAGCCAAGTGAGTGTGACGAAGAGGAGCTGGCAAGCATTCTGGTAAGAACAATGCACTGCTGGAAAGAACAGCCCTGGCAGGGAAATACTGCCTGCATAGATGTAGGGAAGAGTTCCCAGTGCTGGCATGCTGATCCCTGATGCAGGGTGAAGGCAAAGCACACCCTGCCCTCCTCTGCTCCATGAGTTTGAGATTATCATTATTATGTCTCAGCAAGTGCCTTCCACAGCTCCTGGTGAGTCCCTGCTCTCTGCCACTTTATCTCAAGGGGTTCAAAGTCCGTCTGGAAACACGTCAGCCACCTTGGCTTGTCAGGCATTTTGTTCTTCAGAGCAATTAAGAAGGGCTGTAAATCTGCCCCCATTCGGAGTTTACAAACTATATCAAATCAAGTGCAAACAATATTTCCTGCACTTGACCAAAACTGCCCTCCTTCTTCCTCCACTAATGAGGTTATCATGAAACACTTCATTTCAGTCTATTTATGTGTTGTATTCTGAAAGAAAAGCAGCATACGACTGATACATTTTTATTTAGCAAAGCTTAGGAATGACATAAGTAGCACAGCAGTAAACCAGCCCACCTCTCTTACAGAAAGAAGAGCTTCCGGGGCCCACTAAGTTCGAAATCTATGAGTTCAGATTCTCTGATTTTGACTGCACCGAGCTAGAGCTGGTGAAGTGTGGCATTCAGATGTACTACGAGCTTGGCGTGGTGAAAAAGTTCCAGATCCCGCAGGAGGTACGAGCTGGCAAAGTCTAGGATCTCCTGTCTTGGATGTACAGCAGACTCGCCCATGCTGGTGCTGAGACTGAGGCTCCCGTGTGTGCCCAGCGCAGCTGTCAGAGCAGCCACAGGACTGGGTTCATGGGGGCTTGCAGGGAGGGGGTCAGTGTCCTGAGCCCCTCACCCTGCTGAGGGCAGGAATGGTCTCTCGTGTGCGACTGGAGCGTAGAGCTGGCCTCTCCTGCTCTCTTCTGCTCCTCACTGCCTGCCACAGATGCGGGTTTGCTATGAGGTCTATATGGATGGGTGGTGGCCCCTGAAAAAGGTTGCTTGCACTTTCTGTGCATCTCACAGCCGCAGTGTAAAAACACATCCCAGCAGCAACACGGTGAGTGCCTGCCTGTGTGCCTGTTTCCTTTGCTAGAGCATGTACCCTGCAGCTTTCAGCCAAGACGTGCTGAAACCCGCTCTACCAAGTCCCTTTGTTTTCCATCCCCGTGCAAACATGGATGTGCCCTCATTTGGCGCAGTTGGCACCAATTTGTCGACAGGAATGGTGTGGTCCTGTAGGAACAAGGACCCCGTAAGCCCTGACGTGCGAACTCACGATTTTGCGGTTCAAAACCCTATAGGAACTGTGAAACTGGCGTTTCAGCAGCTCTGCTGCTCCCCAAGGGCTTTCTCTGACATCATGTGAAGTCGATTTCCATCTAGTGGGATCTGGAGGTAACTACAGGAAGAGTTTACACACTGGAAAGGCAGGATGGCTGGCAACTGGGAGGGAAGCGAATGGGAATTAACTCTGTGCTTCTTACATGTAGAATGTCAGTGTCAAAAATATTCAAAATATCTACTCCGGAACAACTAACCCCTGGAACAGGTGTGAAAAGCAGTAATGCTCATAGTTGAGATTTTAAGAAATAAATACTCATTCATGAATAATTTGCTTTTTAATGAGAAACCTGCATGGCTACAAGAGGTAGTACACACGGAGAAGTAGACTGCAGAGGGGAAAAACCAGTTGTCTGTTTAATGCCCGATATTGTATTCTTTAGGTGATATAATTGTCATTCATCTCTACATCTATGGATCCATATCTCTTGAAGAGATATATCAGTATTAATAAATCACAAGGCAAACGGACAAATCTTATGAATGAGAACCTAGAGAAACACAAAAATTCAATAAATTCACAAACAGTAAGATGAAATCGCTTTTTCTCTAGGGAGAGCTGATTCGTGTTTACCACACAGGCATCTCTATGATTTTATTTTTCCTTACCGAAAAATTAAAAAAAAAAAAAAAGAGAGAGAGATTAGAAAACAGCTATATTTCAGTGTCCCTTTTTGCTCTCTACTAGGCTTTAGTCTAACAACATTATCAGGGTAGCCTGATGATATTACAGCTTCTGATCCCTTTCTGGGCCCACCTCTCTGGAGCTGGTTTGAACCTCATCTGTGATTTCTGTACGTGACCCTTATGGCAAGATAAACAGGCAGCAGCATCACCACCCACACTAACACCCTCTTCCCCCCGGCAGGTTCTGGTAAGGTTTGTGTACTCCGTCAGCAAAGGCTACCGGAAGATAACTTACCACAACTGGCGTCACGGCTTCAATGTTGCACAGACCATGTTCACGCTCCTGATGGTAAGGTGACACCACCCTGGTTAATTCTGTGGCACAGCTTTACTTACAGCAGGTCTTCTGTTGCACCTGGGAAATATGCAGGGCTCCCCTTGAACCCTGGTGTAGGAAAAAGGTTTGTCACTCCTAGCACAGGTCCTGCTAAACAAGGTCTCCATTTGCCTGAAGTGACGGCCACTGCATCATATGTGAAGAAATCTTTGGCCAATATTGGCCAATGAATGGAGAGCTTTAATTCTCATAGATAGAGATGTGTATGGTGTTGAATAGATTCAAGATTAAATCCTTCTGCAGAGTAGAAGAGAGAGACTACAGGACTTCCATTCTTCCAATAGATTCTGACAGTAAAGAGCCAGACTGAAGTCACCTGGCTGGGATGGACACAACCTCATGCTTTCCATTTCCACCCAGGACAAACACAGGTGTAAGTCTATTGCTAGTGTGAACATGGAAAGTGCCATTTCTCGCAGGTCCTCAGGGCAGCAGATACCTCAGCAAGAAAAACAGGTGTCAGACTGCTGCTCCACACCAGGGACTGACCAGCCAGGAGCCAATGAAGATGGTTCCACACATCTGTCATACATCTGCCCACACATCTGGCAACAGACTTATACCTACCACCCCTGGACAATCCTTTGGGTGATGCAGCTTCACAACAACATTGCCCAGAAAGATGCAGAGCCTTCTCACAAACTACTTTGTGTCCAGTGACTGGGAGGGGCGCTTATGACAGGCTGGGTGAATCCTAGGGCACGAGGCTTCTATAACAGTGGGTAGCCAACCCTGCAGGTGTGCATCAAGCAGATAAACACTAAAGATGTACCTGCCTGGGTCTGAAATATTTTGTTTCCAGCTGATTCCCCATTTTAACCTAAGTCTAGCGTCTATTGCATTTCAGTTCACAAATATTTTCAGTTCTTCTGGACTGTCCCAGGACATCCCCAGCACAGAGCAGTCACCGCTCAGTACCTTTTCCTGTTAGAGATGCTAACATATGGCATTTAAATTCTCTCCCTCCAGACTGGTAAGCTGAAGCGCTACTACACAGACCTCGAAGCCCTTGCAATGGTAACTGCTGCTCTGTGCCATGACATTGACCACAGGGGAACCAACAACCTCTACCAAATGAAGTAAGGATTTTCTTACCACTTCAAACCATTTTCTGTTGCTCCTACTTGGTGTGGAATCAGGCTCTGATCACACCAAACTCCAGTACAGTTCTGTTTAATACACGAGGGTGACAACCTCCTTTTACAAGTTACCTTGCTGTTCAGCTTGCTGCAGTGTTTGGGCTCGTGCTTTGGCCGGTGGGGAAAATTCGCGATGCTCCCTGGGGCTTTCTTTACCTCCTAGCAAGCCTCCTTTGGTTAAAGCAAAACTCTGCATTACCATTACCGTGTGGAACAGGTGCAGAGCAGGCACTCAGCGTCCTGAGCACTACAGGAGACTTAGCATGTCAGCAGAAGCATCCTGGACATAAGATGACCAGCTTTTTTTCTATGGAGAAAGCACCATGCATGGCATTGCCCTCACCACCTACAGAAACAAAGCACCTATGAGAATGCTGCTCTCAGTAGGTAGTCATTAGCTGCAGATAAACAACTGCATAATTTCATTGCCTAGTCAGGACTCTGTTGCTCACTTTAAGAAGTCAGATCACAGCTCTTCTGCAATGCTTGCTGGCTCTATTGCCTTACGTTTCCTGGAGTTTTGGGAAAATGTTAAGTGAAGTTGGCTTGTGTTTTTGATACAAGAGGGCCTTGCTTTTCAGCTAGGAAGGTGTCCTAGGATTGCAGGTTTTTCTGTTCCTATTACCAGATATCAACATGTAATTATTCAGGAATTAAACAAATTTACTAAGCCAAGTAATTACACTGCAGCCATAAACAATAGTTGGAGTGAAATTTGCAGTTGAAAGACTGTTTTACACAGTGTCCAAAGCATTATAAGCAATGTCATGTGTCTTTTATTAGACTAAAGTAATTACCTATTAAAAAGTTCTACTCATAAGCCTTTTGAAAAGAATTGAACTTATGTGTGTGACAGAAATTAAATACAAAATGAGACACTTCTTTTCATTTTTAAGTGTTGCACTAATATCTTCAATTTTTCCTTTATGCAACCAGATCTCAAAACCCTTTAGCTAAACTTCATGGATCCTCAATTTTAGAGAGACATCACTTGGAATTTGGAAAATTCTTGCTCTCTGAGGAGGTTGGTAATGAATAGTAATACAAGTGCATGAATAATTTACTTTTAGGGAAGTTTTTCCTTAACAGCAGAGCTGTCAGCACAAGACCTTTCTCTGGCTTGGATGCCAAGAAACTGTAGCTGCCTCATTTCCTGAGGACTCTATGCTCAGCCAGGACCAAAGCACATAGGCTTCCTAAACGCATAACTTGGTTTCTTCAGAAGCTACATTGTTATCCCCATAGGAATATGTTTAATACAGGGTTATTCTCCTGTAGGCCCTCTGACAGAGACAAGGCTGACACATTACCGCGGCTAATTTTTAATCTCAGGCTGTGGTCAGGGGATGGGATTTGTGCAAACACTGTGTAACAACCTCCCCCCGTCCAGTGAACTAAAGAGGAAATGCCACCGCATACCATGAACGGGCTCACACCCCTTGCACCTGAGGGGAGCAAGCTGAACTGCTGAAAGAAAAAAAGTGAATATATTTGGGAAAGGGAGGTGGCCAGGAACTCATAACAACACAGAGCTTGGATTTTGCAACTCCCTTTCCTTTGCTTTTCAGTCACTGAATATATGTCAGAACCTCAACCGCAGACAGCATGAGCATGTGATTCACCTGATGGAAATTGCCATTATAGCAACAGACCTGGCACTCTACTTCAAGTAAGTCGGTCATGTACACTGTGTGTGAAAGGCAGAAAGCAGCTGGCCCTTTACAAAGGCCAAATGTGGTGCTTTGCTCTGAAAGCCACCCACCCTGCTGCAGTTCTCTTCACTGACACTGGCTCTGGGAGACTGCCGTTAATACTGATCTCAGACCTGGGGGGACAACTCAAATAATTCAAAAGAATTTTGAACTTCTACTCAATTAAATCATATACATGACTTTTTAACCGTCTATTTCCAACAAAGCAGGGCTATGTGATCCCCCATGGGAAGAAATGTCAGGATTGTTTTGGTTTGGTTTTTCTCACCTAGCATTTCAGCTCTGAAAATACTCCTAAATGGCAAATGGCCTGGCCAGAACTATACTAACTTCTCTGTGAGAGCGGCATGACACAAATAACAAGTAGTTCATTGTAAGTGAATGTCCAGCTCATAGTCTATTTCACACCCAAGGGCCGGAAAAACCAAAATCTTGGAGCAGCGTGTGCTAACTTTCTGGGACGTAAGGCTGAAACTCAATGACATATAACTTCCTAATTAGCAAGGAGCTTTCAAAATGTCCTTTCAAAATACCATGTCAAGACCAGAGACTGCTTCTGTGTTTTGCACTGCAGTATAATTACACAAAATTTAAACAATCCAAAAAAGAGGAATTTGAGGGAGGTTGGAATACCCAGAACTCTTACTGTGGAGATGCAATATCTGTGTGGCACCATCTATCTGTATACCACCACTTCCTCACCAGTTGGGAACAAACTGGTCCTTGCCCTCCTTGGACAAAGGGAACTGCAAGCAAAGGCTTGGTTGAGCTAAGACACAGGATTATTGATGAGAGAACACATGCACAAGTCACTTTGTGATACGGCCTAACTGTTTTCTCTGCTAATATTGAAACATCAGGTTTCTCCAGATCTTATGCCACTCCAAACAAGAGTGTATTGTGTATAAACCATTCCTCAGAATTCCCTGTATATATTTAGATTGTATAAATAAGGCTAACAATGCCTGACTAAGTGTTTGAAGCCAGGTAGCTTTAAAAATACTCCAGCTAGCTCTAAAAATACTCCAGGTAGCTCTAGGTTTCTGCAGTTTGCTTAACATTTAAGGAAAAAGACTTCTTGTACTGCCAACAAAGGTGGAAACAGCTGACATAACTTGCCTACATAACAGGTCCTACTTTCAAGGACCTGCTCATGTCTCGCCACTATACCTATTTTTAAGGCATTTACAATAGTTAAGAGAGCAGATGATGGTTCTTGGTTCTTGGTTGGGGGCTTCCTTGAGGATGTAAGTGCCAGAACAGCAACTGCTGGAAACCCTTCTGGAAGGGTTACCAATACCAGGATCAGCCACCTATTTTTAACATATTTGTTTCCTTGTTTAATAAATTTTTCTTTTTTTCCCTTTTTTTTTCACCTCCCTGCCCCCCTCCCCAAAGAAAAAGAACGATGTTTCAAAAGATCGTTGACGAGTCCAAGACCTATGACAGTGTGACTGCCTGGACTGAGTATCTGTCTCTGGAGACGACAAAGAAAGAGGTTGTCATGTGAGTAACTGGCTCTGGGGAAAGGTTAGTGATGCGGACACCTGACAAGAGCTCCACCACACATTTTGTGCTGCACTTAGTGCAAAGTCAGCAAGTGTTACATTACTGGCCACTCAGATTTGATCTTCTGGAGAAGAAGGGAAAAAAAACCCGGGGGGAAAAAAGGCTTAAAGTGGTTCTTCATCCAAGTAAGTGTCATTTTAGTCACATGTTCCTAAGGAGATGGAGGATCCATTCTGGTTATATACTCCTACCAGGTCACCCTCTGGGCCACGAACAGGGACATCCAATCCATTAGCTGTTCTTCCCGGCGGCAACGAATCTGAGTTGCACAATGCTGCTGTTGTGACCGGACAGACACTTTGCAGGATGCCCTACACTGGTGATGAAGTGCTCTCACAACCTCACTGCAGACTGCACTGCTACACACCCATGACAGAGCCAAAGGTGTTACTCCAAAGTCACAGAGTTCAGCCCAGCAAGGACTAAAGCAGCAAATTTCTTAGTGCCAGAAGCAAGCAGTTCCTCATCATAATTCCATTTTAATCAAGAGAGCAACCTTTGATGAGTGTTCCAGTCAGAACCAAGGCTACTGCAGCAACACATCCTTCTTTATCTATTAATTCACCAGGGGCCAGGGGATACCTGATACAGTACTGGGGTGTGAGGGTCCTGAGCCTGAAAAAATAGGGAATAAATTAATTTCTTTCCTGTTTTCAGGGCCATGATGATGACTGCCTGTGACTTGTCAGCTATCACAAAGCCTTGGGAAGTCCAGAGTAAGGTCAGGTGCTTGATATCCTGTTAGATTTCTGTAGTTTATGCTTCAAAGTAATGCAATTTCTAAGCTGCCTAGAAGTTAAATCAAATTCTCCTACCAAAATTACCAAAAGGAATAGCTATGGTTTTGATGAATTAACCAGTCTTTCAGATTGTAGTTGTGAGTTCCACACAAAATTCTTGTTTACAAAAAAAAACCTTAACAACAAAAAAAACTCAAAACAAACATCCCAGTTACATAGATTTTTGGGTCACAGCGAGATTTTTTAGTTATAATATATGCATTGTCTTTATTACAGCAATACCTACCTGCAGTTTGCTCAGTTGTTTGATTTCCTTTAGGAGTTCATTTCTGAACTGTACTTGAGTAATTGCTAAATAATACACTAAAAACTAACACTAAAATTTAAAGGAGGGTGAAAGAAATAAAACCTACCTTCCTGTTCAGCATGAAGAAAAACAGAAAAAAAAATAAAATAGACATCCACAAGGTGACCAGCATGCAAATCCTAGAAGGGAATACAGTGGAAATGTTTCTTAATAGATGAGGAGTGGACTAACGAGATCCAGTGCAATAGGACTGTTGAGCTGTCACTAGACAGGTGCAATCTGGTTGCCACAGCTGCTCTTCCCAGGAGAAAGAGTGGGACTATGGCTGGACTAGAAGAAACGGAAGGATTAGAAGTGAGATTTGCTTCAGAATGGAGATGTGAAGTGCATCAAGTTACGAGGCTGAGGTTGGTGCTAACTTTTCCTTTTCCCTCCTTGTCAATGTAGGTAGCTCTACTGGTAGCAGCTGAGTTTTGGGAGCAAGGAGATTTAGAAATAAGCGTCCTTCAGCAACAGCCCATTGTAAGTACTGTGCAAGAACCAGGCAATTCAGTTCAGACAGCAAGCAGTGCTGCTCTGAGCTACACACTTACTACAAGCAGTGCTGCTCTGAGTGCTCTGTGTCTGCCTGAAATCACCATGCTTGCTAAAATCCATTAGAAAAGTGTGTTCTGAGACAGTGAAGAGCATCTCTGACTGTGCCCAGTGCCTCTTGTCCAGCTGTTCATATAGTTAGATGGGTTCAGTGGCTGTGAACCATCAAAGGGTGACTGACCCCCTGGAGATTTTGTGCAGGTCACTTACAGAAAAGGTGAAAAACTAAATAGATAAGTCACAGAAGAAAGAAGAGTTTCTTAAAAAGAGAAAAACCACAAACACAGACTTTATAGAGTCAAGGAATTATTGATAAATGGAAGGGTATTTCTAACATTTCTTTTATTTAGATAAATTTGACAATGAAAGAACCAGGAGTCATTCCTTGATGTGGCCTCCATCTGTGTGGTTTGGGGTTTTTTTAAGTAGACTTTCATGCACCCCCTCTATGCACAGTGGCATCACAAATTATATAGTAATCAACAAGATCTTGTAAGAATATAATTTCTTGTTCCGTCACGTTTTAGAGAATTTAAAACCTCTTCAACACTTTATAACATGAACCTTTTCTGGTATCTGTTTGAGAGGAAAAACTTGTTCTCTTCCCCATCCATAGACACTTGAAATGCTGTCTCAAATTTCTACTAAAATGGCAATGGAAATGAGCCCACTTCATTCCTCTGCAGCTGAGGAAGAGGGCTGTGGTGGACAGTCTTTAGGATAGCATGACAGAACTGCCAGGCTGACACAAGGAGGCAGTTTTGGGGAGAAAACAGAGGTGTGTTTTTCAATTAAGTGGTCTCACAGATCATGGTGAATTTGTGTCCTCCCACAGCCCATGATGGACCGAAGGAAAGCTGCTGAGCTTCCAAAGCTTCAAGTGGGTTTCATTGACTTTGTGTGCACATTTGTCTATAAGGTAAGTAAAGAGCACCCTTACACACCCCATCCTTATCAACAGGGGTTCAAACCCCTGGGGACAAGTTGATGAGGGAACATCTGCCCTTTTCTGGGGCTTTGCAACATGGTGCCTCTTTCTGCCCTTCATGCTTTCTGCAAAGCATCAGTTTTGGATGTGAGGTGTCGGGGTCTATCCTGGGGTATGATGGACAAACACTCCCTCTGCACTGCATTGTACTGAGAGGTGTGTTTTGATTAGGAATTCTCCCGTTTCCACGAGGAAATTCAGCCTATGCTTGATGGGCTGCTGAACAACAGAAATGAGTGGAAGACCCGTGCTGATGAGTATGATGCAAAAATTAAAGCTCTGGAGGAAGAGAAGAAAAAAGAGGAAGAGAGAATGGCTGCAAAGAGAGGTCAGGAAAAAGTAATTAGTTTTTCATTCCTAACTCAAAAACATGCTTATGAATAGTCTCACAGATCTACAGCAAGCTTTGCTGACACAGCAGAGTAAGATGCCCAGAACAAGTTTCATAAATTTGGCTCCACTGGCAAGGCTGAAGGTACCTTGCCTTCAAACCTGACACCATGACAGGCTGTCAGAAAGGCCACCATCTTAAATTTCCAAACACTAGTATCTGAGAAACTAGCGAGAATACATTCAGCATGAATTCCCGTGCAGCTGGGGACAGCAGAATATAATTTTCTCTCCCTGTAAAACAGCAGGGAGACATCCCTTTGTACACAGCGGCTGTGGCTGATCTGCTGTCCCACAGGTCATGAAGCAGAAGCCACGAAAAGTTAACACAGTCCTAGGAGAACACTTAAGGAATAATGGTTCATCCCATTTCTAGCCTGGATTAGCTACTACCAAGAAGTAAGCTATACTGGCAGTACCCAGTAGCAATTTATTTTTGTTGAATATGGTTTTCTTTTTCTGTTGGCCCAGCCTGCGTTGTGCTGAAATCTATCAACTGTAGTGGGCTTTGGGTGAAAGCTTGTCTGATAGCCTGGCGATTTTTTTGACTCTCAGAAGGGCAGAAGCAGAAGGTTCTCCTGGCCTCTCCCAAATGTCTGATCAAATATCTGCCACGACTGCATGCCTTCACTCCACAGAGACTGGATCTAAACTCTTCTTTTGTTCCAAACTGGACCAAAATTCCAACAGCCCATGATGTGGACATTGCTCAAATGACACAGTTTAGAAATTATTAGAGCTGTCTAGATTTTTTATTTCAGTTTAATTCACAGTAGTTAGCTTAAAATATCAAAAGTAAGTGTTTTAACTATGATTTAGAAAATTTCTGAAGAATTATTTCCTGAATAAATAGTTGATATTCAAGCAAGGAAGATTTCCAGTAACTCCACAATACTCTTTCCAATACTCTTTCCATGTATAATTACTTTGCACAGCAGACAGCTCTAGGTAGGGTGCTATAGATATGACCTACACCGATCACTGAATAACATAAAAGTTCTAAAAAACTCCTGCAATGACTGAGAAAGAAATTTATGACTGTGCCTCTAATTCTGTGTTTCTTTTTATATGGCAGGTGAAATAACTTGTAATGGAGGAACAGCTCCAGCTTCCAGAACCTGTAGCATACTTTAGACCTATTATAACTGCAATATATGCCACCCAAAATGAGAATGCCCACACTTTAAAAAAAAAATCATGGCATACAAATACATTCCTGATTGGACTACTCTGATAATTTATTAGGCTTGTGACCAACCAGGGAAGGGCTAGATCTTGTTTGCCTTAATTGCATCTCTTCCTGATGGTAAGGAGCCATTTCTGTCCCATCTCCTGTCCTCCATTTAATGCACCTGCTGTCAGATGGCATTTGGCAAGTCAGAACAACATTTGGCCCAATAAATCAGGTTGCAAGATTATGGAAGAGCATTTTTCCTGCACAGAAACACTTCTTACCCCAAAGTTGATGGGGATAGTCCTGCTCCATACAACCCCATGAGACTGACAATGAATGCAACCATAGCCTGCAGAGTAGGAAAACTGAAGAAGAGATAAATCTATCATATCTAAGTCTTTATCTGTCAGGATATCAGAAAGAAATCTGAGGGTAAAGATAAAGCATGAAACTGACCATAGTAAACCTTTGAACTGCTCTAAAATGTTACTATTCCATGTAAATCCAAGAAGAAATCAGACAGATAATAGTTCTGCATTCACTTCAAGAATCTGGATGGGTCGCTATCCCAAAGCATGGAGCCATTCATGCAACACACAGTAGCTGCCTTCTTCAGGAGCAGGATCCACACTGTGTGCTAATTGAAGCTTTGTTCTTTCATGTGTCATTTTAAGAAGACAGTGTTATCATCACCCATTACAGTTCCTCATACAATTAACCAAGCAACCTGAGTCATGGCATCTCATAAATTTGTTCTGTTTTGCCTCATAATACCAGTTATTTAACACAATTGATCAGAACCAAATGTCCTTCCTTTCCCACTCCTGTTCTGAGATATCTGATTTTTAGATTATCCTCCAGACTTGTGACTCTTTTATTTCAGATGAAAGTTACTTTTCATGTTTTTTTGTGCAAATATATTAGAACATTCAATTACGCTCTTGTAGTAGTAGAGACACCCTTCTCTGCTCCTGTTTCCCCCCCGCCCCCCTCTCTCTCTCTCTTTCTTTTAAAAAACTGTTTGGAGATCTGTTTGCTGGGGATTTTCTTCTTCTATTACTCCTCCTACCTTCATGGCTTTACCCTTCATTGTATTGTTTTGCATTACAAAAATACTGCAAGTAAAAGGAAAACTAGAGCTACAGTGGTACCTGGTGATCATTTATCTGTCTCGGTGTAGTAAGCAGGATGTAATCTTCAATCACTATGCAGCAGTTCTGTGAGAGGCAATTTGTCTTTCAGGAGAAACACAGAAACTTGTCTACTTGCATGGAAGTTAACATGCCACAGGTAGTGACTCCATGCTGTATGTCTCAGTTTCATTAAGGATCTTAGCATGTTAAGGGTTGGAAGAGACCTTCAAGATCATCTAGTCCCAACCTCACTGCCATGGGCAGGGACACCTCTCACTAGACCAGGCTGCTCAAGGCCTTATCCAACCTGGCCAGGATCACTGCCAGTGGTAGGGCATCCACAACTCCCTGGGCAACCCGTTCCAGTGTCTCACCACCCTCACAGGGAAGAATTTCTTCCCAATATTCAATGTAAATTTCCTTTCTTTCAGTTTGTACCCATTACTCCTCGCCCCATCACTACAGTTCCTGACAAACAGTCCCTCTCCACCTTCCCTGTAGGACCCTTCAGATACTGCAAGGTTGCTGTGAGGTCTCCAGCAGCCATCTCTTCTCCAGGCTGAACAGCCCCAGCTCTCCCAGCCTGTCTAGGGAAGTGCTCCAGTCCTCTTATCAAGGTTGTGGCCTCCTCTGGACTTGCTCCAACAGTTCCATGTCCTTATTATGTTGGGGGCACTGGACCTGCTCGCAATACTCCAGGTGGAGTCTCACAAGAGCAGAGGACCATGTGGGAAGCTTTTATCACACAGCAGAAGAAGTCAAGTAAGTTTTGTTCTTTTTTTTTTAAAGTGGAAAAAATGCCACAAGGTTACCAAATGGTGGAGCAGTAAGCAATGGGCTTTTGAGGATCACCACAAGACACCGTACACTTAAATGCTGAGAAAAGCTCCTTATGTTCTCAAATGTTTTCCGGAAAATAAAACCTGGAGTCTAACCTTCCTGCTCCCTGTGCCCAAAGTGAAGCACTCAGAGCACTGCAGGGTGCTCCAGCAGGGCTGCTCACACAAGGAGCATGGGGTGCCTGCCCAGCACACCCTGTGAGCTGTGGGTGGCTGGGCCCCATCTGCCCACATGCACTTGGGAGCACAGCTTGTCCTCAGGGTGGGCATGCTGCCAGGTACTTCTAAAGGGGACCATGAATGCATGCATGCAGAGGGGTGTCCACGGACATTCAGAGTGGAGTGCCAGTGCAGGAGGCTGTTTCTCAAGGGTGGACCCTTTCCATGGGAGCAGTGAATGTTTCTCACTGAAGGGATTGGCCAGTTAGATGCAGGGGAAATTTGGCATAGTTCCTCCTGCAGTGGTCTCCCTTTGCAACTGGGAGCTGACTGCCTGGATATATTAGACATGGAGAAAGAAAGGGCCAAGAAACAGATTTGTCCACTGTTTTCCTAGGTGTGATGGACTGAACTTTGCTTGGGTGGGCTGGTTGAGCCAGTTTCCATGATAACCCGGGACTGATGTCTTAAACAAAGTGTTTTCACATCCGATAGTAAAAAGGCAGAAAAGAAGCAGATCCTGCATAGGTAGGGTAATGCTTTTTATCATGCCAATCTCCTTCCTTCTGGTGAGGCACAACTGCATCTAACAATTTAAAACTCCCCCTCCACTGGAGGTATGGGAGTGTTCACACATAGGCCTGAGGGTGTTCCTCTTTTCTGATAGGGCACAACTGGCAGAACTAAGCAGTCGCAAGAAGCCGGGCCAAATAGCAGTTGTGCCACTAGAAGGCAGCATGAGCCATCAAAGACCACTGAAGAACCACCCTGACTCATTTCCACAGCATTGCATCAGACAGTGTAAAACCCCTCTCCAGGGGCGGTATTAGGCTGTTCCCACGTTGGCTTGAACATACAATAACTCATCAAACTCTTTGTTGTGTGGGCCTCCACCCACAACTGATCAAGACTGCAGCCATCAGAGTGATGACCATGGACACCAAAATTGATCAAGTCTTGTCACTGGATCTTTCCTCTCCACTATCTACTCTTGTCCTTTCCTTCTGTTTCTCTCTTTTCGTTATGTATTTTCCTTGGGATATTTTTACATTTTTTTTTAATAGAAAAGAACCAAAACCGCTACATACCTCCTTTCCACTGCAACCAAATTGTTTTAAAATAAACCTGTCTTGTGTATACATACCAGTCATTCAGTGCTGTTTCACTCTAATCCACCCAAGGGATCTATTACCAAGAACCTCAGTTAGCCTGCCTCTAAGGCAGGTCCTCTTAGGCAGGTCCTAACACCAGGCCTGAAAAAAGATGTATGTCATTGCAACACAATTTTGGGAAAAGTCTACTGAAGGCTGTAGATAATTTAAATCTGCTTATGACATGTTTGCCTACACTCCAGTTAAGTGTTTTCACCTCTGGCTTGATGCAGCTCTCAAGTCTGGTGGGAGACAAGAGGGGACCTGTTTCGTAAGTGCCTCACTGAAGCAAGTAATGCATACAGACCCCCATTCTTGGTTATGAAGGTGGTTATTGGGGGGTAGGAAAGTGAATATCCCTGTGAGACTGGCAGGAGAGGTTTCTCAGAGAGATGCTCAGGGTGGAGTGTAAATCTTCCCTCCATGCAGAAGAAGAGGCTTGCTTGAGTGAGAAACTGTCAAGGGACTTTAATCCTGCATCTTGGCCATCATCTGCTGTCCCTGATGGAAAGGATAGATGATCCTGAAGGTCCCTTCCAACCCTTAAGATTCTGATTCTACGAAACTCCCCAGTTAACCCATTTAAGTAACAGATTCAGGCAGTCAATGCCTCACCAGTTTCTCCCACCTGCCCATATATATCAAATTGTATGTATTTTCTGATCACAATCATTACTTGTGGGTAATGGGTGTAGTGACTGGCTACTGCTGGGGGAATACAATCAGTTGCAACAACAGCCAGATTGTGACAGATGCTTCCTGTCACATTCTGTAAGTATTTCTGCTGCTGTTCCGTGCAATTCACTCACAAAATACCAGCTGAAGTGTAGTAAATACTTTATTGATAGAATATCACAGAGAGTTCAGAAACCACTGGACAGCTCAGAGCCTAGCCATCTATTTCCATGTGTGAAATTCAGATGAAATCTGTTGTTTATTTCAGTATGGAATCTTCACTTGCTAAAAGGGAAGAAAACACAAACATGGTTAGGACTACTAGCCACTCCCATGCAGAACTAAAATGGGCAAAGCATTAATGGAATCAAAGACTATCTTTATATAATTTCTTTCCAGCTAGTATTTATGATTCTCACTTTTGTTTATTCAAAAGAATTGTAATTCATAGCCTTGGGGTAAAGGCAAACTTTTAAGTTTACTCCCTAGTAAAAGGCAGTTTTCTGAACTGACAAGTTAAATAAGCCCAAAAAAAGCTACCACTACAGGTATGTCCATGTTTAAGGAACAATCTTCAGCAACTGCACTGCACATAATGAGAGTTTAAGAATTGCTTTCCTGAAAAAAACACACCAAAACCATTGTTGGGAACAACACACCTGTCACCTTTGTGCCACTTCTAAACAGATTAAATATTCTGAAGAAAATTAAAGAAAATTTCCTTTCTAAGTGCCCTGGCAACATTACAGCACAGCCTCTACTTCCAAAAAGACAGAAAGTTTCATCTAACTAGAGAACATCTAAAAGATCCATTTATTTAGTCCATGACCAATGGAGACAACGTATTTAAGATGGCAAAATAGCTTTATGTCTAGTGAGTGATACAAATGATATTTGATTTTCTGTATGTGTAGTTAATTTAATTTTAGTGTTTTGTTAAACACTAGTTTTGTTTAGGACGATGCAAATGCCACTCTTTCCCACGGAAAGAGTTAGTGAGTGTGTATCTGCACCAAGAACAGCCTGAGTTATTAATCAATTTTCTTAAAATTCTTCTTAGTTTTAAGTCTACCTAAAAGCCCTAGGTCAAACAAAGCCAGAGAGCACATTCCTCTGTACAGCAGCAGGGACGGAATCCTCTGTCAGAACCGTACAGGGGACACAAGAAATAATCCTCAGGACAAGGGAAACAATGCTGCAGCAAGAATACTACAGATGGAAAGAAACAAGAACAAAACCAGCAATATTAATTGCAAGTAATGCCCTCCAGCACACTCTCTTCCTGTGAGAGATATAAAAAATGAAGCTGACCTCTAATACTGCAAGATACAAAAAATCAAGCTGACCTCTAACAATGCACCCATGACACCACTTAAAAGTCTCAAGTTGCAATTACATGCAGTTGCCTATGGCTTATAGTTTAGGTATTTTTAAAACCCCTTATTTTTGAGGTTTCTACACTGCATGGAGAAAAGGGCTCGTACATCCAGATGAATAAGGGACACCCTGCTACAGTTAATGTATGAATTCAGTTATTCACCACAGAATAACCAACAGCTCTTAGCAGTTTGTTTTCTCAGCGGAAACTCAGCCATTTAACAAGTCCTGACTGTCGCAAAAACAGTTAACTCTTACTCTGACGAACTTTTCAAAATGCAAGCACCATTAAACAGCAGCAGCCTTTACTCCTCACACGGCCCTAGCCCTCAATTTCTCCTACGAGCACTGCGGTGGAGCAGCAGTACTGCAGCCAAACACCTGCATGGCAGCATGGGACGAAAAAACCAAACCGAGGAACTACCTTCTGCAAGCTCTTTTGCAATCCGCTCCAGTTCTTCACGTTTCTTCTTCTCCTCTGCCTCTATTCTTCTCTCTTCTTCAGCAATCGGCTTCAGGTAGTCTGCCATCAACACAATGCCCTTAAAACACAACAGCTTCCCGAACCCCCCGCGGAAAGCTCCGCGCCTGGGGGCTGGCTCAAAAAAGAAGAAAAACCAGTTTTGCTGGCACAAAGGCACATTTCACACGGATCTGTGGCTTCATACCAGCAGGGCTGTGCTGGCAGGGCCGGGGCCGGGCCGGGGCAGGGAAATGGCGGCCGAGCCATTTCAAGGTGCCCTTGCGGAGCGGGCGCGGGGGAGCGGGGAGCGGCCGCCCGGGACGCCACACTCACCGTATCGCTTCTTGCCGTAGATCATCCCCACGAGCAGCGCCGAGTACCGGGTGAACTGCGGGAAGCAGAGACAAGGACGCGCCCTTCGCTCAGCCCACAAGCACGGCCGGCCCCCGCTGCCCCCCGCCCCGGCCCGCCGAGGCCGCCAGCCCCGCC
>VXAZ01004443.1:0-45066 GCA_013399875.1 Gymnorhina tibicen | reverse complement strand
AAAAAAACCAAACAAACAAAAAAAAACCAAAAAGGAAAGACGCATTATTGAGCCAATACAGTGCCTTCTAGTACTTATGCATTGCTTTATACAAAGCATCCTTGTAAACACTGAAATGAAACTCCTTGGTCAGATTCAGTTTTTGGGTTTCATTTTCTTCAGGTACCAACAGAAGTAGAATCAACATTTCTTTACATCACATTAAAAGCATTTTAGTGTTTTATAAAAAAAATCACAAAACTGCTGAGGTTTCAAGGGACCTTGATGATTTTGAAGGAAAAAACCCATCTAACATCATTTTAATTATAGACATTGGACTTAAGGTTCACCTACAGAGAAGAAATAAATGACTTAACATTTTGTTTTTTCACTGATTGCAATTTATTACAAATACACATATTCACTACTTACTATGTGCCTGCTGCACATTAGAAACAAAACCATACAGAACCAAAAGTGCTTTTAATTAAGTATCAGAAAAAATGTTATGCACAACACAATGCAAGTCATTTAACCACAACTAGGTATAAATCCCCTTGAATAGCTGAACATACTCTTCACAAGAAGTATGTAATATTCACAATTACATGTCGGTATCAAGGTGCTTCAAAACAAAAGCACAAGTGCTTTCAAGACTGATCTCAACTGAAACGAGATATTTGAATTTGTTTTCACCTATAATTTCTTCAGGCATATTTTGCGACAGTATTTTTTTTTTATGATGAACAACAAAATTCCCCAAATGCCTTTAATTATGGCATTAAAGTTACCAGGCACTAAGACAATTCAAGATACAAATTAATTGCTCTGCCAAAAGGAAATGTAATGGCTTCTAGGGCAGCCAGAGGTTAGACGGCTTGATAAGCACAAAACTTAACCAGCTCTATGTAAGTGTAAAAAAAAAATTCAACATATCATGGACAGGAACTTCTATGGGGTTAGTTTCTTCTGCTGTCTTCCTGAGACTCAGGAATCAGTGGGATCCCTTAGTTATCCACAACTCAGGAGAAAGCTCAACTCCCTTACCTGATATGGAATTCTCACACATGGCAGTCTCATACTCTCCCTGAATATGACACCATGCCTTCTGAATAACAGAAGGATGTTCCATCGACAGACACAAAACAGACACAAAAAGCCTGAGAAATTCAAGCATTTCAGATGAGCGGCTGCTGCAGAACAGAAAAAAACCTTACCTCTAGTCACAGAGCTCTTTTCCCTCAGAAAATACCAAAGCTAGCTGAAACTTGGATGCAAAGCCATGTGAATCCTCATTTGTTACATATATCCTTTTTTAAAAAGAATAGATATGCTAAAAGAACTTGTGTTCAGGTAGCTTGGAAGACTCCTATCACAATTGCAACTCCCATCTGAATTCACACACAGAACCACTCAAACACAGGTAGATTTCCAATTGCTATCCCCTTTTTGTAACTATCTAGAACAGTGTAACGATCAGAGGAAAAAAAAAAAAAAAAGGTAACCAGCAACTTGTATGCACATATGTTCTACTGTGATGCGCCATCCAGAAATCCAGAGGTCTCCATATCTTCCATGCCTCACATTCTCATACACAGAAGCACAACCAGCTTTTATGCCTGTGTTTGGCTGTCATTTTGCTGGGCATCTGTGCACTCCTGAATTGATCATCGCTGCAGTTACATGTCAAGCAGCATTTTTTCCTATTTTTTTTTTTTCATTTTTAGGCAACCCTAAAAGAAGGGGAACATGCTTTTCTTTGTATCCCCTGTTTACCCAATATTTTCAATAGCAGATTCTGGAGAAAGGGTCTTGAGCATGACCAGCTAAAACATAAATATGCCCCAGTTATGGTCAATACAGGCTTTGGTCTACATTAATATAATCCATACATGAATATAATGCGAGTCAGAGGAAATGAAGTTGATCTCGTAACTTCACATGCACTGTGCAGAAATTTAGGACAGTGTTTCATTTGGAGACAGACATGCCTCCTCTTCTTCTAACAATACAACCTTCCGTCTAGAGAGAGACATCACGGACCTTATGGCAGTTAAAGAAATTCTAACAAAGATGCGCAAGGCAAGAAAAGCAAATGGGATTACGATCTGCATAAGATGGAAAATTGCTGTGCTAAATTCACTTAACAAGCAAGTTAGAAAGAAGGCCCCAAGGCTTACACAAGGGTAGAGAGCCAGCTTGGCAAACATGAAAGCATGCTCCTTGCCACCGTATCTTGCAAAGGCATGCAAAGTTTCCTCTTCATTGAGAAGGGCTGTAGTCCATATTGCAAACTGAAATATGCTGGCAAAGAAAGTGATAACGCAGCTGACCTGAATGGCTTCTATTTCATTATGAGACTTCTCTGCAAATTCACTGGTCAGCTGGTAAGCTAGTGGAAGCCCGCCAATGAAAGCCAATGAAAGTATGTTAAGCAGTCCCATTAATCGGGTAGCTTTTGTTACATAAAGGAAAAGAGAGTGATGGACAAACCACAGGAGACCGATTGTAACAAATGAGCCAAAGTAAGCAAGGTAGTTTGGCCCATATTCACTTAAAGCTTCAAGAAGACTGCCATGGAACTCCTCCTGAACTTCTCTGGGATCAGGAACATTGTCTTCACTGTGGAGAGAAAAATCACTTTATTTTGCATGTTACTGTTATAAAAACACAACTGAAGCAACACTGAACGATGCTGCTTTACTTTGAGCAAGTAGTGAACAACAGACATCCACTCTGTACTTCTCTAATTTATAACTCAGAACCAGTGTTTCAAATAACAGCTCTGCAAAGAAATTATATATAAAAGGAAATCTGAATGTAAGTTGGCATTCCTTTGGGTTAATAAAGTTGTCACAGTGACTAAAAAGCTTTTATTGACAAAAGCCTTTCATCTGAAAATATAACTAAGCAAAAAAGGAAGCTTTCTTCTTCAAGACTATACATCCCAACACGTATTACACACACTGATGATCATTACTGTTGTAATGTGGGTGTTAGAAGTATCTTTGGTTTGTGCTCTGTATCTTTCCAGAAAATCATACTTTAAAGTAACCACTGCAGATTTTAGAAGCTAAAGACAATATTTGATAATTTTTATTTCCTCAAATATTACATACAGACAAAAGTTAATATATTTAACAAGACTAAGTATAAGAACCAGCACAAAGCCTTACCATATATCCAAAATGAGCAGGGTTGCTACAATGGCATAGACTCCATCACTGAATGCTTCTACCCGTTCCTTACTCAGAGGCTCACTGAGGTAAAAAGTGAAGGTTTCTAAGCTGTGATGTTCCTCCTCTTCTCTTCTCTGACCTAGAAACAAATCCAGAGCCTTAATAATGAAAACAAGTATAAAATAATGTCATTCAACAACCGACTGTGACCTCCCTTTTTCCCCATCTGCCAAATTTTTTCTTTAGAAAAAAGGATGCCCGTCATCCACACATCAGTCACTCCACTTTTTTGGGCATATGTGCCTCTCCCTGAAGCTTATGTTTCTTTCAAGAAAAGTGCTTTGGGAACAAAAAAAAAAAAAATCCCTGTCCTTGAAACCATACGGCAAACCATTTCCACCAAGTGAATAATGACTCAAAGCTGTAATTGAGCAAAACAGATCAGATGCTGTGCCTCAGAAAGCCCTAACAGCTGTAGGGCCTCTATGACAGCTCAGAGAACTTATACTACATAGCAGAAAAAAACCTGTCTTGAGCGTGGGGGCTGAACTGGGCTATCAAAATGACCTGACTTAAAATAATACAAGCCTTTTGTCAAAAGGTGTAGCTTTTATAGGAAATGTCAAATACATCTCTAAAAACTGAATTCAGAACTGCCTAGCTAGCCAAAATACACTGCTTCAGATGTATAGACTGGACAAAGAAAAAGGTTAAGGTTCCACAGGAATGCAAAGCAGGTGTAATGACAAGAAATTCAATAAAGCAGCAATTCAGCCATCTGACAGGGTGAGAGGTACAGGCATGACCTGACCTCAAACCACAGCGGCCCCACTGCAATAAGCACGTACAGTATTTGTACGTGTTTATCCTCAGGCTCTGGGAATTCTCTGGCTTCATCCTTTCAGAGCATCTCTGCCTCCCTATTATTGCTGCCACATGGGGGAGTCAAGAGTAGGTTCCCATTTGCACTGTAAACAGACTTGTACTAATCTGAACAGCAGCAGTAGAAATACAAAGGTGCTATTCTTCTGACCCAGTTCGGGAGTGTCAGTTCCAAAGACATTATCTGTTCAGTGGTCTTGTGGTCCCTCTCAGAGGGACACTGCACCTTTTGGCCAAGTAGGTTATGTGATGCCCCCTTCTCCTTTTATTTTGGCAATGGCAACCTCTTTCTCAGCAGGATTTAGGAGCAGGTCAGGTTGTTGCCATGGTTGTGCAATTGTTAGTCCTGACACAAGGAGGGCAGAAAGCACGTGAGGGAAGGAAGCACGGATTTAGACTAACTTAAGACATGTATGAAGGCACCTCTTTAGACCATAGCAGTTAGATTAATGAGATGTAATACTTTGAAGAGTTAACTATTGTGAGAAAGTTTGATTTACAGCTGCAGTGCTTGCTGCTTTGAAAATGTGTGACTATTCAGCACTGTAAGGAAGAAAAGTGATAATGGCATAGAGCTTGCTTCCTTATGTTCTTCCACCTCCATGCTCCCTCTTGAGGAGGGAAAAAGGATAGATGGCCTGCAGCCATCATTCATAGCTATGTGTGTCTGCATGCACTTGAATTATCAGGACAGGAAGGTTTAGCACTGGGAAGTGATCTTTAATGTGTTGTGCCTTACACAAATGGCATCACAATTACAGGAAACCAGGAAGCAAGGGAGACACTGTTTAGAAGCACATCAATAAACCCTAAAATCACTATGTTCTGAGACTGAAAATGAAAGCAGAACTAAAATTACTTCATCTAGGATGTATGGATAACATGTTGACAACCTAATCTGAACATATGCCTAGGAATTTTGTTACTCACCAAGAACTTTGGTTTTACACCATGTAATTAATCGAGTGAGATGCGGAAAAACAATTACGAGTCCAAGAAGTACGTAAGACTGTTGGAGAAGAAGATGAACAGTTTAAATATAGTTATCAAAATACAAATTACCTTCCAACTTTAATGTGAAACTATAACCATCAATCTTAGATCTAGTGATATTGAGAAAAACAAATCTTGACTTTCAAAAAGGAAAAAGGCTCAGCTGAAATGCACACACACCTCCTGAATACCGCATGTGGAACCAAGTACTGCTTTTTCCTAGCTAATTTAGTACCAGTAAAAAAGCTTATAGTAAAAAATTATTTAGTAAAATAATTCTGCTAACAAAAAGTACAAGAATAACTGCTTCGGAAGCCAAAGAATTATCCCAAACGATCCTTATGGGTCCTTACAATTAATGATATTCTACGATTCTACTATTTGTGTCAGAAAAACACATTGGTGGGTCCTAAGTGGTTCACAGGCTTTGCACAGGTCTAAGCACAGGAGCAACTTGGAGACTAATTTCACTGTTGTTAATATTAAAAACAACCAACCAAATTGCAGTGAACAGAGTGAGAAGGAAGAAGAAGAAAATATATTTTCAAATAAAACTAGACCTTTTCACCTTCGGACTCATAACTGCTCCTTTCATCAACAGCAATCTGATTTCTCACAAACTTGGGGATTATTTAAATACTGCTAATTCCTGTGGAATCTTTCTCAAAATTCAGTTAAATCCATCTTTTCTTAAAGAACAAGAGGAATGTAAGCTCAGGACACATTCAAAAACCAGATTTCAGTTCCAAGTAGGCATTCCAAGAAAGAGTTAAAGCTATTAATAAGGAGGAGCAACTCATTCACATTAAATAAAGATGGAAGAGAAAAAGGCTATGTAAAAGCAGGCCTTAGCCAAAACGATCTGTTTTGAGATGCAGGTTGGCTAACTGGTGTCCTTACTCTATTTGCTCTTACACCCTGAGTTAAGCAGCAATTGCATTCACTTCTCTTCAGTTTGTGCAATGTGGTGTTTATTTCATGTAACCTTCCATATTATCTCAACTACTTCTGATGCATAAGATACTAAGGTAGAGTTTAGTAGACCTACTAAAACAAAAAAAAAGCAGGCATAGCAAGTAATATTGTAGCAGAATATTCTTTTTAAATGATACAAATTCATGGATCAAGTTACAAGTTGATACATATGATTAAAAACATTCAATGCAAAATAGCAGTCGTGATTACAACACCACAGAACTGGCAACTGAGAAAGTCTGCATAATTAACATGTACATCGTTATTTTCATACATAGTCCTAAAGATAACTAATACAAACTGCTGCATCAAAGTTTACAGTGAACTGGGAGAACTTACCAAAGGAATAAAGAAAAAAGAACAGATGGCTGCTAAAAAGCATAAAACTGGTCCTCTTAGAATAATCTTTAAGATATGACGTTTATAGAAATTCTGATTTTCAGACTCCTGTATCTGTTGATTCAGTAAGTGTGGGTGATAGAATCCATATGCTACTATCACAGCCTGCAAGGAAAAGAGCATTACTGAAATTATTACATGTAAGTATATACAGCATTTCAAATATAAGACATAGAACTGTAAGTCAACAAATTCCAAAACACTTCCAAACTTATTCTTCACTTCCATATGGAAGGCTGGTCCTAGAAATTCTGAGATTTGACAACACACTGCATGTCAAGACTTTAGTCTCCTCTGTGGAGCCTGTCATGACCTTTGATCCTTGATGAAGAGGAATGAAGAGCTCTGTAATAAGGAACTGAAAGCAACAAAGCACTGCATCAGGAGGAAGAGTGCTGCGGGACTTGAGGCAGAAAGCCTGTGTTCACTCACCTACTGCTGCACGGCTCAGAAAGACTCCAGCAGGAAAAGTCAATTATTCTTTCCCCAAGGCATTTTTACAAAGAGTGGGAAATGAATTCTGTGAACTTTGAGATCAGCTGATTTAGTTGCATAAAACAGCTTCACATGACAGCGAACTTTCACCTTACATACTGGCACCATATTATCATAACAGGCACAACTTTGAAAAAGAATGCTAAACAACACATTTAGCAATTTATGCCCCTCACTAAGAAACTTAATTTCAGTTCTACACAAGAAAGTCTATTTAAAAGTGAAAATGTAAATGGATAGCTCCAATACCTGTATAAGACCAATGACAACAGCACAGACACTGAACAGGAAGATGCCAAAAGGTACCCCTGGAAAGGAGGCCATTAAGGAAAACTGGAAAAAATGCAATAAGATCAAATATTTAATTAAGAAGCAGTGTAGGAATAACAGCAGATGAACGGAAGCACTCTTCATTCAATATTTAAACTCATAAATCTAAATAATAATTTGCATTTCATCATAATTCCATTAAATGCAATTTCTAGCCACAAATACCCCAGCCAAAGACATCTGGATAGATTGTTTTGCTCTGACACTGATAGTGCTAAACCTTAGCCACTCTGGCACAGTGCCTCCATAATAATTACAGACTGGCTTGTACCTGAGTGTAAAGTTTAACTGATTTTGGTCAACATGTCATAGCTGTGAAAATTCTTGATATTAGGATACTTTTTGAATATTTTATTTTGTCTATCACCATGGCTCCGTGTTGTATTCATTTCTGCAGCTTCTTTAGGGGAGGATTAAAAAAAAAAAGAAAAGCAGGGTGTAGCATTAAGGTAATATTGACAGCTTTCCAAAAATTATTTCAGCTTCAAGACAAAATGAAAAATATCTTCTCTTACTGATAAAGATCATTTTGCTGACCTCAGCCTTATTTTTTGCAGACTAAATGTAAGACATATATATCCACAGAGAAACAGGTGCCTGTCTTACACATACAACAGTCAAGATGTCTTTTAAGCAACTGTTTTGTTCTGCTAATATAGTATTCAGTTGCAAGTATTCCTTTGAGGTCATCTGACCAAAAATTGTGCAGATTTTTAACATGAACCATCAGCTGCCAGAATCAACGTGGTGGAGTAAGTCAGAAGTTATACCACAAACTTGGTCTAAATTACAAAAGGAAAATGTCCTGCCATATAAGAAGGAGTTTCAAACACAATTTTATTTATTTTACCAAAATTGTCATCAGATAATTTCGACCTTTTTCAATACAGTTGCTTTTTTAAAAGAAATAATGGGAAATTTTTTAGCATGAGGGTGTGAAACATAGGCACAGGCTGCCCAGTTCCTGGAGACATACAAGGTAAGGTTGGATGGGGCTTTGAGTAACCTCATCTAGTTGAAGATGTTCCTGGTCTTTGCAGGGGCTGGCCTGTATGACCTTTAAGGGCCCCTCCCAACTCAAACTATTCTATAATTCTATGATACTATGACTTTCCATGACTGTAATTTTTGTTCTAGAATAACTGTTTTCTGCCAGGTCGAAAACATACAATATTTGAAGGTTATAAAATAGCTTAATGAATTTTAAAGAAGCAACACTTAACTATGATAATGGATTCAGGGTTTAAACTATAACAAAACTTTCCTGGGTTTCTGAATACTTTGGTAAAGTCTTTCCAAACAAATAAAGAAACAAACACTGTAATTTAAACATATGTCAGATTTTAGAAAATTACTTACTGTATATGGCAAGAAGGTTATGATCATCATACAAGCCTAAAACAGAAAAAAAGCATATTGAAACACTATGTATTTTCTGGATACATCTTCAATGAGGGTATTGCTTGCTTTGTATTTTACAAAGAGATCAAATGCTTGTGCTGCATAATGAAAAATACCCACATTTTTGAAGTTGCTGAGTTTTGACTACAACAAATGGCTAGTTTCGTACACATCTTCCATGTTCTCTATCCAAATTGTACAAGTTTATTTTAGAAAACACTACAGTTTTGTTACCAATACCCCAGATAAAAGTTTTGCTACTTTAAGAGACTTCTTTCTAAAGCAGCAATGCTAAATGTACCACACCTTCTAAACAGGTGTTTCTGATTTGTCAAGAACATTAATATCTGATCCCAAATATTTCGTATCTAGAAAAGTAGAATTAAAAAACCCCAACCGAACAAAAAAAAGCATAAAGAAATGCATTGCTTTGAAAGCTACATTAGGTAAGAATTAGGTATCTTAGGCTATTCTTCTAAAAGAATTTCTTCTAGTGTTATCTCATGGATCTCCAACGGTGCTTTTACTAACAGAATTAAATTAACTGTGTGGTTGCACACTTTCAGGGAACAGAGTTTAAAACAATATAGCAAAACACTCAGTTCCCTCAGATGAACTTCAGACTAACCTGCTGCAGAGCTTCTACTGGCTTATAGTAAAACATTTTTAAGTTAAAAGCAAGTTACTTATCAATCAGTCACCTTGGAACTAAAGATATTTCCAAGTCAAGAAAATACAAAGATGCCAGAGTTATGCTATTTAAAGTAGAAACTTTTGGATATTTACAGACACACTTAAGAAAAAGTGACCTGTGTCTGCTAGGTTAAACATCCAGCATGTCTGACAAGACTTACCAGATTTAGAAGAGCCAGGACATCATCTATATGCTCTATCACCTGAAACAACCTGGCAAGGCAAGGCAAGGCAAGGTAAGGTTATCATGAACAAGCCAACTCACAAAATGTATTTTACAACACTACATATAAATTGTACATTTATGCTAGTATGGGGGAACCCAATTTCCTTTGCTCCAGAATTAATACAAGTATTCCAGGTGCTACCAAAACTCATGTAGCTCAAATATGAAAGTAATTTGTTAGAAAAATTTGAGAAGTGAGATACAATCAAGTTCACTCATGGAGCAGTTATTAAGAACCTTGTTTCTATTTGAATGGCAGAGTATTTTCAAAATTTTAAGGCTTAAAATAATTTCTCCTGAAGAGACAGCACACACAGAAAAAGCTTTCCTTGCAAACATCCCCAGACTTTGTTAATGAAACTCCTCATCCAGAAAACTGTCACTTAGAATCAATAGCACCCATCACCCTCCACAAAACCCTGAGACTGTACCTCAGCATTTACTTATACCAGCAAAGAAAAGCACTGCGATAAAGGCATGGATGTGAGGGATCAGCTTCAAATATTGAATTACAGGTTGCACACCTTTGTTGGAATGCAGTCAATCCACTTGCATAGTACATTTGTAAATTTCAAAATTCAAATAAAACTGCCCTGGTTACAATATGATGCCTACATGCCAATTTCTTTTTAACCACCAAGACACAGCAGGTGGGGGTGTCCACAGCTCTATAAAATACAGAATCTCTAAAATTACAATTGATTTTGTGACAAGTACTGCTGAGGACAGAGAGACGAGTTTTAGCCGAGCTGTACTGTATCCTTTGTTGTGGAGCATGCAAGTTACAAATTCCTGTTCTTTTTAGCATAATTAGAAGTCTAATTCCATCTAGACTTCGAAGTAAAATGAAAAGTAACTCTAAAAGCTATATAATGCTTGTTTTTCTCTGTATCACTATGGCAGTGGTGTAAGAGTAGCTATTCACTGGTAAGAGTAGCATTTCTTTACAATGATTTTCTATTATTCAACAAAAGACATTTCAGAAGTCTGGCAGCAAGACAGAAATGTATCAGAGACATGGTTATCTCCTGCACTTTCTAGCTTTCAACTTCAGATTTAGACACCGTGTTCCTACCTTACATGAGCTGCCCATGCCACTGTGACAATTAAAAAGGTCATCAAGTAGACTGCAATTTTTGCTAGAAGAAGTTGCTGAACACTTTCACCTAATTTCTGAAACAGAAAGTGACACCCAAGGAAACAAAATTTAAATGTTATATTACAAAATTATTACCAACATCTGCAAAAGAGATGTACAGTAATGTAATCTATTTTTTGAAAATGCCTCCCAAGAATGCAGTTCCCATTCAACAATCTCTTTAGTACATTGCAGAGAAACCAGTTTATTAGGAATTTGTTAAGTAGGCTGAAATATGGCATGGCATATACCAACACATCTCTTCAATCTGTAAAACGGCTTCCCAATGCTCTATTCACCTTATGATTCATTTCTGCATTCTCTCATCACTGTTACTATAATAATGCATTTCAGAGGACTGGACACAACATGCTCCTTTTACTTTCACAGCACCGACTTCTGCAGTAGAAGCCTCACACAGGTTTTCATGTAATGATTGTTAACAAGGAGAAGGAGAGGGCTTAACTGCATCGAATTTTGCACATTTGTATCACTACAATGGCTTAAACAGACTCATGTAGTATATGTGCTGTGTTACAGATCTTATCTGAACTCCTTAAATTAAGATTTAGGTCTGTTTAAGAAACAAGTCAAGATGAAAGAAAAAACCTGGAAACATTCTCAAATGATTAGTGTTTCCTAAAATTCCTGGGTATTTTCAGAATTAATTTATTTTCTGTAGTCTTCTTTTTCCACCTTTGCTCGTTCAAATTACATTTATTATGAACCTAACTTTAAAACCAGCATTCAGATTGTGCTATATAAGTGGCTTCACTATGTGATGGTTTTTACCAAGAAGACCAGATGCTTTCTGAAAGATGTTTTGGTCAGATGGGCAATTCATTTTTCATAGAAAAGTAACTACTTATAATCTATGGCCTACAACATATAGCTCATTCAGGCTTTATGTCACAACATCTGCAGATAATACAAATACTCCTCTTAAAGTTTTACACCCAAAGTTCACCAGCTCCTCACCCTATGCAAAATTTCTGTTAGGTTTAATGTTACTTAATGGTTTCTGCTTTTTAAAGCCTGTAACTCGAAATGAAGCGGGCGTGCTAAACGAGGATGTCACATCTACTTGCGAGGACTCAAGAAACAACAAAAGGCACGTGATACCTGGTCAGGATGTATTTTTGTGTGAGCCACCGGCAAAATCTGAAATAACAAAATGTTTATTAGCACATGACGTTCCTTTCCTTGCTGAGCACCTCCCTAAAACCACACAGCCCTCAGGTGCCCGCGGATCGCGTAGCCAGGAGCAGCTCTGGAAGTCACAGCCGCTCTCACAGTGCCCGGCCCGGCCCGGCCGGCACTGCCGACACCGCTCCGGGACAGCCGCCGACATGTCGCGACATTGTCCCTCCCTCCCGCCGCCGGGCGCTCACCATCACGGTGGCGATGATGGAGAGCAGCGCGTCGCTGTAGGCCAGCAGCCGGTGCGATGTCTGCGTGCTGCCGCCGCTGCCCGGCTCCAGCCCCAGCCCCGGGCCGCGCTCCAGCGCCGCAGCCCGCGGAGCCGACATGGCCCCACTGCGCTCGGCGGCGGCGGAGGCGGCGCTTCCCGTCGCCCTCAGAGGGGCGGGAGCCGCCCGGTGCCCCTGGGAGGCGGGGGAACGCTGCTCTCGCAAACAGTGGGGTTGATGTCCGTGAGCGGTGGTGGCGCTGGGCGTCCAGCGGCTGAAGCACCCGGCCCAATGATCTCCCAGGGCCAGCTGGAATGCCAGGGGGTTTATCTTCTGCCATATTTCTATATTCTTAACACAGCACTCAGACAGATTGACTTTTCTTTGCATGTATTTTTTTTTTCCTTTTACGTTTAAAGTTGGAATTGGAGTATACCGTCCTACAGACTATCTGTTGAATGAGAATATTGTATAAGACACAACCACAGAATAGGTAAGTTTGGAAGGGATCACCGGAGGATAACTAGTCCGACCTCTGTGTTCCCGCAGGGTCCCCTACAGCATGTTACTCAGAATTGTGTCCATATGGCATATGAATATCTCCAGAGAAGGAGACCCCACAACCTCTCTGGACAACCTGTTCCAGTGCACAGTCACCTGCACAGTAAAGAAGTTCTTGCTCATGTTCAAGTGGAACTTCCTATGCATCAGTTTCTGCCCATTGCATCTTGTCCTATTGCTAAACACCGGCCTGGATCCATCCTTTGACACCCTCCCTTCAGATATTTCTATGCAATGGTAAGATCCCCTCTCGATCTTCACTTCTCCAGGCTGAACAGGCTCAGCTCCCTCAACCTTTCCTTACAAGAGAGATGCTCCAGGCCTCTCATCATCTTTGTCACCTTGCACTCAACCCGATCCAGGAGATCCGTGTACTGAGGAGCCCAGAACTGGACACGGCACTCCAGATGTGCCTCATCCNTTGACACCCTCCCTTCAGATATTTCTATGCAATGGTAAGATCCCCTCTCGATCTTCACTTCTCCAGGCTGAACAGGCTCAGCTCCCTCAACCTTTCCTTACAAGAGAGATGCTCCAGGCCTCTCATCATCTTTGTCACCTTGCACTCAACCCGATCCAGGAGATCCGTGTACTGAGGAGCCCAGAACTGGACACGGCACTCCAGATGTGCCTCATCCGGGCTGAGTGGAGGGGCGGGATCACCCCCCTTTTCCTGCTGGCAATGCTCTTCCTATTCCCCAGGATCCCATTGGCCTTCTTGGCCCCCAGGACACACTGCTGGCTCACGGACAGCTTGTTGTCCACCAGGACCCCCATGTCCTTCTCCCCAGAGCTGCTTTCCAACAGGTCAGCCCCCAGCCTGTGCTGCTGCCTGAGGTCATTCCTCCCCAGGTGCAGGACCCTGCATTTGCTTTTGTTGAACTTCAGACAGTTCTTCTCTGCTGATTCCGCCAGCTTGTCGGGGTCCTTCTGAAGGGCTGCACAGCCCTCTGGGGTATTGCCCACTCCTCTCAGCTTTGTGTCATCAGTGAACTTGCTGAGGAGGCATCATCATCCAAGTCATTGGTGAACAAGTTAAGCAACACTGGGCCCAGTATAGAACCTTGAGGGACACCACAAGTGACAGGCCTCAAATTAGACCCTGTGCCACCTCAAAGCCTCTGGGATCTGCCATCCACTTCACCATCCATTCATCCAGCTTCCATTTATAAGCACATCATGAGAGATAGTGTTGAAATCCTTGTTAAAGTCATGGTAGACGATATCCACTGCTCTCATCCATCCAGGTAGTTGTCCCATTGTAGGAGGCAATCAGGTTGGTCAAGCATGATTTTCTTTTGTGAATCCATGTTGACTACTCCTGATCACCTTCTTGTCATCCATTTGGATAGAGATATCCTTCAGGATCAGCCATTCCATTGTGGTGCTGTACCTCCTCCTCTTACTGAATTGCCTGCTCTTCCCACGTGGTCTTCCCTTCCCCGCCCCTAGGTCCTAACTACTACCTCGGGTTTCTCCTGTTACCCCAGCTCCGCCCATGTACTGCCCCTATGCCCTGAGAATCCATCAGCTCTCTGCCCAACTCGTCCCCAGATAAACTGGCTACAGGCCATGTGACGCCCTCTCTGCCCCTGGGGATCAGTGAGTCACCAGGCTCTCTCTGCCTTGAGCACCACCTCTGGAGGCCAGCACACGTGCTGGCTCTAGGCTTTTGGGAGCTAGCATGGAATAAAGACATTCTGCAGTCCCCATGCGAGGGAGCCTTCTCGACTCCTTTATCATCATCCCCTTGTGGTGTCACAGCTAGCTGGAGCAGGTGAGGGGCAGCCTGGAAGAGGCTATGGGACGCAGCACAGCTGCTTTCCCTAAAAGACCCCCACAGTGCTCTCCGGGAAGGCTGTGGCTTGCCATGCCACCACTGGAAACCCACAAACCACAACATTCCACCACCTTTTCACATGGAACAACGTAAAGCACAAATACTTTAGAATGCAGCGTAACATGAATTCCTGATGGAGGAGACTGAAATTATTCATTTGAATGTTGTCCCATGCTTTGTATGAAGTATTTTATGGAAGATGTAACTTGAGTTTAAAGTGTATTTATTACACAGAATTGAAATATTTCCAGGCAAATACATACAAATCCCTGTATGGCTGGTATGATTTTCTACTGTATCATAATAAATTCTGAAACTTAAGAAAGGCAATGAAATAGATGAGCTAATGGATTTCACAGGGCATTTCTGAAAATTATGAACTTGGTTTAAAGTCTTTTTATTGCTGTTCTCCACAAACGCTTAAGCAATAATTGATGTCTGTAGAACTGGTGTTTTTTGGTGCTACGTGCTGAAAACTTTTGTTTCTAGGATTAAAAAAAAACAAAACAAAACAGGCAAGACAAAACCGAAAAGGGTACAGATGGTCTTTTTTCTTCAACTAACTCACCTCTTCACACATTGCTTTCCATAGGGGTGGTTTTCACTGTTAGTGACTGGCCTCTTGCAGCACACTAGCTATCACTTGTGTTGCCACAATTAGGCTGTGCCTTCTCCAGTCATTGCAGCTGAGGTATAATTTTGGTTTATGGTTTTGAGGGCTGGCTTTGTCTCATTTGTTGAAGTGTTTTGCCTTCATTACTGATTTTATTACCTCATACACTTTGCTACTGGGAAGTCTCCTGAAGTGAAGTTGTGCCTCTTCCTAGCATTGAAGACTTCAGAATGAACACACATCTCTTGTGAGATGTTTGCTGGTGGCCTGATAAGGAATGTGGTTTACTCGTGATGGCCAGTTGTAAAGCCTTCTGTTGTCAATGAAGTTGCAACTGCATTTCAGTACCACTCTTGCTGCTGTTTAACAAGCTTAAGTTATGGAGAACATTTTCAGAAATGGCAAATGATTTAGAGAAGTTAGCTCAACATGATGTATAGCAGCAGTGTAGAGCTGCTCAGAAGGACAAGGGTTTTTGAGACCAGGCACAACTGTTGTTACTCCTAGGTAGCTTTTTGACACTGCTGTATTCAGGTGCTCTGGTGTGTTGTTGCCCTGTGCTCTGAAACAAGCCAAAGGGAAGCAGTGCTTCCAAGTGGGCAGCACTTCTTAGTTTGGATACTTGAGTCTGCTTCCTACTAATGTCTCTCTATCAAGTCAAAAAGTATGAGAAAAGGGGTCTTTACAATGAATTGTGAGAGCCTGATCATTAACGAAGCAAAAATTTATTGAGCTAGGGTATAGCTTTCAGTTTCAGAATTCAAGGTAACTTGTAGTAAACCCACTGTCTTCATCCCTGTTTCTACAGAGCATGCTGGTTTTTTTCTCTACAGCTCCTGACTTAACCACAGTATTGTGGAAGAAGAGTACAGTTCTTCCACCTGGAGCTGTTATGAACATTTGTTCTCACATAAAGAGAGATTTCTGCACAGTTAACTACTGCAGCTGAGTAAAAAGTATGGATATTATGTCTAATTGAAAACATCATTTACCCCTACAAATTCAAATAAAATCTGTGTTCTGTGTCACTATCTTGAAATGCTCTTTAGTTAGCACTTAGAATAAAGAATAAGAATGGAGGCTCAGGGAAGTCTGCTCAGGAAGTCTGCCAGAGCACTGAACTCTGGATTAGCTATGTTCACATTTCAGATAATGATATACTTCTGCACAGTTTAGGAGGTTACCCACACTGAAGTCTTAGGAGAGAAGTTTCTGTAGCAGTGCATTGTAAAAGCCACACAGATCAGTCTTACCTATTGAATTGAACCTTTGGGGAACAAACAGGGAGGAGCAATGACATCAGCTGTTTGCATTAAGACATTAACCTTTCCACTTCACCTTCTGCGTGTGCTTCTTCTGTAGTCCAGTTGCTTTGGTTCTTTCTCACTTGCAGGCCTGCTAAAGACACCAAAACATGTCAAATAAAGAAAAACGATTTCTTTTTACCTCAGAATCTGTTGCTGAAGGACATTCTGGTAAGTAAAAATGCTGATGGTATCTTTGCTTTTATGGATGCTTGCACAGAAGAATGCTATCTGATTAAAGTTTAGTCATATCTCCCCCACTGGAGAAAAGAAAAATTAATTATTTTGAATAGACTTTGGATTAGTGTCTTTGTTTGCTTAACTAGTATTTGTCTTATTTGTTTAGCATGCAATACAATCTGGCACGGGTAGCTTTAAACTTTTGCTTGAGGAAAGCATGGATCGGTCTATAGATAGACGTGGAGCTGCCACATATACTAGAATTGCAATTTCATTTTTAATCCTGTAATGAAAAAAGTAGTACTTTATGCACATGTATATTATAGGTGATCCTTGAACCTTGATTCTCTGAAATGTTTGGAATATTCAGCATTAATTTGCATCAGAGCTGCATTCCAGATACTGCTGTAATACTGCATATGTCTATTTGTCACACTGGTTTTGGTAACACAAGTTTACAACACGTGTAGGATGTACAAAACCATTCTATTTTCCAGGTCTTGAACTGCAAGACAACGCTTCAGCCCTAATTGCTCACTCAATTCAGCTATTTGTCACACAGATTTGTTTACAAAAATATTTATCTAGAAGCTATGTTAACTGAGGCACTGGAGGAAGTCTGGACCTCCAAGACATGTGGTAATGAGTCAAATTTACAGTAAAGGTAGTACCTTCAAATAGAGCATTTTAATCTTAAGAGTAAAACTAAGATTTCCTCTTACTTTTTCCATAGTAGAAGAAAATACAAAAAAAAAAAAAAAGTGAGAAATAGAGGGTGGTGTCAAACACTGAAAGTTTGCAGTGAGTTTTTCTTTTGTATCCATATTCTTACCTATTAGGTGGGAATAGTACAGTGTGAGACCAGTTATAGCAGCTGCTCTGCCCTGCCTCTAACAGCTCTGAGACCACTGCAGCATGTGGCACCATATCTTGAACCACCACTTTCTTGCTGTGAAAGAGTGCACTGCATGTTGTAATGGTGCACATAAGCAACAAAACTTAGCAGTTGCTAAAGGTTATGCCATTCCTGCTTGAGCCTTGGACCCTTTGGTGTGAATCAGTTTCTCAATCTTCAGAACTCAGTTCACCTCAGGGTATCAGACTGGCCAGGTGACGTGGCATTTCTGATTTTATGCTTGTTTGCACAAATGACTTCTGAGTCTGAAATTATGACCACATGTTGTTTCTGCCTTTCATCTTATGTCCTTGCGTCTTCAATCAGTGGTCAATTTTCATCAGTGAAGGTGAAATATAACTTTTAGAACTGATCAGAATTCTAACCTTTTAGTAGCAAGAAATTTCAGGAAGATAATGGCTAAGCTGGGAAATAATGCAGCACAAATAGCTGAAGATGGACTTTACAGTTATCAAGATGGTGGTTTTTTTGTTTCGTTTTCCAAGCCTCAGAACTGTTGGACTTCCTTTGCACATGATTAAGAAATGCAGCTAGATGTTTACCTTTAGCTTGTTTGGGGAAAAGGCTAGAAAAAGAATGTAAAAAGTACAGACGTTGCCGATTCATGTTGTGAAAATTATGTCAGTTAAGAAGCAACCTGTGCACTTCCATAAGAAAATCTTGTGAAGACACTGAGACCACTTCAGCTTGTGTGAATAAAAGGGGCACATGTATTTTCAGCACTCATGCTTTGCTTTTGGTTATAGTCTGTATTTGGGCAACTGGCTCACTAGTACAGATGATCTTGAAGATCCAGCTGTGTATCTGTGCGGCTGAACATATTTTGGATGGGTTTTTTTTGTAATGATGGTGGGTGAAAATTCATTCATGTTCCTTATGTTGGTTCTGCAGATATGCTACCTCACAAACATGTAGTTTTGAAGTAATAATACAGATTGCTTTCACCTGGTTCTGTTATAGTGATGAGACAATCCCAACTTGTCCCCTAAATTGCTCATTAGCTTTTAACAAACCAAATGCATTTGACAGTCGGGTCTCATGCAGACAATAGGTCACAGGTGTTAAAGACAGAATAGGTAAAAACCTTTTTTCCTCCAGTGCTTTCTTCCCAAACCAGAAAGACCAGCACTCCAGATATATAACTGTAAAAACTTGTGAGGGGCCAATACTTGACTCTGAGAGAATGTTTGCAGAAGCTTTTCTGAACTTGAGTGATCCAGATAGCAGTGCGTAATTGCAGGAGCAGACTTCAATATAATGTACCCTTTTGTAGGGATAGCAATTCCTCTTGTCATCCAAAAAAATTGACACATGAGACTTCAGAGGTCCACACTGCAGGTAGAGGAGGGGTAAACACCAAAATGCAGACCTCTGACAGTTATAACATGTGGATCAAAACAGGTAATCTACACAGAAAATGCAATACAAAGTTTAAAATAAAAGACAAGAAGAAAGCAAAACTGCTAGAGAAAGGTCTTAGCTTAAATACTTCTTCCAAAATTACTACAAGAGTATTTTTTTATCCTGAAATTATTGTGATTATTTGAGATGCCTTTGCAGGCATTCTTCATTGTCCCTGCACCAAGGAGGCTGCTGGCCTGTGCAGGTGATAGTAAAATATCAGAACTGACTTGAGGAAAGGAGTGAAAACAGGGTAAGATGTACCTTTCAGGATGTAAGTTGATAAAATTGCCTCTTGGCAGATGCCCAAAAACCAGAAGTCTCTTGCCCACTGGAAATTACATTTTATTAAGAAATCCAATTATTTTTAATCACAAAAAAGAAACGTGGTATCTGTCTTATTTTTATCTTCTAGATAAGGTATGTGATCAGATAAGTGATGCTGTTCTAGATGCTCATCTCAGTACTGATCCAGATGCCAGGGTTGCCTGTGGTAAGTACAACACAGATAGAAAAACAGATTAATGAAGTACAACATGTAATCAGTGTTGATATAACGTATTTTGTTCCAAAATTCCTCCTGTAGCTGGCTACCAGTCAAGACTTTCACAGTCAGTAAAGAGGTCAGCTGTGGCACTCTGATTCAGAAGAGAAGGAAAAGCAGGAAAAAAACTGCAAAAAATTAACAGAATAAAGGAAATACATAGTACTCCAGTGCAAATTAAAAATGATGAAATATAAGAAGTACACTAGGTACTAGGTGGTATCAGGGAAAAGTAGGCTTGTCAAGATGGATGCTAATGAGGAATCTAAGAAAACCAGAGAAAAAGAGAAGTGTGGAAAGATACATGTCAAAGTACGTCTTCACAGAGTGATTAGGGTGATGCCCTTTGTTCACAGGAGGATAAGATCATTTGAATGTGATTCTGATCAAAGTGGCTTGCTTTTTTGTGTGACTTTCCATTAGGATGATGCATGGATGTTGTCAGTAGCAATAGAGGCTATGAATGTGTTACCAAACTGGAATGAGCTGGGTTGCCACAGAAGAATGGACACGGAAGGGGAATGTACCTAAAGAGCTTCCCAAATGCAGTAATTTTATTTCTAAAACAAGCCACCAAGGCCATAGTTACAGCACAGAGGACTAGCTGTGTCTCATAAACACAATTATAGAATATTTTTCATCTGAAAAATCTCATGTGATCCTTGATGCACAGATGTGAGCAGTGAGACGTGAGGGAAGGGTTTAGCATATGTGTTAGACTTGATGAAGCATGTATTTCAATACTGCAGGCAGTTATGCTTCCAAAACTGCTGAAAAGATGACGATGGTAACAGAGGAATGCTGCAAAAATGTCAAGGAAAAATGTGTGCAAGAGATGTGAGAAACACCAACAGATTGTCTCTCCAAGATAAGAGACTGAGGTGTGACATGATTACATAGACCTAGAAGATCATATTGTACCAAATTTTTTTTTGATTGTCTGCTATATGTTTTTACATAAAACAGAAAAGTTTGGAGTCCAGATGGACTCTTGAAACAAACAACAAAACAAAATATTAAATGATTCTTCACAAAATTTCTAATGAAGTTGCATAGCTTCTTGCTCCAGGATCTTGTTAAGCTACAAGTTTTTGTGGTTGCCAAGGACAACTGGGTGAATTACTGTAATAAAAATATATCAAAGACTGGTAATACCATCTGTTAATAAATTATGTTCCTTTGGCTTCAGGAAAACCCTGAGCTGAAATTCTTGTATTTGGAGAAACAGCCCTACACACTTGATCCGGTTTTATAGACATTTGCTTCTAGCCAATGTGAAGATAGGATAATTGGCTATGATGGGCCCCCAGCACATGCAGGCTTTTAAATGTTCATATCAGCTGAAGAGAAGGGTCGTTGCACAAAGACCCTTAAGTGTGCTAAAGCTTTATACTGACTGTCCCCTGTGAATAATCCTTTGTTCATAGAATCGTCTTCAGGATATCACTGTTTAACTGTAAAATAGCAGAAGTTAAATTCTGACATTTTACTGACATATTTTCTCCAGAGTGTGTGGCAAAAACTGGAATGATTTTGCTCTGTGGAGAGATCACATCCCAGGCTATAGTAGATTATCAACAAATTGTAAGAGAGACCCTTAAGAGGATAGGATATGATGACTCTTCCAAAGGTGAGTGAGGTGCATGGTGTTGATAATACTGATTGTGGGTTCAAATGGTGTATGGGCCATTCACTTAAGAACTGGACTTGATGATCCTTGTGGGTCCCTTCCAACTCAGAATATTCGGTGCTTCTCTGTGATTCTCTAATGAGATCCTACATGTGTTCATTCATGGATCTGTTCCGCATGTGGCCAAAGTCATGTTTTTATGGTCTTCTGAAGAATAAAATGAAGTGTGTATCCAGGCCTGGGAGAAGACTCTCAGCTGTTGTTGTTGATATGTATTTCTCCCTGCCTGGTATTGAAGGAGCTATTTTAAGGTGGCATACTTGTAAAAGACTTATTCTTGAAAGCATCAGGTGTCTCTTGCTTCTCTGATGCAGAAAAGCTAGTGTTTGGACAAATGTCAGAAGGTGGTTACATCCGTAGGTTTGTACAGTGAAAACCTTAACACTGATACTCCTTGTCCTTTGAATGTATAGGCCTGTGACACTGGAAGTTCACACCAAAGGACCTCTTTATGTATTCTTAACATGCACCCCAAAGGAGTTTCCTTTCAGCAGTTGAACTACTTACATGATTACTCACCTTCAGTCTTCCCTTTTCATGCATGCTATATACTTTCTCTCTAATTCAACTGAATCTTAGAACATACTACAAGAAAAACTAAATACCAGTTTCTGGTAACATTTTCCACACTGCTCTCCCAGGTTTACTAACCAAATAGTTTGAACCCTAGTCAAAATAAGCTATGTCATAATAAGCAATAATATGCATAATAAGCATAACAAGCTTTGGCAGGGTAGCTTGTAGGATTACACTCACCCTGTCAGTTTCAAGGATTCAAGTTTGACCCAATAGCACTAACCTACCCACATCCTGAAACTGTTAAATAAATGTGCTGATTGTCTGCTTCTGTTAGAAATAAAAAATGTACTATAAGAAGCTTACATGCTTAGAATTTCAAAAGTTTTAGCCAAGATAACTAGATAATCCTTAAAAACTTCTCCAGCAGTCTGTGAACTCTGAGGAATGTAAGAGCTAACTTCACAAAACTCCTTTCACTAGGACTGGACTATAAGACTTGCACAGTTTTAGTGGCTCTAGAACAACAGTGTAAAGAAATCAAGCATGCTGTCTCCAATGGCAAGACTGGCGACGACATTGGAGCGGGGGATCAGGTAATTCCAGTCATACTCAAATCTAGTTTAAGCACAAGCAGTTACAATTACAATGGACCAGAGACTTTCCTTAAAAGCTATTGTGCAAATTGCAAGAATCAGCAGCTGAGCACTGTGCATTCTCTTAATCACCAGAAGTGTGAAAATGTATCACAGCCTTCACCGGTTTCAAGGAAAGTGGCTTTCCCCATATTCAGTGGCCTTAGCAGGATAGAGCTACAATTAGGGTTTTTGTCAGTCACTAAGTTTCTGATCTTTCAAGTCCTCTAACCTGGCAGCAATTTCTGTGTCATGTGTGGGGAGAAGACTGAGCAGTCTTGATGAGCTTTATGTTTACGAAGTCTTTGCAGTGGGTTCTTATGGATGTGTAAGGCAGAGCCATTCTTGGGAACCAGCCCCTGTTGTGGCTGTGATTCTTGCACATACGTGTTATTTCAGGCTGGTTATATGTCAAGGGTATTAACTCTGCATGTTACTGCTGTCTCTTGCTAAGCTTGGGTGATTCTTAAGTACTATGAGGCAAAGACAGGTGCAGAAATGGAAAGAGAACATGGAAATGATTGGCTTATTTCCCCATTTTTCAATGCAGTTCCCCAATTTTCAATGCAGGGTTTGATGTTTGGCTATGCCACTGATGAAACTGAGGAGTGTATGCCCTTAACAGTCCTCCTGGCACACAAACTGACTGCAAGCATAAGGGCTCTGGAACGGAATGGAACATGGCCCTGGGTTAGACCAGATGGGAAAACACAGGTTTGTAACCGATGCAACAACTGTAAGGGTGAGAAATAACAGAGATACTTTACCCTGTCTGCTACTATATTAGACTTTATGTTTGTCAAAAATGGTACTGTCGTTCTCATGTTTCAAGGTGATGTGAGTTTCATGAGGTACATTTGTATATAGCACAGTTTAAACTGTTCTAGCAGTGTCACGGCAGGTCTCTTCAAAGCAATACTTGTATTTTCCTTGTTTTCCCCTGGAGATAAGGAACATTAAGAAATTACCAATAATCAGGTTTGGAGGTTTTTCTGAATAAATATCACCTACTGACAGCTGTGTTGCAGAGCTTAAGGGATTAGTCAGTGAGCCTACTGTAAAAGTGATGCACTTTGGCTGTCTCAAAGTCTGTAAGTTCTCTGTTTTTCTGGGCTGTGAAACCTGCAGGACAGGAAAGGAAAAACTTACATATGGCATTTCCAATACAGCAAAGTGTTGTAGTCTCAATTTCTGTTATTTAGTGTGGATCAACTGCATTGAGTTATACTGCTGCTGTTGTTGCAGTATAACATGGCTTGTCCCTGCCTCTCGTCAGGAGTGTACAGAACATGTGACCAGGCTGATTTCTTTATGATGTATCTATTCAAGCATGTTTGAAGAGTGGGAAAGTAAAGAGACCACTTTAGTCTGTAAGAAAACAGATACTAAGGATGGAGCAATGCCAGTTTATACTTGCATGTGCATAAAAGCCATGTAGAAGGAAGCAAAGGATACAGCCTATCATATGATCTACAGTTGTTCATTTTAGCAGGGTTCTCCAAAATTTATTTTGGCTTTACTTTGCTAGTCCACAATTTGAAATGATGTTAACATAACAAACCAGATTGATTTTAGCATCAACTGCTAAAATCATAGGATTTTGTAGCTTTCTTGTTGTTATTTTGCTTCTCTGTGCCAATACATGTAATATCCTCTAGTTAACCCTTTTGGTAGTGGTACTTCAGTACTTTTTTTTGTTAAAGTGAGTTTAAGCATTGACAACAATCCATCATTTTCCATCCTATTTCTCTTCATCTGTTTATTTTTAGCTGCAGGAAATAACTGATGTTCATTTCCAGCTTTCGGACAGGTGCTTTTGGCCCTAAGTGTTCATTTTGGCCCTGAGTGTTCGTTGTCCATGTTTTTTTTCCTCACTAGGTCACAATGGAATACAAGGAGTGTAATGGTGCACTGGAGCCCATCCGAGTGCACACACTTGTGATCTCAGTGCATCACGCGCCGGACATACCGCTACAACAAATACAGAACGAGCTGATGGAGAAAGTTGTTAAAAAAGTCATTCCAGAGAAGTATCTTGATGAGGGGACCATTTATCATCTCCTTCCGAGTGAAAAGTTTGTAGAAGGTGGTCCTAAGGTATGGTACTTTGAAAAACAACAGCCTACGCAGACTTGGATTCCACTTCATCACATGCTTGTAAATGTTCTCTTGAACAACAGTGCAATGGAATGGTGTGCCTTTAACCAAAAAGTCTTTGCATTTTTAAGGAAACTTCAGTTATTTCTACTGGAGCTTTCCTACTGGACAGCTGCCATCTAAACTGAAGCTATACCTGGCTGGAGAGCCATATGTACACATTCTTGGATCTTTGTCTTGCTTCCAGGAAGTATTTTAAATAATCAAAAGCCAGTTCTTAAGTTATGTGCTAAAATGGCTGGCTGGAAGTATCTCTTCACTTCCACAATAAAAATAAAAACCAGAAATAACAATCAACTTGATGTCTACACTGAAATTATTCATAAAGCTGAACAAATTTCAAGGGAGACTTAACATATCAAGTATCAATAGCCATTAGAATTTGACATATGTTCTACTTTCCAGGTGTTGGCACTAGATAAGAAGGCCATTGGTGTGAAATTGTAAAAAGTTATGTTACACAAACCTGTCTAGTTTGTGTAAAGAGTTCATAAGGATTAAAACTACAAGGTGTGCTCTTGATCACACTGGAGTGATGTAGGGATACCACTTTCATTGAGAAATAAATGTTGGCTTTACTCTCATATTACTTATGTGGAGATTGAAAAATAGTGGATTAATGCTGTTTATCCTCTTTCAAGATGGAATTTATCAGCACTCGAGTTCATTTATCAGCATGTAGTTGCCAGCTTTACTAATCTGATAGAGAGGCAGTATTTATCTCCTGGCTGAGTAAGCTGGACCAGCTGTAGGAGGCAGACAAAAGTCTTTGCAAGAGTTTGGGACTATTATCAGGGGCACAGAAGGGAAGGAAGAAGTGTAGTATCGCTTGTGTCACTACTAAACCATTAATTTGAAACTGATCTAGAATTTCTCAGTTCTCAGTTCTCACTCTTGTGCTGAAAACATTGAGCTGCAGTTCCACGAAGCCCCTGCTTCCCATTCAGTGTGTGTACCTAACTGAAGCTTGTTAACCTTTTAGGTCATATGTGATCTGTTTTTGTCTCTCTAAGTTCTTGGCCTTCATCAAAGTGTTGCTGAGTGAAGACTTTGACCAGTAACCCAGAGACAGTATTTCATAATTGCTGATTTGAAGGGAGCATTCTTTTTGTCATGTTTACAGTTGTGCTGCCTTGTTACAGATTTTCAGAAGTGACTGCAGCACAGATGGCTCAGTACATTTCTGAAGAGTACTCCAGCCACTGAGTGAACTCTTTCATTAAGCAGTCGCATGGGAATGTGAACACTGTGAACAGAGTCATACACATGACAAATACAAAAAGAAGCTGTACTCATCAACCTAATATGGGATTGAGCTATTGTGTGTTGTGAATATATTTAGTTGTTTGTCCTTCAGGCTGATGCTGGACTGACTGGCCGGAAGATCATTGTTGATACATATGGAGGCTGGGGAGCCCACGGTGGAGGTGCATTCTCTGGAAAAGATCCCTCCAAAGTTGATCGTTCTGCAGCATATGCAGCTCGCTGGATTGCAAAATCTTTGGTGAAAGCTGGTCTCTGTAAAAGGGTATTAATCCAGGTAAGAGCAACTGGAAAAGTAATATACCAAATTCCGAAACAGAAATTCTGTCTCAGAGTACATATGACCAACATAACAACCTCACTCCAGTTTCAGAAAATCTCACAGTAGAATGGGGCTCCAGGAATTTTTTAGGAGCCTTATGAGGGAAACCAAAGACATGGGCCAGGATGGTCCTGAAACAAGGAATGCGTTCTCAGTAATGTTCTTTCTCCAACTCCCTTGTCATCTCATGTCTAGGTACTTTGCATAATGCTTGCTTTTTAGGTGCTCTGCACACACCCTGCATGCCCAGCACCCTGGCCTGGGCTGCACAGCACAGTACAGTTATGGGAGCACTCCCTGTAGTTATGCAACTTGCAATAACTTAATCTGTTTTAAGCTGTATTTGAAATTACCTTAATTTGTTCCTAGTATTCTCCTATGGTGTAGGGTGTGACTAAAAGCAAAGTTCAATTGTTTCAGAGTTTAACACAAGAACAACTTTCATTAGTCTTACATGTTCAGGCAAAAAAAAAATGTACTTGTGCATGAATTTTTCTGACTATTAAGTCAAAGAAGTAGTAAGAGGTATTTAACTGACACCTTGACAGTTTCACCATTAAAAGTGAACAGAATATGACTATTAAACAGTGAGATTTGCCTAGATAATTTGCAATACTAGTTGATACAAATACTTGTTTGGAGCAGCTGCCATGTTCTAAGTAATTACATAGTATTTCCTAAGTAAGTAAAATGTATCAGCAATCTGGCCGATGTTTTGCTGCAGTGGTGTTGATGCCACGATGATCTTTTGCTTTTCCATATACCCCTCTCATATACCCTTTTCATATACCCTTTCATACAGCTCTGCGTGTATCCTTAGTGCTTTCAGCCCACATACTTGTAATTCCCTAAGTCTGANTTGATAGATATGCTAATTTGCAAGGCCTATAACTGTATATGCAAATCATTGGGGGTGTGCTTTCATGCATTTGGGTGCATTTGTGCATTTTTTTGTGCATCTTGTGCATGTGTGTGTGTGGGTCTAGGTGTGTGTGTGTGTGCATTGTTCGGGGGATGCACCCTGGTGCATTCCTGGGCTGGGCATCCTGGTGGGCACTTTCGGGTGTGCATTTTCGGTGTGCACTCGGGGGTGCTTTCTACCTGGATGTGATGCACCAAAGGATCCTTGAATAAATACAGAGGTAAAACCTTTTTTTCCCCTCTAACCATGTTTGGCTTTTCATTCTAAGCCCAGGGAAAGGCAACAGTGTCTTTAAGACCTTTTACTTTCTCTGTGGAGCAGAGGAGAAGCCCACTGGATGTGGTTATGATCAACGACATAGTATCCAGACATCCCAGCTAGCAACAAGGCTGCCTGCTCCAGATGTTGTGCATGTGTTTGACACCTGATAGTTTGCAGTTAGTCAAGAAAAGGGGAGACTGGGAATAAAGTGAGCGCAAGTAGGTTTTGGTTAGCAAATTGTTGATAATTTTTTTTTCTGAGGAGAAAGAAGACAAACTTCTGATTTCTTGGTATGCACATTTTGAGAGTCATTTTTGAACAACTACGTCACTTATTTTTGAGTTTGGTGGGAATGTTGTTATTCCAGTAATTCCAAGGCCCTCCTTAAATTCCAGAACCTGCCTCTAGACAAGGAAAGACTTATCTTTTTAACAGCAAATTATGGAGATCTCAGATACTAGCAATGAAGATAAGACGGGAAGATAGGAGACCAGAAAAGCCAATGTCCTTTGAAGCCTTTGAAGGCTGGATTAAAGATTAACAAAAAGAAAAATGGATCAAGTGGAAATGTAAAAGTGATTTCAGCCCATTAATGTCTGTGTGCTATGCCAAGATCTTGCTAGCCTTCACTGAGGCTGACAACTGAGCTGGGTCTCCTATGGATATTGTTTCCATGCTAACCATCTCTCACAACAAAAGGAAAAAATGGATAATAGAGGTAACTGCAGTCTAATTAGCTGTATATTAACACAATATTATTTAGTGTTACATAGAATTGGCAACTTATTGGTTAATGGCAAACAGACATCATAATCTCATAATTAGCTAAGGGAAAGATAGTCATGATTAGAACAGTTTCTAAAAAAACCCCAGTTCTTGGTTACTGAGATGCATATAGACAGAACTGAGCCACTGGACTATCCTTGAAATCTGAAGACAGCAGACACAATGAGGAAGACCAGTGAAAGGCACAGAATGGTTTGCATTGCTTGGTGACATTCAGTCAAAATATATTTTCATCCAAATAAACCCCAGCGGGAAAAAATTAAGTGTATGTTAGCCCATGTTGCAGCAGCTCTGTGTTTTGGAAAGGGGACTGAATGATAAAAGAAAATAGATTTCAGGAGAACCTGCCAGTGCTGTGCTGTGCAGTGTTGTGGTGAAAAGAAGCTAGCATGATTCTTGGATGACAGAAAGGAGATGTAGAGCTGTACTTCCTGGGTTATTTTGTCTACTTCTGATAGCTGTGTTTTAAAAAGTACATGGCAATATTGCATGAAGTTCTAGGGAGTGCATGCAAGTAACTCACTCTGGGGAAAAAAAGTCTGTGAATGCTTTAGGGACATGGAGCTTTTCCTCATCTTGTCCTAGATAATATTTTCTCTGCCTCAGAAAAGAAAAAAATCAAAACTAAACCATAAATATTTGTAGAATTCAGAGTCTCCAGTCTCAAATGCATGAAATCCTTGTGTCTACCCGAAACTGAAGGATGAAGAATGGCAGTAGTGAGGATGACAGAAAGAACCTCTTTTGCTTTAAAGGAATGTCACCTATGTCTTATATTTTACCAGGCTGAACACCCTCTGAGGAAAACATAATTTTCTAACATAAAAGACAAATAGCAAAAAGTTATCTCCTAACTTTCTTTATGGAGACAGGATGTTAATAAACTCTACTCTGAGACATATGATAAGTCTTTCCTTTCTCTTAAGCAAAAAGCAGGAAGGACTGTATTAACTGTGTTTGGGTTGTATGCTTGTGTTCTACAGCTATCATATGCTATTGGCCTCAGTCACCCTCTTGCCATCTCAGTGTTTCATTATGGAACATCAGACAGATCTGAAGAAGAACTGCTTAAAATTGTCCAGAAAAACTTTGATCTACGCCTTGGAGCTATTATAAGGTTAGTGTGATGTTAGTATTTACTGTAGGGAATCATATTTTTTAATGCTCTCTCTAACAGTCTAATTATTTGGCTTATAACCTCCATAAAGTCACCTTCATCATAAATCTCTAATTGATATAATTTCTGCTCTTCCCTCATCTGCGCATCCCTCATCAGTACAACATACAAGAGCCAATTGATAAATCAGGTCACAAAGTGCACTGAATAAGTAAGACCCACCTAAATTACACCATCTATATCTACCAGTAACCACACTGGTAGTGAGCTCTGTTGCAATTCATTAGCCAGGTGGTCGTGTGCCTGGTGAAGCAGAATTAAAGTTTAACATTAGACGTAGTTAGGTTTTCCACTCTGTTTACAGGGTGTGTAAGGCTCCAAATCTCTGCCTTATCTGAAGGGCAACATAAATAGTGGCTCTTTCTGAAAGAAGTATTGGGCTAAGTATGGTCTCTGTGCCTTTGTTATTCAGGTGGCAACAACTTATTGAGACAGCTGAAAGGCTCTGGTGCTCTCTTGTCACAGTTTGGAGTCAACTAAACTTAAAAGGAATCCAGGTTTCTTAACTGCTCTCTTAAGGTCTGAACAACTGTAATGAAACTATTGTCATTGAACTATTGTATAAATTTAAAAACCAGAACAAGGATAGCCATGAGATGAATGCTCTTGAAGTAGTGCTCACAAGTGTCACTGAGGCTACCCTGCAATCAGACAGGACATGCAAACCCAAACCTATTAACACTGCCTTTTGCAACTCACCATTTCTGGAATATTTCTGGGCCTGAAATAGCAGGTCTTTTAGACAAATACAATCCTTACATTTAAAGAAGCATGGGAATTACTCTTTTCTTTGAGAGAAGAAAGGACTGGAGGAGAGGAGCAGATCAGCACTTGTCCTTATCAGCAGTTACCGACCTACATTCCAGTGAGCTGTAATTTGACCCTTGCATTTTTCACTATTTTTCTCCCATTTGTGACTAACTCATATGATTCTTTATGCAAACTTCAAGGCAGCAGAGCTTCTTGCCTTTTTATAGTATAGCTTCCTGAGACCTAAAGGTACAGGTTCATCTTCTCGGTTCTGAATGACTTCCTGATCTTTTGGCTGATTTTCACCAAACCTGATAGACTGGACCTCTTAGAAGTTTTGTGAAATACACAAATAATGGAGAGAAACACTATCTCTTTCTGCTTTTAAGAGAGCAACCATTTTGTGAGTTCCCCCTTTGTTTTAAGTCTGTGAAACTGACATAGGAGCTCAAGCCTGAGATAGATATCAGCAAGAACTTGAGTCCATGCACACGCTTTGTCATTTTGAGCAATGCAGATTTTAAAAACCCTGTTCTAAAATGCTAAAACATAAATGTTAGCTATCTCATTATTTGAGGAAAATGCTTTTAATGATTCCCTTCTGGTTTAAATCGAGAGCTATTCATATCATTCCTTTCTCTAAATTCCAGAACAATCTTGAGCATATTTGTCTCTGAGGGAAAAAAATATCAACATGAATGCAAGAGACTTTTTTTCTCTTGAAAAAGGAAATACTTTTCTGACAAGCTATATCAACATTCTGCTGTTGTTCTCAGCCTTCTGCATTCCTTTTCAGAGTATGCAATATGTATGGTGAAAGCAGAGCTGACTTACAACTTTAATAGTCAAAGATAATGCAAGGTATTATGGCAACTTCTATTGATAAGTAATGTTTTCTAAGTGTTATCAGTTCATAAATATAATCAAAACTGTTTGTTAGCTTTATCATTATGGCAGTTCATTGCTAATAGTTTGTGTGGGGATTCCCACACTCTTACCTTGACTTGTATTGAAAAATGCTGCATTTAAAAAATACACTATCATAATCCTGGAAGTGGTGAAGGCAGTAGGAAAAGAAGAAAATAGGGATTAAACCACGAGCATCGCTGAGTGAGTATTTCCTTTTTAAACATCAACTTACCATATTTAAAATCCTATAAATGGTGCTGGCTGTCCATTCTAATCAACTATTCATTGACACAGTTCATGATGTCTTACTTTTCATTTAGTCAGCAGTCATATTTCAACAGCATTTGGCTCAGGATCAAGCACAAATGACTCCTACACTAGCCACTGCAGCATGTGACCATGATGCACAAAACAGTGCTTGAAACAAGACTTAGCTGCTCTATATCATAAATGTCCACATAACTGCAAGAATGTGTAATCTCTTCACCTTCTGAAATGTATCGATTACCCTGTCAGTATTTGTACTTCTTTCCTTACTTTGTTATTTCTCCACCAGTCTTCTCTCCAGCAGTTTACAATATAAATCATCCATTTAAAATGTGCTTTCAAAGATAATTAAAGCAAGGTAATACCAGAGAGAAGAAAGCCCAAGCAGATGGAAATGTTTCAGGTCTTTCATGAAATGAAGAGAAACTTCTATATAGATACCTGTAGCTACCCATTTAGCACCGCTGCAATCCACTATGCAGGCTAAAAGGCAGCAAGCATGACTTGCACCTTCATTATGATTTATCTGGTCATAATTGTCATGTTAAGCTCTATTCTAATCATAAGCTCTCTATTTTTCCTTCTGTAAATCTTTGTCAGGAAGGAGACAACACCTAGGGATGATCCTGATTATCCCTCTGATATGTCTAGATCATAATATACATTGGAGTAGAGTTAAGTGTAAGATGGTTCTTCTTTTTTTCATTCAGGGAGCTGGATTTGAAGAGGCCAATCTATCAAAAAACAGCATGCTATGGGCACTTTGGAAGAGAAGAATTTCCTTGGGAAATACCCAAAAAGCTTGTGTTTTAAGCTTCTCAAAATATTCCATGTTATTGACATGTGGTTTAATAATCAGGTAAAATTTCAAGCAGTTGAAGAAAAAACTACATCTACTCCTTTAAAAATGGCATTCTGTAGTTAATAGATATCCTGAAAATTATTTGTATCTGATTTCTAACATTCATAGTCCCCTTACACTTTTAATGCATGCAGCTCTGTTTAGGATAGTATTCAGCTTTGGTAACGTGAATAATTTAGGCCTTCGACTGTGATCAGATATTAAAATGGTTGTGGGTATTGATGCCATTCCTATTCTGTCAGGGAAGTCCACTATTGCTTGCCCAATTAACTTTGTACTGAAGTGGATGAAGTTGGTAAGGTAACTTTAAGAGCTTCCTGTGAGAGCAGAGCAGAAATAGCACAAATTGCCATAATTATTTGGGCCAGAATTTCCATGACTACAGCTTTAGGTGCTTCAGTTACATTTAAACAAATCAGTAAATATACCCATTTCTGAACATTGGTCATTGTAACCCTACATATACCTAGCTCTTAAGTAATGTTATTTGTTTGCTTTTAACATCATAGTTTTGTTGTTGTATCTACAAAAATTGATGAACTCCTATGCTGTGATTCTTTTATTCATTTATAATTATTCTCTCAAACTTGAATTTTCCATGTCTGCATGAACTGGAATTAGTCGTACAAATTTTCAACTAAATTTTACTTTGGCCACTTCTGAAATGTAATAAAACGTAAAAAAACACTTGGAGGACATGACTTTCCTTTTACTTTTCTGTCTGAAAGCATAAAATGGAGAGAGATTATTCAAAATCATTTAGCTTCTCTTCAAGGACTATAGAGGATAAAAATGCTTGAATAGCAAAAATAGCAATTCCGGCAAGCAAATTTATCATTAAATTGATACCTAGGACAGAATTGCTGGAATGTTATAACTCCTCTAATACCAGGGAATTTTAAGAGAACACTAAGAAATACAGCTACCTCGCCCCTGTTAACGGAAAGACAAAGGCTCCAGTGGTAAGTCTAACCAAATGCAAATAGCTGATTATATCACTAGTCTCAAGCAAGTTTTAAAAAGCTTCCTCCTTTTATGCAAAGACTGATCAATCCTTTGATAGACCAGCTCTGACGTGAGGTCACTGTACAGCTGTACCTGCACCTTACCTGTCCTGGTACAGTTAACCTGATCTAGCACTGTAGTGCTGCAGTCAGTTCTTGTGACCTATACATGAGACACATTTTTCTTGCATAAGAAAACAAAATTAATTTCTGCAATTCTTTTGTGGGCATTTTTTTGCATTTTTTATTTAATGACAACTGTTCCTTTTTATTGCAAGACCCTGACCCTATCATTGCCTGAAAATAATCCAGTTTAGTTTGCACATGGCCATGTAAAAGCTATCATTAACCTTTATTAAAGTTCGTCCAAAATAGTGTTGTCTAAGAAATGGTAATGTAGCTTGCTAATTCTGAAATGTCAGAATAATGTCCACTTTTAGTAATACAGGGGTACAATGTCCACTTTTAGTAATACAGGGGTACAATGTTTAAATGACAAGGGGTTGCAGAGATCACTACACGGTAAAGTTACTATAATGACCTCTTGAAAGAGAGTTCAGTAAATGGGCATACAGTCTCTATTTTACAGCTGTCTCAATTACAGCTAGTATCAATTTTACTGTCATAATACTTCACCCTTCCAAAGTGAAACAGTGATGCTTTGGTTATCACAGAAGAAGAGCATTTTGACAAAAAATCTTTTGTTAAATTTAATAAAGAAATTATTGTTCAATGGAGGTGTCTGTTAATCACGGCTTATCATCAAACAAATAAACAAACAAGCAAAGCAACACCACCCAAAAAACCCACAGTGTATTTCAGACAGTAAGATCACATTCCTGAAACGCTTCTTTCACCTTGCTTTCTGGCTTCAAAGTTAAAGACCTTTTCTTCAAGGAATTGGATAGACCCCAAATCTTTCTTTCCCTTGTCATTGACTGGTATTTCAAAGAAGCCAGAAGCACCAACTGCAGAAGAAATCCCTAACTACAGACTGGGACAGGTACAGTGTACATGCAATCTCCAGAGACCCTGTCTACAGATTTCAGTGGGTTTTCTAATAACCAGTAAATTAATTTTATTTGTACAGGGTAACTAATTTGCCCTATATAAAATTTTCTGAAAGAAGAGCAAAAAGATACACGCCTTATTTGAAGCCAGCAGAGAAAAGGTACCTCTGCTATCTTTGTAATGTCTAATCCAAAGCTAGAGACAAAACTATTGCTCCACAAAACCAGTGAAGTAATTTTTTAAAAATGATTGGCATTTCCTATTATCGTTCTAGAATTCATTAACTTAAACTAGAAACTAAACCATAAAGAAAGGGTTCCCAAATCAGGCATAAACATTAAGATGGCAGTTACTGCTGAAAATTTAGCTAAATTAGAATGTAGCATACATACATAGAGATCAATTGAAATATCTTTATTTCCAAGTGCTTCAACTACTGCTTGTTATTTTAATATCAAATGAACAGGCTCTTATTTGAAATATATGGCTACAGTATGTTATAAAAATCTCCCAATATATAGCAGGTGATAATCTGCATAAGAAAAAAACCATACATCAGAAAAACACAATAACTTATGCATTGCATTTTGAAACTAATCCAAAAAGCTACATGAATGAAAAATTTGTACTGCACAAAATCACTTGGGTGTAACGTGGAGGTACTACTGGCTGTTCACTTCCCAAAGCTGCTGATTCTTGCTGGATTGTGTAGGCAGAACTAAGCCTAAATCTTTCAAAAGGGCATAGTTTCAGTCAAACCTAGGCTAGCCAATTAGGAAAGAAAATGACTGGAAGGAAGTGCCACCTTGGCTTTAAGAGTGCCTTTGGTATATTTCTGATCTCAGAAGAAATGGAGGGTCTCTGCATGCAAACTGAAGATATTAAATTAAGAATGGTCAAGCCTCTTTTGTTTGCTTTGTGTTAAGATTGGCTTTATGTCTCATTCTTTTGGAGTACATCACAAGAGCAATTGCAATAAAAAGTACAAACACTGAAGAAGTATTTAATCTTCTTTCTGAGATGTACTTCTAAAATAGATTTACAGCTGTGCTGAACCTAATGAACCCTATCTAGATCTATGGAGACATTACTATGTGTGTCATTTTCTAGTTATATTTTGATTAAAGGTTATGTAGAGAAATGCAAAGTAGAACGTTAATTCATTGCTATTTAATTAATTTAATCCCTAAGAAGCTGAAAGCAATTACTGGAATGAAAATTAAAGTGCTATCTTTACTACATGCTAATAGACAAAATGAAGTTTTCATTTAATAATTCCCCAGATTATGGTTCTGCCCTGCCTTGACCTCATGACACAAGAGGAAATCCCTTCTTTCCCACCTTTCCCACCCAAGGTTTTTGGCCAGAATGATTTGTGGTGTATTCTGAGTGAAGCTGTAGAAGAAAGAGGACTAGGTGAGAGTTAAAATGGGGATGCTGGAGCAGAGCTTTTTAATCAGGAGCTCAAGCATCCCACTGGAATCCAGTGTGGTCGTCAGAACTGGGATGCAAACTAGTAACAGATGGCACAACCTTGTCTTCCTCTGCTTTTCAACAGGAACTGTGCCAGCATATAAATGGATAAGCCTTACTTCTTTCAGCAACTTAAAAAAAATCCATAGGCCTCTCAAGCTGCATAAATAAAAAGAATACATTACTTTTTTCTGACCAAGTACTCTTTAAAAACTGGAGCATTTTACCACACTTTTGCCTCAGCAATAAATGAAAATGTCAGCCCCCACCACTGCAGAGCCTTCTAGACTCACTGAATGATCTGCTTGACCTCTCCAGTATGGTCCTGGATATTTAAAACCACAGGTCAGTAAAATATTACCCAGGTATTCTTTTAAACTTTTTAAATCCAGAAAAGCTGCAATCATATCAAGGCTCTGCTATTGTACCTGCAGTAGTTGCAGTGCCAAATCCATCCTGATTTTTTCAAATGTAACATTCCTGCTGCCTATCCTACATTTTTTCTTATACTTCCTTCATGTGTAACAGATAGTTACTGTTCCTGCAATCCTTCCGAGAACAAGCTCCCACTGTAAGCTATGACTGACCTATCTGAGCTATTTCAAGCAACAATTGGTGGAGCTTTTAGTATCAAATCTCACACTTGGTGCCTACCCGCATATAATTTTTGGAATGGAATTTTGATTATTTGTCTCAGGAGCCTTTATCAACAGTCACATTGAATCTCTTGCATAAGCGGTAAACCTATAAAGTTTTAAATACAATCAGTTTTCATGGATGGAATTTTATTTACTAATTTTTATACATTAAAAAGGTACACACTGATAGAGAATCAAGATTCTCAGACAATACATTTAACGGCATTTCAGTCAGGCAGGGTGCTGCTGAAACAAATAAAGTCCTGCTGCCTTGTCATCCTCAGTTGTTTCTTCTGACTTTGGGACATCTCTTGTGCGCTGAGATAAATGTGAGGCTTATCAGTGAAACAGGGAATTTTAGCAGGGCGTTAAAGCTGGTTAGCAAAAAGACCACAAAAAACCAAACATCCAAAAGAGGTTATTTTAGCCCAGCTCACTCAGTCTGTTACTGAAGTTACATCAGAAAGCTCCATCTTCATTTAAGCTGAACTAATATGAAATAGTTGCCTCATATTCCATCTACGACCGAGTCTTCCATTTGGGAGCAAGAAAGCTGCTAAAATAAAACCTAACCTTCAAAAACAGAGGGATTGCTTCTGTGGTTCCTCATAGAAGTTCCTGTCCTTTTTCCAGTGGCCTTTTATGAATGAGTCTTTGAAGGGGTAGGCACAGGGGAATGATACAAGGGATAGTGACTGGAACGGTATGGTGTAGCAAGCCTAACTAGCAGTGTTTGTTTGTAAAAAATAATTTCAGCATTTCCCTGAACAAAAATAACCAGAAAAGTCAGAAACCAAAACAGGACTGAAGGCAAGATGCTCCTGCAGGTAGGAATTTCCTGCAAAGAAGTAATGGTGGTATGATTTATGGTAACAAAAGAAGTTTTATTACAGGGAGAGTTGAAAGAGAAAAATAGCGGCTGGCCTGACCTCTGCTACAGACAGAAGGAAGCTCTCTATTATAATCTTTGATAATTTGGGTTTTTTTTAATTACAGGTATAAAACCATGGGATCTCCATGTAAATGTACTGGCCTTTAAGACAACACTTCTTAACTGATCAAGCATTACAAAACGGTGAGGGCCATGAGAACAGAGAGGCCATGCCCCTGTAATTTACACAGTGCAAGTTCTTAGTTTACGGAAGTTGACTGAGAAATACAACTTAAAAAAATTTAACCAGTCATCTGTGCAGGAGAAAGTATCCACGGCCACCTGAAATTTTACAGCATTTAGGGATGTCTGGGATGGTCTCAAAGTGATGGCTGCTGGCAGGGTGCAGACAGTAAAGACTGAACTTCTGAAAGAAAATCTTGACTATTGGTGTTATTTCTGAAACAAAAAGTTTGGAGACAAGCTTTGCTTGTAGTGACCTGCTGTCCCAGGTCATACAGCCTTATTCCGAAAATGGGCTGACCAGTTTGGGACCTGCCAAACACATGGAGGAGTCAGTCTTACCCGTAAAAATGCAGGCTGATGCTCCCTGTGGATACGGCAATTCCCAACGTTCATGTGTGAGTTGGTTTTGCATGGCCTGGTTTTTAGTAGCGGGGGGGACCACAGAGGTGGCTTCTGTGAGAAACTGCTGGAAGTTTCCACCGTGGCCGGCAGAGCCAATCCCTGATGGCTCTGAAGATGGACATGCCGCTGGCCAAGGCTGGGCCAATGAGAGAGGCTGGTAACGCCTCTGTGATAACATATTTAATAAGAAATTAAAAGTAGGGGCGCAGTTTTAATTCTGGCCAAAGAGGAGGAGGTGGGAACGTGTGAGGGAAACAACACGGTGACACCAAGGTCAGTGGAGAAGGACGGGGAGGAGGTGCTCCAGGCACCAGAGCCGGGGTTCCTCTGCAGGCTGTGGTGCCGTGGTGCAGACCACGGTGAAGCATCTGTGTCCCTGCAGCCCATGGGGATCCATGGGGAATGCAGAGATCCACCCGCAGCCCGCGGGGATCCATGGGGAATGCANACCTGGTGGAGAGAGAAGACCCCTGCTCCCAGGGTGGAACAGCCTGTCCTTGGAGGACTGCACCCCATGGAAAGAGTGACCCATGGCGCAGCACTTCTGGGACGACTGCTGTTAATGAGATTGGAACCATGCTGGAACTGTCTCCCATGGGAGGGATCCCATGGCATAGCAGGGGATCACCTTCTCTTCCTGACCGGCGGAAGAAAACCTCGGGTGACGAACTGACCAAACCCCCAAGCCCTGTTTCCCTGCGCTGTCGGTGGGAAGGAAGGAGGCGTTGGGGAAAAAAGGTGTTCTTTAAGGGCTTATTTTACTTCTCATTATTCTCCTCTGATTTTTTTAGTGATAAACTCTCTTTGTATCTCTAAGTTGAGCCTGTTTTGCCCTTGGGAGTGTTTTCTCCCCCTCTCCTTATCTCAACTCATGAGCCCTTCATTAAATTTTTTTCCCCTGTGCCCAGCTGTGGCAGGGGAGGGTGAGTGAGCGGCTTTCGTGGGTACCTGGCGTTTGGCGAGCGTCAAACCACGACAGTGTGACACACGGAGAGCGCCCCCCGACCACGCCCTCCCGTGCGTCCTGGTGCTGGCAGTGGGGGTGCAGGGAGGGCGGCAGCTGGCCCTTCAGGGTTGCGGGGGAAAGCGACATACGTGGGAGGATCCCGAGGGCAGACGAACAGGGAAAGGACGACAGCAATGTTCTGTGGGAAAAGCGCAGGAGCTGCCCAAGCGCCAGCAGTGCCGGCACACAGGAGAACATTTATCTCTCGCCGACTGCCAAGCTAAGTGTTAACTTGAGGAAGCGCACACTTGCCTAGGGAATGGCGACCCTTCCTGGGGGAAAAAGCTGCGGGCAGGGCGGGAAGGCGAGCTCCGCGCGTCCGCCGGGGCCCGGGGGAGTGGCAACCCGGGCGGAAGCCGGCAGTCGGGAGCGGGAGCCGATAAGGGAACGGAGCAGGAGCCGAGCCGGGGCGGGAGGCGGGGCTGGATCCGGAGCTCCTCCCGCGGGGCGGGGCCGCGCCCGGCCCGGCTGCGGCGGGGGCCGGGCGGCACCGGGAGCGCGTAAATGACGCAGCGTTCCCGGAAGCCGCCCAGAGCTGAGGGAAGGGCGGCTGAGGAGACGGCAGGAGGAGGCAGGCGGGCTCTCGCCGCGGCTGTCGGTAGCTCGGCGGAGCCCTCCAACTCCATCCCACCCTGCTTCCATCCCTTTCCTGCCCCATTTTATTCCATTCCTACGCGCCCGGCCGCCGCCGGGCATTGCCTGCCGGGGGCCATGTCGCTCTTCCAGTCCGCCCTGGACTTCCTGGCGGGCCCCGGCTCCCTGGGAGCCGCCAGCCGCGACCAGAACGATTTCGTGGGGCAGACGGTGGAGATGGGCGAGATGNCGGGCCGTGCGAGGCGGACCCCGGCGCTGCGGGGCTGGGATGGGCTTCCCCGCGGGCCTCCCGCTCCCCTTTTCCCCGTCTCCTGTTCCTAGACCGGGAGGGTTTCCTCCTTGGCAGGCCGCGCCCGGGTGGGGGCGGGCGGGCGGCGGCCGGGGCGGGGGTTCCGGCCTCTCGGGAAGGGCTGGCGGTGTCCGTGCCGCTCCAGTGTCACAGGCACTGGGGGACGGTGTCCCCAGGCCCGGGAGTCGGAGCAGTGCCTGGTGTTATTGTCCCGCCTGAGGAACAGACGCCCGAGAGCCGCTCTGTTGTGTGGCCACTTATTCGCTTGTTTCGTGCTTTAAAATGCTTTCACCACATAACAGAAGTCAGAGGAGTTGATAATCTATCAAGGTCTTTATAATCTACCAAGGACCTCACGAAGATTCTGGATTGCATGTCGGTTTTGTTTTTCTTTTTCATGGCAATGTATGTATAATATTATGCCAAACATGCAAGATTGCCTCTGTTTTTTGGGGTTGTTTGGAAGACTGTGGAATGCAGGAAATGTGTTTGTTTTAAACGCGTGTTAGGAGGCTGATCTTACTGTGCACATAGACTTTGCTAGAGTACAAGGAGTTAAATATCTGGGCAGTTTTCAGGGAAGTTTTGGGTAGGTAGCCTGGCACACGATTTGTTAATCTATTTTAGAAGAGATGCTATGTTTAATGGATGCAAATTACTAAGATATTAGCAGAAATTTGGATTGTCTTGTGCTTGTGGTCAGAGAAAATACTTTTATTTCCTCAAGCAGAAGAGCTGTTGAAGGCTAGTCTCAGAAGACTAAACTGTGAACTTTTCCGTACTACTGCAGTTAAATATTTCATTAACTTTATAGAGAGGGTTGATGTTACTTAGGTAAAATATCTCAAAGCTCTATTTAGAGCTCCTTTTTGTTATTGGAGTTTCCTTCTGCAGTTTCTTCTTGTAATTATCTGGTACTAAGTAGTTTTCTGTTGAAATCTTGGTGATCAGCATAGAAGAAAAAATTGGTTCTTTAAGATTAGCTACCTCAAAGCACTTATAAGCTACTTATAAAATTTTTGTGCTTTAGAACAACAGCAAATAGGTCTTCACCAGTGCTTTATCTTCTTAAGGGCAGTAATTTGTCACTTGAATGCTTGAGCACTTTTGGCATATGGTCTTAAAGAAAACCTGGCAGTTTCTTATGTAGCAAGTTGCATTTAAAACAGTACTAAATGTCACGTCCTCCTGTTCCGCCTTCGGCCTTTACTTACAGCTTCTTTACAGTCAGCGTTGTGAGTGAAATGTAAGCACTCAGTAGGACGTGAATGCTAAAAGAACTATCTGTGCTGCTGATACTGTAACATTCTTGCAGGCAGTGACCACAGCAGTTACCAAAGGACAAAGGAAAGTTAGGGCAGGAAGCTATTTTTGAGGCATACATGCTATTTGGTTCTTGGTTCTGGAGCAGGTATTTTAGTACTTAACTTTGACAGCAGCCTACTGTTTTCCAGCATCTGACGCAGGGATTGTAAAATATCAGGGCAAAGATGCCAGGTTAGGTGACTTAAAGCAAATGGAGATATGCTTTAACTCTGCAGTTCTTGACAATTTGTCTGTAACCACTACTTTGTGTTCCATGTTTGTCTCAGCGTTATGGTTTCATTTTATGTTGTTTTCTTTCCATATTTTGCTAACTGAAGTTGGGCTAGCTGCTTGCTTTTTCTGGAAAGTATAATTTTCTAGCCAACATAGCTGGTCTAAAAGAACCCTTGCAGTATATTGAGTATAAAGGTAAAATAGATATAAAATGTAGAAGTCCCAGCCTCTCCTGCTGTCTTCAGATTTGAATTTGTCTGTAGCATATTGTTTATTTTGTTGCTCAACTTGCCTTTATCTTTCGGCTCTGGGCCTGTTGTGGTACCTTCTGATACATGGGTCCACAGCTGTGGCTTATATATATATTCCCTTCCATGTTTACAAATACAGAATCTGTTTTTCTTCTAGATCAGTTCTGTCATGCCAAATTCCCTACTGGAAAGTCAAGTGCTGCTTTCTGAATTTGGATTTCAAATCCACGGTGAACTGTGTGTCATCTGCTAATGCAGAGAGAGAGCCTTTTCTGTAGGCTCGTATGTTCAGCTTTGTTTGTAGCTGGTGTGAACAGAGCCTGTGGTTTAGCATTGCACGGTTCAGCACAGGTTCAGTTGTTCCCATAGCCCACAGCTCCTTCCAGCTCTGTAGTGTGCTGGACACCAGAGCCGGTGCAGATCCACGTTTGGCTGTGGTCTAAGCTGAGACTTGTTGCACGGGTTGCTTGGACGTGTTTCCCTGGTTGTTTCACAGAGGTGTCGTGCTGGGGTGGGACTGGGCTGACTGAAAATACGGTGTGCTGCTGCAGGAGGCTGACGTCCCCGTGGAGGATGAGGTGGTGATGATCTCCAGTGCTGATACTACCTCTAAATTCAAGAACAGGCTGAGTGTGTCCCAGACTGGACTGAGCACTCCTAGAATATGGTATTCTGTTTTTTCTTTTTTTCTGCTTGGACATTTCAGTAGCTCACTGCAGGTAAGATTTTAGAGGACCTTGGTGGGGGCCTTTACAAATAATCCCAACTTGCCCTTGGTATGATGGTGGCTTCAGGTGTCATGGCTCTCTTGGGTCGTCCAGTTAAGTGCACAGACCACCACACAATTTTACTTAAGTAAAACAGCTACAGTTTTCTTACATAATTAGTGAATATTGTTGCTTCTTTTGCATACGAGGCTGAACAATTTAGAATAAACCAGGTGTTTGGTTGTGTGAAAAACGAGGAGCAAGCAAGTTCTGTAGCACGTTTAACAACCATTCTTCATGTGTAATGATTTCTTGTGCTTCCTTTGAGCAACGAACATTGACAAAAGAGCGCACAAGAAGAGAAACATGATGAGAAAAAGAATGTATTATTCAAACTGTTTGATCTGAGTCTAAAACTTTTACCATCGTGAAAAAATCATTCCTTAGTCAGAAAGATAGCAATAGGCTAGAGACTTAAATGGCTACAAACTTCAATGGGTTTTTTTGAGTTTAAAAATAGATGTCATAACTTGAAGCCACATAGTTAGGGGCTTGTTACAAGCTGCTTTCTGTGAAGGTGAAACTTGTGCAATTAAATCAACTTTTTTTTCTTTGATACTTCAAGGCTTCCTCAGTATTTTGAGTGTGAACAGGCAGTATTTTTACAGTTTGCCAAGCTTACCAACAATTTTATGGTCTCTGCAACTACTGGATTCATAGGATAATGATAACCTAATTAGGTCCAGGTTTTTGGGTGGATTTAATATGTAAAACTCTAGCAGCAGAGGCACAGTGAATGCTTAATGTCAAATTTCTGTGAACATTGTTAGTTTTATTTGCTGACAGATAGCAATCATCTTTTTTTTTTCCTCTAAAGAACAGCTAAAGCACCTGACCTAGCAGCTTTCCAGTTCACATTCTTTTTACTGTAAATGTAGACAATGTTTTCAACATGGAGCAGAACAGTTCTATTTTTCAAAGCTGTTGTTTCTTGGCTGTAGCAGTTCCTACTTGCAGGGGAGCTCTGAAAGTTTCGAGATATTCTACCTCTCTGCTTCTCAAGGGTGTGGGAAAATGTACGGATCTTTAAGTTTGGGCCATCCTTCATTCTTGAGGCAGTTTCATGTTCTTACTAGGACTTTGCAATGGACACAAATGCATGACTGGACTTCAAAAAAAGTCCTTGTGAATCAGTGCTTGGCAACAATAGAGCATCCTTTCTGTTTCAGTGCTCTGATAGAAAAGCTTTCAGGTAAGATGCACTGTAACTTGCAGTCCAGGCTAGAATTACAGTGTTTTAATTAAGTTATAGTTGAAACTTAAACCACTGAAAATTGATGTGGAAACAAATTTGGTCTGTATTTGGGAGGGGAGTAGAGAAGTCATATCAAATAGTTACAAACAGGAAGCTACTCACACCCTCACTTTCTCCTGACTAGTTAAGTGTGTAATGAAACAGTGAGTGAATTACAGTTGCAAGCAGTGTTACGTTGTGGTTGATGTTCCTATTTTGATGCTTTTCTAGCAGTCATTTTATTGACGCTGCTTATCTGAAAAAATAATTTGTGAAGATGTGAAAACCAGGGACAGGATAAAAAAGAACAGTTTTAAATCCAGCTTGATGTGTAAGTGCAGTGAAGTTTTTCAGTATTGTGTGAGGCGTGGGTTTGACTTGAGGGAGAATCCAAATCTCTTGGTTGGAAAAGCAAGGGTCTTCAAGTCTTTGTAGGAGAATGATGAAGTACTGACAGGAGTACTGCCTCAGGTCTGTGGTGGTGTAAGGATAAGTGTATAGTGCTCACTAGTAAAGCAAATGAGGTAGGGTTAGTTCCTGGTTTTCATGAGTTGGTGTGGTGCTCTGTAGTGAGCCTTGATGTGTGAGCACTTGTGTCTACAGAAAAGAAATAAACGCAGTTTTCTTCTGCTGTAATTTCTGTGGCAGAAGGTATTATCTGAGACAACTTTGGAGGGCTTGGGCTGTGTTCTGAGAATGGGACTCTGAAATGCCTCAGCAATGCAAAACCTGTCTCTCTGGGCAATAGCTGGGATCGGTGTGTCCGTATCTACACTAGTTATCTGTATGGGGGAACACTAAGATGATTTTGCTGATACAGAAAGCTTCTGAAAACTGTCTTAAAACCATCTACAAACATTTACATGAGTGGAAAAAATGAGTGAAAGCACCCCAAATGTAATTACGTTCTTTAGAAACCCCTAGAAGTTGTTCTACTCTTAACCTCCGTTTTGCCATTTGCCTCGGTTAGGTCTACTGTACAGGTGTTTGTTTGTACAGGTTTGTTGAAAGTGCTTTTTAAAATATTTTTTCTGAATTTTTTGCAAAATATATTGGTCAGAGAGCTTGGAGTAAACTGTTATGGCAGAGGAGGAATTTTGCCAGTAAACTTGTCCCTACTGAGGGTGTATTAAAACTGCTTTAATAGACTACTTCTTCAAGGGAGCCAGCATCAAACTGTAAATGAAACTGCTTTTAAGAATGAAGCAGTAGGACTAGTTTCACCTTTGTTTAAGAATTGTTTTCCTCAAAAACAGATGGTTTAAAAAAAATAAATTAGAAGTGCCTTCATAACATGCTCTAACTCCGTGGGTATCCCAGAAAATCCATGGGTTTAAACATGTGTAATGGTTTAGGCCAAATTCAGGGAAACGTCCAAAAGGAACGTCTCCTCAAAGGAAGGCAGGTTACAAACCACCGCTCCCCCCAATTGGGTTCGGGAAAAAACAAATTTTCCTCAGAGGAAAGTGAAGGAGAAAATAAAACTATTTATTTAACAAACACACAGGAAAACAATACTAATAATGCTAAATAATAAAATCTCTTGCTCTGGAGAGAAAACCTGAAAGATTTTAGAGTCCTTCTGTGGGTGTGGTCTCTCGCCTCCTCCTCGGAGCTGGGTCGGCGTGGGGGGCCCCCCTCCAGGCCAGTGGAAGGTCCCCCGGTGGGGTTCTGATGTTCTGGTGTTCCGAACAAGTCCAGAAGAGAAGAAGANTGACCGAAAAAGCCAGAAGAAGTGTTTCTTCTGCCCGCCGCAGCAGTAGCTA
>VXAZ01004442.1:267380-299027 GCA_013399875.1 Gymnorhina tibicen | reverse complement strand
CATTGTAACCCAGGACAGCTGGACTTCTGTACTTTGAAAAATGTAAGACATATTTCTGCTCCTGATGCCAGGGCCTTGGTGGGAGGTCCAGCCTCTTCACTTTGTTGGGTTTGTAGGAAAAGCTGGAAGATTTGAAATAAAAATATTTGAAAAGAACCCCAGAGACTTTTTTCAGTTTTGTTAAAATTTTTTCTTTCAGCTGGAAGTAGAAGATGTTTCAGTAGCATTACACAGAAATGCATTGAAAATAGGTTTTGTGCTTTTTGTTTCTTTTCTCTCTCAGAGGTTGGAGGAAAATATTTTTATTTCATTTTGAAAATGAAAATTTTGGAATCTTTAAAATAATATAAACATTTTTCTTGTGAAATACTGAGCAGCTTCAAACTTATTTTGCTGGAATACTATGACTTGTAAAGTGCAAAAAAAGCAATGGGAGCTATTAAGCCTTCGATGTAGAAGACAAAAGGGTTTTGGGGCCCAAGAGGAAATAATTGGTGCCTAACTATGGGCTAGGTACTGTTTTGGAATTAGATTTTCCACTGCCATGAAAGAAGCGGTTTCTCCAATTTAGATACCTGAATACATTTTACCACCTCTGAACTCTATCAACGAGAGCAGCTGCAGCCTGGAGGGAAATGGAAGGTGAAGTTGTAGAGGAGCAGGAGACTGCTGGGTGGGAGTCCGTGGTGATGGGTTTGTTGGAGACAGATTGGTGAGTCAGAAAAGCACTCTAAAAAATTTTTGCAGACTGCAGTCAATGATGGAGGTGTGAAGCAAGTTAAGAAAAATGAAGGTTGAAAAATGGATACTCTTTGATGCAAATGTGTTTTCATAATGCTTCATCTCTATATTTGTGAAACACAGAGATCCTTGGGGAGGTCACAGTAAATGTGAAAGAGATGTGGAACACAAAAGCTTTCAGAGGCTGCAGCAAGAGGTAAATCGTTTGTTTCACTACTTCCTCCTGTTCTAATTTTCCTGCTTTTCTCCTCTTCCTAATTTGGTTACTATTTTCTTCTTTGTGGTCTAACTCCATCATTTGTCACTTAGCCTCCTTTGAGTGCCCCAATTAAAATCTAACTACGCTTTTGGATAAAAAAAAAAAGATTTTCCCTACTACATTTTCCTTAGACAGTGTAGTTTGTCTTAAAATGTTTTTGGTGTATAACAAAATTGAATTGAAATGTTGACCCTATCATGTATTAACAGTTCCAAGTTGTCTTCCCACTTGCTTCTGAGTATATACATCATAGAGGTAAAGGTATTTTATTTTCTCATCTTCTTCCTTCAAAAGTCACTAACATTTAAATCAAAGCAAGAGTTTCTGTGCCTTGATCTTTGATCAGCTCTTTTCTACATGCTTTTTACTTCCATATTCTTCCAGTTTGCAACTGGCACTGCTCATTACAGGGGTTGTTTTTGATTTCTAGTTACAATTCACAATTGCCATGAGACAGTTTGATGCCAATGTGAAGTCATCTTTGTGAAAGGGGCATCGTTTAAAACTTCTGTAAGCTCTTGCAATTACAATAGGGAAGAAAGTAATATTTTGAGAATATTCCAGTATTCAGCATGTACATAACTTTGGGCCTCCATCAAAGTGGTGTTTGGAGCAGCACAGGTACTCTGAAATACAGTGTAGTACATCTGTTAAATCACTGAATTACTTCTTTCTTCCTTTTAAATTGTGGTTGGTTTCGTTGGTTTGTTTGTTTGTTTGCTTGCTTTTAAAGGAAATCAAGAGAATTCTGCAATTCATTTGTAGTATATATGTGGTATAGTTTCTTTTCCAATATAGTTATTTCAGTCAGTAACAGCTTTTACTGTTCTCGTTAACATTGTCAGGATGTGCATTCGGTTTGCTTTCTGGTAGGCAAGGTGAGGGAGGAGCAGGCGAGACTAAAACATCATGCTGGAGGTAGCAATTTGGCTGCTATAAAAGGCAACAAGAGCTGTTTGAATCAAAACTGAATCACAACCTAATTTTTATTCAATGGTTTTATATAAACATAAAGTACAGACACAGCATTGTGCAACTTTTATAAATCAAGTAGTTGTAAACATTCCTTATTTCAATTTCAAAACCATACACCCAAACCCCAGAAATTAAACTAGTTGCAGATACATTCCAGATAATCTTCTGATTTTAGTTCCGCTTCCTGTACAGCTTCCCAAATTTTCTGCCTAAATATTGTTTCACCATTTTGGCATGAGTATTTCATCAGTTTGGAAAGTATTTCAGGGTATTTCCACTGGCAGAAGAAAATGAAGATGCAGCAAGGTATTTTATGATGCAGTTCAGGGACTTTAGAGAGGTTGAGCATATTTCAATGAATATATTTGAACTCAAGTAACAGAAGCAAATTTCTCTTTTCTCAGTTCCAAGCCTTTTTCAGCACAGACAGCCCAAAATCTGCTTTGATTTTGTTCACGGTCCTGTTCCTGCCACTCTTTTGCTTGGCTGTATCTTGCTTTTTTTTGCTGACTTGCTTGTCTGCATCTGCAGAGACTCCATTCACTGCTATGTTTGTTAAAAACACATGCTCACTTGTGTGTGAATGCCTGCACACACTCATATACACTGTTCCGCATTCAAATCAATCCCATACATCTGAGCTATTTCCCACACTTGGGGAGATCTCATGGGACCCTACAGTTCAGCGGTTGCCCCACCCTTGGTGGCTTAGTCCTTGTGCGACAGATTTGCTGCTATTTTAGCTATTGCTGAACAACAGGGTCCCTCCAAATTGTTTCCTGAAATAGGCTGGGTGGAAGATAATTGTTGTGCCAGCAACTTCATCAAAGTGCTGCAATTGCCCACAGATCAAAGACTCATTCACTGGGAATTTAGATGACGGAGAACTACAGAATATTCTTTATGGCAGAATACAGAGTATTTCCTGTGTTAGGAAACCAAGTAAAACACAGGAGTTTAGTTCTACTACTAGGATTGCTCTTCAGTGAACACTGGATTGTCGAAATAAATGCTACATATTTGAGTGATGTTTCGTAGTAGAAACTTCAGGTCAGCTTTCTAATTTTTCCCATGAGGTGTCTAGTGCATTTGATAATTGTTTTCATTATTTAATTCTGAAGTTTGATTGAACTACAGGCAGATGGTGCTTAAAGATAGAATTAGGACCCAGATTGCCAGAGTGCTACCAGTTTACAGAGATGTATAAAACGTTACAGTGTATTGAGACCAAGTGCAGCATTACCTTAAAGTTTGCTGCAGGTAGTTCTCCTTTGATAAACTCTCCCCATTGTTTAAGGTTTCAAGAGTAAAAATCTACTCTGTTAGTTTTTCAATTTTGTTTTCTGCTGGAATTTTAAATTTTAAAAGGCTTTTTTGTAGGTTCTTCTCTTCTGGATCCCTTATCTGCCAGCCTTTATTTATGACACACATTTGACTTATGTATAGGGAAGTTTCCTTCCTTAGCACAGAACATTCCTTATGGCTGGATTTATGTTTTCCTCTGGCTCTTATATGAAGAAGTATTTTTGTCACTTCATCTTGTAAGCTAGCTTAAAACTGCTTAGACAAGCAGTCTTTTAACTATTTTATTTCCAGAGATTTAGCAGTAAATTTAAAATGCTTACTAATCCTTGGACCAAGTCTTCTTTTTGGTGATGAGCTCTATTTAAGTCATGCCAGTAAAATAATCTGTTCCCTTGTGATGTTACTTATCATGGAACAGGCAAAGTTATACTTTCCATGTAATGATATTATCTATCATGGGTAGGGACTTTGTATTTTACATATTCATTCACTTTTCTTTTTTAGAATTTACGTTTTAGCTTTCTGCAAGATAATGAGCAGGCAGTTTTTAAATTTGAGGTCAGATATGCCTAGGTAATATATATTCTTTTGTCTTGTTTCTCTCTAGGTTCAGTCTTTGAATGCCACTGAAAAATATATTCTAGAGTTTTGTTTATTTTTATCAAAGCCAGAAACCTCTGGCAGTGAGGGATTTATTTTATGCCCTGTGTCACAGTTTTGTGTTGTCATTGTTGATATGACAACATGATGATTTGAAGTTTGATGGATATTAAGAAAAAGTTTCTTCATTGACAGGGCTGTCAAGCATTGGAACAGGCTGCCCAGGGAAGTGGCTGAGTCACCATCCCTGGAGGTCTTTCAAAGATGTGTAGATGTGGTACCTAGGGACATGGTTTAATGGTGGGCTTGGCAGTGCTGGGTTAACAGTTGGACTCAGCGATCTTAAGGGTCTTTTTCCAACCTAAATGATGCCATGATTTCCAGGCTGTTGTTTATCTAGATCGTTATTTAAGACAAGACTAGTCTGACCTATTTGTGTGTGCAGGAGATGCAAAAGGGTTTTGGACTGCCTTTGTTGCTGCCAGTTCTTGCTACCAGTAGAGTGAGTAGAGTATGAAGTGTGAGCAGATGCAAGTGAAGCAGTGGAGGGGGAAAAGCTACTACTATCATGTACTGCAGAGCTCCTGTAGAGTCACTGCTTTCTGTTACAACCTGCTTCTCCGACAGAGGTGGTGCTTGAGCATTAGCTCCACCCTGGTGAGGTGCCAGGCTATGTCACAGTAAAGTAGCATACTTGTAAGAATACTTTTCTTTCCCAGAGTAGTGCAAGAAAGTGAAAGAGAAAAATCAAGAATACTATGGCTCTCTGATGATGTGATTCTTTTGGTGGGAATATTAGCTACATACTGCTCCTATTGTGTAGGTTGTCCCGTGGTTGGAACTGTCTTTTGCCTCTTGGAAAAAGAACTCCTAAGATGGAAAGAGATTTTTTTTCTAAGTAAGAAAAGTAAGTAAGTAAGAAAAGTTTTCCAATGGTGGCATCTGGTTCATGCTTTCTTAGCAAAGTGAACTGTGCTATGCACAAATCTTGGCTATGTTGATCTAAGGCCTCCAGGGTTTTGACCGGTCCCCAGCAGAGAAGAGTGGCATTTATATGAAGAATTCCAGCTACCTCTGTCCTTCAGTCCTTCAGTTCCGCCTCTCACTGTGGCATAGCCATCGCATCTCTTCTGTCCTTTCAGTAGGAGTAATGATGGGATCGGATGGGTCAGTATAGCAGCCCTTTACTGACTATAAATTTCTATACAGGGACAATTTTTTCTGTAAGAAGTGATTCTTCCTGGAACAATACAAACCCAGATGTTGCAATGGCAGAGAAACATATGTTAGTGAGGAATGAGACAGCACTGTGGATTATCATAATTTGTTTTCCACTAGTGCTCTCAAAAAGAAAGATTAAATGCTGAAATACATGAGTGAACTCAATGGAGAATTAGGGTACTATTGGCATTGGCTCTGTAGTCATTATACTGTGGAACAGAAGGATGCAGGGATGTGAGGACAAATGACTAAGGAAAATAATTTCCTAGCTGAATTATGGTACTTCCTTATAGGGAGTGTTGCATGGTTCTCCCACCAGACTTGGGGGATCCAAAATTGTTTCCATCATGCCAACTTCAGAATGATTACTTAATTGTGGAAGAGTCTTGAACCATCCTGACAGGATGCTTCAGCTGATAGAGATGGCTTACAACATACTCAGTTTCCTAAAGTAAAATCTAAACCATCTAACTTTGATTGGAAAGTTTGAATGCATCTTAGGATACACAATATAAAAAAGATCCCTAGGTACTTCTTTTGAACTGTTTCTACAGTGTTTTAAAATGTATTTGCTAGATTTTCTGAAGATTTTTAAGTCTTCAGTCAGGATCAGTAACAGGCACTACTGCGAAAGACAGCAAAACGGTCCTGAATTCACTTACTGAACTCCTAGTGCTTCAAGGCTGTTTGTACAGGCAGATATTTGTGCCAGCAGTAAGATTCTTCCAGGACTCTGTCCACCGAAAAGAAGTAATATATCAAACAGAATAAAAAGAACCCGTGAAACGTAAATGATCTTGCCATACATTTGTTTCTGTTGTTTATATAGATGAGGATGTTCATAGCATCTAAAGGACTACATTTTTGGCTTCAGCACAACAAGCCATTTTATGTATGAGCTGTATGTAATTATATTGAAAACAAACTTCGCTTCAAGAACATTTTTGGCTCCACTGTGCAATAACACAAAGGGCCTTTGTTATGCTCTCATCAGAGTTATTTATGGATTGCAAAGGACTTACTAAAGGACAGTTTCATCTGATGGTATTCATCCACTGACTCAAATTTAAATGTAGTGACTTATATTCATATTAATCATAATTACTAATATGATCAACCAGACAAAGATTTCTGAAACTAGAAATGGGATTGCTCTGCAGATTCAGACCTGGAACAGCAATACGGAGTGGTATTTCAGATCCAAGGCTTTGAATGTGCCAGAATGGAAAATGCAACAAAAGGCTTTGCATAATTCACATCAATTATAATCAACTTCACTTGAACTGAAAATGAAGCTCATGGTCTCTTAAATAGGGAAAAAAAAAAAAGTCACAGAGAGCAGAGGGAGCTAAGTGGCTCTTGGGAAAAAGGAATCCCAGGGCAAAGTGGGTTTGTGAACATCTGCCAGAAGCTCCTATAGGACATTATGAAGCTAGGTAAGGACACTGTGTTTTCCTCTGACTTGTCTAAACAGCCATTACATTAAAGGATTACTTTCAGAAATCCTACTTTCCCCAGATTTTCCCTGCCTGACCTGCAGGACTTGGGAAGCATCCAATGACAATTTCTGTTCTGCTTCAAACTCAGCGTGACCATGGGCAAGCTCTTTAGGGCCACTGTCAGACCACTTGCTGTCAGTACAAACCTTTGGTTTTGCAACTGCTGTGGCATCTAGCTTTAAGAGTGTGCCACTCAGCAGTTCGGAGCACTATTTACACATGACTGGAAGATCCAGCTTCCAGAGGCACCAGTGGACAAAGTATTTATGACAGTGAAGTAAACTTACATGAGCCAGTCTGAATGTTGCCCCTGTTCATTGTTTTGCTTTGGCCTCCCAGATGTAAAATAGATGGTCAGTATTTTTTTACCTCACTGGGTTCCTTTAAAATTAAAGACTTTAAAAGAATATGAATCACTGAAATATTGTAAGAAGGGAGGTTATATAAATGTAATCTAATTATATAAGCTTCTTCAGATGAATTGCACTTTCATTACCATAGTCTTCTGCTACATCCTTGTTGTTTTTTCATGCTATTAGTGGTTGTAGAGGCTACATGTTATTTCAGATGATGAATCCCAGTCTTATTTTCTTTGCTCAATGAACAATTTTTTTTGGGTCATGCAAACTGCTGGGTCACATTGATTTAATCCACAGTTGCCAACACTGAGTGCTTCTAAACATCAGGGCCAGTTTTCTGAAATGCAGAATTTCTCTGCTGCAGCATTTCTCCTCTTGACATTTCCCAGATCTACTGTGACTTATAGCTAACATCTAACTCAAAGTTTGTTGTCACCCAGGAATGACAACAGACATTGTTTAGATGGAAGGAGGTACTTGTTAGCTCAGGAAATAGTCAGAACAAATTGGCGTTATCATCAAGACACTGTTTACAAACTATTCCTTGGCATCAGACTGTTCTTTAGTATTAACCAAATAGTTAATTATAATAACTGAATGTTAATTTATTCTTAACCAAAAGGAGCAGATTCTAAGCAGGTTCTCCTTGTTCTGCATGTTAAATGATGTTGTTCTGTTGTTTCTTTAGAAACCGCTGAGGGGCAGCAGGTTTTCACATGGAAATGTGCTTTCATGTGTAAGGAAATCTGGAGCTGTATTATACATTTGATTATTTTAATGAATTCCATGCATCAGATCACTGAAGTTTTTAACAAAAGTTTCACTGTGTGCTCCTTTAAATGAATGTGATTTTGCTTGTCTATGGAATCTTGATGTATTTTTTCTCCATGAGCAGAAAAAACCTGAAGAATATCCTATGAGATGTGTCTGCAAAGCCCCATTTATGGCTGTAGGGTGCCTCTAAGATTGAATTAATGAGTCATTCTGTCACATGCACAACACACATTTAGGCACTACTTTTAGAAATTAGGCCAGGACATTAGGACAAAAGAATGAGAAGAGCTTTGGTTTATTAGTTAGATTTATTACAATTAATGAGCTGACTAATGGAGTAGGCTATGTTACTATGCTTCAGATATGTTACTAACCAGACACCCTACTAAAACAGATCCTGTTCCAGTCAGACTATTAGGCTGTGCCATGAACAGTAAAGACAGTAGTGAATGTGGTCCATTCTTACTTCTAGTACCTCTGCTGTAGCTAGCTACCTTATGTGACTGCCTATTGGCTTAGATCCTGCCTACCCAGATGTGCTACAGGGACTCGCACCAGCCCAGAGGTCTGGAGTGAAGCACTGTGGCCTGTCAGCATTGGATGCTCACCCGTGTGATCTGCCCATTCATTAATAACCCAAGGGAATAGTGATTTAGATCCATGATTTTTTCTGCATATATTAGTGAGAACAGAATAGCTAATCAGATTTGCAGAGGACTTCTGCATAACTTACGCATGAAGGTTTGAACCAAGGGCCAAATCCTTCTTTGGCCAAATTATTTTCTGCATGCACTTTGAAAAATGCTAGCAATTACTATTTGGATATACTCCTATGTCCTTTCTGTCCTCAGCTGAGGACAACTTCCTCAGCTTTTCAGTAATACCTCAGGGCATGCTAATCTAAGTATTCTGGTAAAAATTACAAGTAAAAATCAAAAGTCTGAGTTGCTATGCTCTTACACCTTGGGCAGTTTGTAACAATTCTGTCAAGCATAAATGTAAAGCATGAAGAGTTTCTTTAATTTAATTCTTTACTTTCATACTCCTATGCAACTGTTCTTCCACGGGCTAACATGACGAAACTGATAAGCTACTTTAATTTTGTGGCCAAAGGTAACTGGAGTATGGGCTGTCCTGGCCATGCTCTCACACCTTTGCAATGTTTTATATTCCCACATGTGGGAAGAAGCTGATGGGTAAGAGTCAGGTGTATCATTATGACACACAAGGATTGCTTCATTCCTAGGCAAAACGGCTAATCCTGTTTGTGCCCCTTTGTGTCACGGTATCACTGTGAACTGAATGGAACATGTACTGCTTCAGGTCTGAAAAAAATCCCCAGCAAATTTTCTTTCAGGTCAATGGTGCAAACACTAATTATCTCCAAGAGTCCTGACTGCCTAGCAAAACCAGCAGAACCAGTCACATTAAACATAGGCGTAGCAGTATGAAAGTAGGCTGGAATAACAATTATTTGTCTGAGACAAGAATTCTCACACACATAGAAGCATTAGGAAAAGCAGTAGAAGGTTTAAAGAATATAGCCTCAATTTGCTGTTCAGTTATGGGGCAGTCTTGCCAACATAGCAGAGAGAAACCTTTCAAGGTCTACCCTTGCAGAAAGCAGTGTCTGTAGAGGACATGGCTCTTCATGCCTATCAGATCTAAATTCTGCCTGGTTGTGTGGTAGATGCAATGCTCTACATCATTTAGTACTGCACACGGTGCCTCTTTGCCTCTGTTCTGCCCATGTTTCAACTTCTCTGTCTTTTGTCCCATTCTCTATACTTTAAGATGTTTATCTACATTGTATGCCGTTTGATTTTTTTTAAGATGAGAGCGGACCTAGCCATTTTCAAGGAAAAACTTCAGTCCAGTCAGTCCTTTTACTAAGAAAGTAAAATAAGACTAAAATGTTGCACAATTGGAGACTTAATCAGCTTTTACAGTTCTTGTAAAGAAGACACTTCTTTGTTAAGTAGCAACAGGTGTGATTAAGCCTGTTCTGAAGTTAAATCGAAATTAAGAGCTCTTCTGGTTTCTGTCCGTGTCTGCAGATCTGAGAAGCCATTAGAGGGCCCCCCCTCCCGAGTGCTGTAGCCGTGCACAGGGCCACCTGGAGGCAGTGTTCGCACAGGTTGCTTCAGGCCTGTGCTTGTAAAGTAGTTTCTGGAGATTTCCTCATAGAGAAAAAATCTGAGAAAAAATTATATACTGGGAAGCATGATTTTTAAAAAAGCCTTTGCCTTCATAGGACACATCTGTGATTTTCCATGGGTCTGTAATACTGTGGTGCTCCTGTGGAGTGCTTTCTTACAAAAACCTTTGTAGGAAGAGACAGCAGGATCTTCCAGCATACCAGCTGACATAATTGAAAAGAACATGCAAGCTTTCCCGCATGGGGCAGAAAAACACTGCTGCTTGACCTTAAGTATGGTAAAGTCTTTTTATTCTTGTTTTTCTTTCTTGGGTGGAACAGACCAATTTTTTTTGTTTGATTGATTGATTGACTGATTATAAATAAAAATGGATCATGGAACTTCCTTCCTGTGTTACAGTTGCCACTGGATCTCTTTCTTCAACTGCACAGAAACAATAACATGCAAATGTTTGCAAATGACTGCTACAAAACACTCTTGAACCACCCAGTGACAACTGGTAATGCTTATAAATCTTAATTTGATTGATGCATGTTTGCTTTGTTAATTGTGAGGTAAGTCACACTTCTCCCTATTCCAAACATACATTTCTCAATCTGCTTTGAAATTCATACTCTCCACTCTGATTGCATCAAGTCCTATTACCCAAATTTGTTTTTCTTTTCAGATAAACAACTTTAGTAGATGCAGAAGCTCTGAGGTGAAGATGACCAAAATATATGGAAAGTCCATCTTCAGATTCCTAATGCTGGGATGTAATTGATTGCTGTCTGTCTCAGAAGTCACACAGGAAGAAGTATACACCACTGACAAAATTTAGTATCATGATTTCATAAAATTTATGTCAAATACCATTTGTCTCAAATGTGGAACATGAGAAAAAGGTAATGAAGAACTTTATAACAAAACAAGCTGCTGAAATAATGTATTTTACCATAATATTCTGCCCATCCTATTTAATGGTGCCTATACTTAATTCAATGCAGGGTTAAATTAGATTAGTTTATGTTCAATATTTTATGAAGTCACTGGAGCAGAACAAGATAGATACATGAATCCACTTCTTTCGATGTTTAGATTTTAAAAATGCCACTGAACCTGCGAAACTGCCACTGCATTTCTGAATAGAGTTGAAAGATAAGGCGGAGCCATGAACTGCTTTAGGAAGAAATCTGTGGTACCTGAAGATGTCAGATTTAGTAGGATTCTCAGAAAACTTTCTTTTCAAAAGAACAGGGGATAAAAGCTGTATTTTCTGCAAAAAAACTGTGGGTTTTGTTACGAACTCTCAAATTTCTTTCTTTACAACACTCTCTTTGCATTTCTGTGGTTTACAGATAAATCAGACCAACACCTGACCATTACACAGCAGGTTTTTAGGCCTTTTTTTCTGCATGAGGTTGGAAACTTCTGAGCTGACTAAATACGTAACTATCTCCTCATGTGTAGTGCAGATAGCTAGTAGTTTCTGAAGTTTGTAGTTTGTTCAGGTCCCTCTTGTCCTGACATTCAGTGTCATGAGCAAGATTTATTCTTTAGATTTTGGAAAAGTCAGAGACTTCGGATCTTCACTTCTGGATCTGAACTTCCAAGCTTCAGATCACTTCACTTCTGCCCACAGGTAAAACACCGTAAGAGACAGGAAGCTCTGTGTTGCGGCGTGGGGCAGTGGTGAGGTGCTGCAGCCTTCCAGAAGCGTCCCCTGCGAGGGGGAGCCGCTTCAGCACGGGGGGCTCAACAAAGATGTGGGCACACACACGCTCCCGACGGAGGAGCGGCACACGCACACGCATACACGGGGAGCGGCGACTGGCAGCAAAGAGGCAGGAAGAGTATCGGGTTCCAGCGACAGGGTTTATACAGAACCCAGGCACAAAGAGATCCAGGGACAGAAGACAAAATGGAGGACAAGGGTACAACCTTATATATGGAAGGGGAAGGGCAGGCAGAGAATCAGACCCAATGATCTGAGGGGAGAGGGGCGGGGAAAGGATACAATGTCCAGTGCGGAGGCAGGAGGGGAGGAGCAGAGGGGTAACAACCAATGGGAGAGCCAGGCAAAAAGAATTTTCCAGCTGGTGTCTAAACAAGGGATAAAGGGGAGTAGGCCAATGGACCAACCCAAAGCATGGAAAGTACATACATTTAAATAATAAAGACAATGATTCTTGGGAACTCACCCTAACCCAAAGGGTGTGCTGGCCTTGGGGCCATCCCACCAGGAGACTTTCTTTGTGTCTGGGTTTGTTGACCTAACCTACTGTGATGGAGATGGTTTCTGGGTATATGATGAATTATAGACTCAGAGCAGAGAAAGAATGAACACGGTCTGTTCAACTGAGAGAGAATTAAGAAATGTATGTAAATCTTCAAATGTATAACAGACTTTAGCAAGGGAAGAAATTTTTCATGTCTCTAATGGAGAAAAATAACAAAACAAAAAAAGGAAAGAATAAATTCCATCAAGCAATACTCAAATTAGGAAAATTTTGTTAGGAGTGAAATAACCAGACATGGTCCTTTGGGGTCCCTTCCAGCTCCAAATATTTTGTGTTTCTGGGATTGTAGACATTGAACTAACCTGGCATTGTCATGGAAGCTACAGCATTAGATTTATTTACAAACAAGTTAAGCAAACACCTTCTTCTACAAATAAATTATCCTAACGGTGTTAAATACCGGAGCTAGCCTTCTGAAGCACCTTTCACTTCCTACCTAAGTTTTCAGACAGGCTTTCCAGGGAAACAAATTTCCTAGGACTGTGCTGTCAGCCTTTCTTATTTCCTTAACAAGTCATGTAATTAACCACTAGAAACCTATGGAAATCTAACAGTTGCCTTATGCCTAAAAGGTTACACAGAAAGAAATGGGAAAGAAAGTTTGGTAGCTTGGCTGGCTTTGCTGGTTGGTGTTTTTTGAGGTTTGGGGGTTTTTTGAGACAGGGGGTATTGGATTTTTTGGGGGGGGTTGGGTCTTTTGGATAGATTTGGGTTCTTTAGTGATCAGTAAAGCACCCTGAAGTTCTTGTCATCCCACCAGCAATTCCTTTATAAGCCCAGCCTGTGATATGAATAAAACAGGGAATGTTTGTTTCACCCCCATCAGGCCAGCTCTCATTTTCCATGTCTTCAAAGGGCCTTCAAATATTTCTCATCATAATGTGTTAAAATTCATCCTTTTCAAACTGGGTATCAAAAATTCAAAATAATGTCTTCATAAATTCCAAGTTTGTCAGTATTCTGTGTTGTGAAGTAATCAATTTCAATACAAATTTTTGCACGTTACGACAGTTTCCAAAAAATCAGCCCAGCTACTTGTATAGTTAGTGTATGATAGTCAAGCTGCATTCTATGCCACAAGAAGTCCCTAAACAGGTAATGATTGTTCAAAACACTTCTTTACTGCTTGTAGCCTGTGTTTTAAGCCACCAAATCATGTGTATGTCCTTAATGCTACATGTGTTTTGGTGATGATCAAAGATCTGGCCTTCCTGTTTTACAGATTTTGCAATATTCCACTCTCTACAGAGGTAATGTTGAGAAGCATTTAGGAAGCAAAAGAGTTTATACAGCACATAAACCACATATACTTACATGGATGCTTTCCAAATAATCTTCATTTTAAAATATCTACTTTCTTGATTTGCCTACTTTTGGCTTTCAGACAAAATTTCTAGCTAGCAAGTATTTTAATATGATATAAGCCTAGGGAAGGCTTATACCTGTCTGCCAATAACAGTCTGAAAAGGATACCTGAAGTTTCCCATTGAAGTGTTGCATATTTGTTTCCTGAACTGCAGAATACCAACATGGATAGAAATAAGGAAATAAGCGTATACGTAAAAAGTAGTCGAACTAAATCTTTCAGCACTAACTGTGAGAATGAGATTTTCATAAAGGTAGCTTACTTAACGTAGGATGGGTGGAAATTCATTCTAGAGAGAAATCTAAGCTGTGTGGTATTTTACAAAAATAAATGATGGAAATGTGTCCTTTACAAGTTCCAAATATAGTGGCACCCTTCCTATGAAAACCCTTCTCAACAAATTGGTGTACAAATTCCATGGGTTTTCTTAACTTAAAGGATTGATCTATTTCCTAACAGAGTTTTTCATTTATTAAAGCTAAGATTGTAGAGTGAATCAATCAGCTTAAAAAAATTTTTAAAAAACCATGTTGTACTACTCTTTCAACAGGAGTTAAATCTTAGAAACCTGAAGGTTTTTTGCTATTTTAAGATAACCAAGTAAGTAAAGAGAGATTTCCAGAAATCAGTTGCATCATTTGAAAATTGTTTTTTTACTAGGGTACAATATTCTTTTTGAGGTCTTATGATGTAAGGTGTGAAGATAATACAATACTATTTCATTATATTATTTTTAATTTATTTGACTTTTTTTAAGTTGCAGAGTAATTTCTGAAGCCTTGCAGTCTCCAGCAGAGTCTTGTGAACATGGTACCTTAAGACAAAAACTGAGTTATCTATCTGCCATATTTCTCTTCTAAAAGTTCTCTAAACCTTTCCCCCTGCATATAAGAAATTCTTGCAAGATCTCATTTTCCTTATGTTTTGATTGCAATTGTAAGATACATTTTTCAGTTTACTTTTATTCTCTTGAAACCAGGAAAGTGACTACAAATAATTGGCAGCTTGTGTGTTCCTGCACTAGTTCTCATAAATCTTGATGTCTGAGAAAGCTCCTGTAATACCAACCTGAAAACAGACTTGGGAGTTGAAGTCCATTGACACTGTATTTATAGAAGGCTTTTTCTTTTTTCACAGGTGAGTTGAGCCAATTATTACTTTCCAGGTATTTCTGTGTCTGCCCAGTTAATGGCACCTAGCTAACAGAAGCTCAATTACTATGAGAATTCAAAATGACTTTTCACTGTGTATTCTTTAAACTATTTATCCAGAGAAAAATTTTATTGTCAAAGTTAGACAGATTTACTATGTAATCACACCTTTTCTACATTTTGTCTCTTTCATTACATTTTAACTGATAAATCAACACAATACTCATCTTCACAGATTTTCTTGTGAAGCATGAGATGGTCTGTAGATAAATCCTTGTAAGATTCACACAACTACAGTGGATTAGAACTTCTTTTTCTGGAAAAGCTCCTTCAGTTGTTGTTCAGTTGTTGCTTCTTTCTGTTGCATCAGCTCCTTGGCTCCTTTGGTCACTCCCCAGCCGTCTGGCTTTGACATGGAAGGACAATATGGCCTGCCTGAAGCAGGCTTCAGATTCTCCCAGTATTCTTTTCTTGCCCTAAATTAAGAAAAAGAAATTCAGGGGGTTTTTCCAGCACCTCATAATACTGAAGGAAATGTGTCTTAAATGACAATTGCAAAGGGTCATCTAAGTTGTAAAGATGGACACTATATTTAGATACAGAAGTATGAATGAAAATATGCAATTAAATGCTAGATGCTTAAAAAGTATCTTTAAAAGTATCTTTCCACCTTTGAAAGGAATACTGTAAGCCAGCCACCATTAGGAGCTGATTTACAATACTCTGTCAGTTTTAGCTTTTCACTTCCATGAATTACATTCACAGGAGATCGTCTACTTCTCCTTCACCCTTTTTCTTACTCCTAGGTCAGCTTTAATTCTTTGAAATTATTAAACATAAACCACGTCATTCTAAACATAGAATGTTTACAGTGATATTTAGATGCCCATATCAGCTAAGCCAGTGTGCTCCGTGGAGCATTGTAAGCCTTTGCAAAAGGTGTGTTGGTTTCCAGGTCAGATATACGTACCTTGCTCTGACCCAGGGTTTGGTATGCATGCTCAGGTTATCACCCCAGCTGCCATGTTTCTCAGAAGCTTCTGGCAAAAATCCCCTTTCAGGAGCCAGCTCCTCAGCTATCGCTCGGATATGATATGGCTCAAATCCACAGCAGCCTCCAATGAAACGAATTCCTAAGTCATAGGCCTTTCTTGCATATTTTTGAATGTCCCATCTGGTTAAAATTCTTGGCTCCAGACCTGCAAAAACATTCACATCTTAAGTTTCCACCATGGTCCATTACATTTTTATCCATTTTTTGGTGAGAAATCATGTTTTTGAAACACTTGCACACTGTTTGCAGAAGTAGCTGTAGGTGTAGATATACATGTTTGAACTGTCTGACCTAGAATCAGTGGCTCAAATTTTCACAAGGCTAGCTTTCAGATTCTGCAGTGCTCTGCTGACCTATGCTGGTAAGCCTTTTTGGCTTTGCAAAACAGCAGCTAGTATCTTCTAAGGCTGATCACATGCTTCCCATTCTGCCAGAGTTCTTAGCTGAAGAACTGGAATACTTTCAATGTTATGGCTGTATTTCCTAATAAACAGTAAATACCTGGGGAATCTGATTGCCACACACTAATCTGTGAAAGGAGAAGGTATCAGCCTACCTGCACAAGAATAATCCTGCTCACTGTTCCTCAGAAATGCTTATTACACTTTTTTCCACTATCAGATACTGGCAGCCAGTTGTTTCAGCTGGGATCTGTAGCTATTTCTTAGCCCATCCCTTAGTTATAATTCCAGTCATGAGCAGCTTGCTGCCTCAAACTGCCTCATTCCTTGTGGAAAGTTCTGTGTGTAGGTTAAGTTAGAATGCAGTCTTTATTTTGAACCCTTCTCTCTGCTGCAGGTTGTGTTGAGCATTGTGATGGAATAACAAGAGCTGAGAGAGTAGACTTGTGGAAGAAAAGGAATAGAAAGTGAGAAGAGCAAAGAAAAGTGCACTTCAAAGAGCTGGAGGCACAAAAGTGGCATAACTGGAAAGAAAAGAACAGGGACTGAAGAAGAAACTTTATGAAATAAAAATACAGGAAAAAAAGAATAAAAATCTTCCCACTTCTTAATGCACGTGCATACTGTAGGACATGAACCAGCACGATTATCAGGCAAGTGCATGGTTATCATGTCTGTGCACTGAACACTCTGCTGGGTAAAGAAGCTGTGTTTGAGGTAGTAAGGCTCCAGCAACACAAAGGAGAGGTAGGATTGAAGAGTTACTATGTCCTGTCCCAAAAACACCTGACATGCAAGAAGTTGATACAAAGCAGATATCCTCTAAGTCCATTGTGTAGTTAAGAAACAGGCTCAAAAATTAAAGGGCAGAAGGAAAACAATTAAATATTCTTAAACAGAAAATTATTGGTCTCAGAGGGAAAGACAGGACAAAGGAAAAGTAGGGGGACTAACATTGCATGGAAAACTTAAAGCATTTTAGAAAGCTGTTCAAATAAAAAAAAGCTTTTGTATGGTGCTGGCGATATGACAGAAAGCACCAGAAGCCCAAATTCATGATTTCCTTTTCTTTCATATACCATTAAAAAGCTAATGCAAAATTTATACAAATGATCAACAGTAAGAGTGCATCACTGTGCACTCAACTTACACCTGTATAAGCAACTCTGTTCAGGAGAACAGTATAGATTGTTTCCCTGTCTTCTCCATCACCCTGTCACAATCATGTGACCTGATGAGATGAATTCATCAGATGGCGGATGAAGTGGCTAAGCCACTATCCATCATATTTGAAAACTTGTGACTGTCCGCTGAAGTTCCTAGTGACTGGAGAAGGGGAAGCATAATCCACACTTTAAAAAAGGCACAAAAGAAAAAGCCAGAGAAATACAGACCAGTCAGTCTTACAATGCCCAGAAAAACCATGGATCAAATCCCCTCGAAACTGTACTAAGGCACGTGGAAAATAAGGATGTGATTGGTGGCAGCCAACATGGCTTTACTGAGGGCAAATCGTGCCTACAAATTTGGTGGCCTCCTATGATGGGGTTACAGCATTAGTGGAGAAGGGAAGAGCAACTGATGTTACTACCTTCCTGGGCTTCTGGAAAGCATTTGATACTGTCCTCCACAACATCCTTGTCTCTGAAGTGGAGAGACACCTTCACAAATCTTAATAACATTTTATTTTCCATGTCTGTCTATGCAATACCTTCCTTGGGTTTATTCAGAATTAAATATCTCTAACTTAACAGTTTTTGATGAGAAAAATTGTAACCTGCTCCTAGATTTGCCCCCTCGATGTATCTGCTCTTGAGATAATTGGGTATGCTTTCACTGACAAGGACATCTCTTTCTAAAACATTGGTGACATTTCAGAGAAATTGCAGTAACACAGATGAGAAAACATAGAAAAATGGAAAAAGTTATACAGAAAAATAAATACTTCTGGCATCTAGATGCTGGAGTTTGTCAATATAACACACCTAACACTTTCCTAGAAACTTACATCTTGTTGTCCTATACAGAGTTTATGTACTCTTCAGATACCTAAATACCTTTGTTATTGCCTTCATGAAAACAGGGTAATTTGGTCAGTTTAGCAATGATTTACCAAATAGATTATCTGCTGTCAAGCAATCGATTGCTGCTGCTGGGTTTTGAAAGCACTCACAGAGGCAGTCTTCACCAATTAATTATTCATGGAAATTATGAATGCTGAGATGTCATACAGATTGCTTATACCACACAAGCCAAGAACCATAGCAAACTAAAGAGTGAGTCCTTCCATTCACTTGATTGCTTACTGCATCTGTTTGACTTTTTTTTTCCTGCTTGCAATCAGAGGAGCTATATGAAGGAATGAATGGGATAAATGAGTTCCTAACACTTTTAAACATCAGATATTTTCAGGACTCAGACATGTTATTACCATTTAATGAATGCCTCAGGTGTATGCTTTATTCTCTTTCCTTCATTTATGTAAAGAGAGGAATTTAAAGAAAAACAACAACCTTCCTGAAAATCACATCTATATGTATTGTGATATCAATGTTTTTGCTGCAAATTCAAATTGTGAATGTTTCAATACCATTTGTTCTGATCTTGAAAAGAACAGTGTATGGTATCTGAAAATGAAAGAATTTTGTAATCAGCCTTAAAATGTTTAAGCTGATTTTGCCCTTATGTTAAAGGGATCCTTTACCTCTCACGTGAAACTAAGGCCTAAATACTCAAGCCTTCTGTACATATTAAATGGCTGAATCTTTCAGTTTTTGTAGTGTTTCCCCTGAGCATACATGAGATAGGCTTCTTCTCCAAACTGCTAATTTGTTAGCAATATTCAAGTCCCCTTTCTGGTGTCTCTCTAATCTCACGTACATCAGACAGTCACATGTACAAGACTGAACTATTATGAGTGCAATAATAATGGTCCTATATCTATTGTACTACATTGTATATCAAATCCTTACATGGGTAAGAATAGACCTTCTGGGATAGATGTCATCACCCAGAATAATAGGGTTTTTTTTAATACTTTTGCTGTTGTTCTTTGGACTGTTTACAGCTGTCCTGAACAAGGTTCTACAGCATGAGGAAGAACATTTTTAAAATGAGTTTAGATTGTGGCATTTTAGCTCTTTTCATCATAATTACACATTGAGTCACATGGTGTGATACTACCGAAGTATTCTCACTATGTGGATGATCTTTACTCCAATATTACATTTTAATCTGTCTGGAAAATGCCTGACAGGATAACTAGGACTCATCGTGTTGAATAAAGGAACACCTTGCAGTTTCAGCTGTACTATAATTTGTGGGGGAAAAAAGCCGGGAGCAATCAATAAAACAAAACCAACCAACCACCACCAACAAAAAAGATACCCTTGTCTTACCAAAGGGAAATTCTGGAAGATCGATAAACCCCTGCTTTCCACAATCAGGTGTATGGAAAGCAAGTGGCTGGGACATCAGGTGGGCTTTCAGTTTAGCAGCCTGCAAGCCCTCTTTCATCAGCCTCACAGTTTCAAGGGAAGTTTCTGGATCAAAATGGCAGTTGACTCCAACTATAGAAGCACCTAGGAGGAGAAAAGTAACTTGAAGTCACAACTCACCAGGAAGTGGGAGATGAAAGTTCTTAGCCACAGCACTCTAGAAGCACTGTTGTCCATCTTTACATCAGTGCTGTGAAAACAAGGCAGCTGTGCTAGAGCCAGGCACAACCCTCCTGAGGCTGATCATTCCGTTTACATCTCAGCTGCACTCCTCTTTACCTTCCTAATGATGAATCACATCTCCTACCCTCCTACAGATGTTTTTTCTTACCAGTGCTTAATCAGTGAAGTCTGATTATGTAGAGCCACACACGCAAATAGGTAGCAGGTTCCTAACACAAGTTCTACCTTTGGATTTCAACTGTAACTCAAAAGGAAAAGAGCAGTTCTGCAGAGATGCATAAACCCATGTCTCTTCACTCATCATGCCCCTGATTAATTTCTTCTGCCCTTCCCCTTGTCCTGTAGAAAACAGCCTTTGATAGGCAAAATTATTAATTTTTTCATCCTCTTAATTCTCTCATCCTGAGCTTGAGCTGTGTGCAAAAACAACACTTCTAAAAACATAAGCAGAGAATCAAATGTGGCTTTGTGCTTGTGATTCTAGAATTTGGGGATGGGTCTGTAATGAAATTTGGTAGGTTTAAGATTTTGCTGTATTCAGTATCAGTTGTCTCTGGCTATTGCTCCCACCCACTGTGTACTGGTTATCAAGGATCTCATAGCTGTATTTCCATATGTTTTTACAAGACTGTGCTAGTAAAGTGCCTATAAAAAGTTTTCTACAAAGTTGAAACTTACCAGATATAACTGGGAAGCTATAACTTGAGATACACATCTATTTATTTCAATAATTAAGGACTTTAAATTGTTCCATACTTTCAAAGGGCACATTAAAACAGATTCTTACCAGCCTTTACCAGCTGGACAGCACATTGTCCAGGGGACACTCCATGCATGTCACCTTCTGGACCAATGCACATCGTAGCTGCAACTGGCTTTCCAGATTCTTTTAGAACTTCCACTGCCCAGACAGCCTCTTCAACATGTTCAAAATACTGAAAGAAATTAAAACTAGGCTATTTCGTTTCTCAGCAATGAAATATAAAAATAAGAATCCAGAGCCCAAATTCACCATCAATACAATGACTTTATTATTTTCTGATTTATACTAACATAATTCAATTGAGTTTACTGGCCACACAGTTTAAAAAGACATTTTTAAAGGTGAGTAAAAATAAATTTAAAATAATGATAGTTTTGTTTCAGAGCAAGAAGGCCCATATGGGAGGTTAATTGAGGATTAACTGAGGAACTGTTGTCAACTAGGAAAGTCATCTTAGGTTGCTTTCCACATATGGGAAGAAATAGGGATTAGTCAAGATCCCATTAACATTTCTTCTTTGTATCAGTACAGAATTTTACTTAACTGAGGTAGAAATTGAGGTTTCAAAGTCCTTTTCTATAACACCTGCAGATGCTGGTGTGCATTTAGAAAAATATCTGATACTACTGGGACAAAAAGCACAGCAAAAAATTTTAAAGGAGGTAGCAATATGTAGTTATAAAGTAGACTAGATATCTTCAAAGTTAACACTGTGCCAGTTGAAGGCATGTACTTATTTTTACAAACTTACCTCTGCAATTAGAAAGTCCACATTCTTCTTCATAAAGACATCCAGTTGCTGTCGAAAGGCTGCTTTAACCTCTGTTTTATCCTTGCAGCTTAAGTAAGATGGTGTTTGGCTGACTCCTCCAGCCACCAAAGCATCACCTTCGTTAGCCACTTCTCTTGCAATGTCACAAGCAGCTTCATTAACTTTTTGGCACTGTGTGAATACAGATTCTGTTAGTTTTATCATACGGAGGTGTGCATATAATTTCAGAGCACTATAAGGACAAAAATAGTCAAAACTCATAACGGCTTTTTTGTATTTAAAATTTAATTAAAATTAAATGGATTTTTAAGTAATATCAATTAGGGAATAAGAATCTTTCAAATAGTAATGAACATTAGAAAACTAATTTCTTGCCTCCTCTAAGTTATCATATTATTAAATACTACAAAATACATTACCTTTAATAGATCTTACACAAATAACCTATAAAAAGCAAGTATTTGCTGTGAAGTGGAATTTTCTTTGCCTCTTAGAAAATGAGTTACTTACATCTAAGCATATGCTTTCATTCTGAAATTTGTGGGTGGAAAACAAAATATATGGGAATTTCAATTTTTTTTTAAATGCATTTTAGTGTTCTGAAAATTACCAGCCCCACCCCNACCTAGACTGAAAGTCATCTTCCTTCTATATCTAAATTGTGATGATCAGACCAGCTTTTGAAAAAGAGGTTAAACTGAGGAAAAAAATACTTGGGGAAAAGACTCATTATTTGGGGTATTTAGCAAGTATTGATTGTAACAGGTTTCGCTGCAGTCCATGGACTATTTAGAAGCTACATAGTTTTCTCTCTGAAAGTTTTACATGGCTGCCTCGAAAGACCCAGCTGATTTTTAAGGCTATTGCTGACAGATTGTCTTCCATTTGCACTTGTGCTCAGGTACATGTTTGGAGACTCTTGAGAGGTGGAACCATAAATGAGTTAAATCCTGGAGGAACCTGATTCCAGAACTGGCAGGAAATAAATTTTGAAAAGTTTGATGTAATGCATTCCCAATACCGGGTGCGTTTATAATTTTGCATGTCAGCAAGAATTGAAGCACAGCTTGTTCCAGAGGTACTGGGTTTCTGGGACTACGACTTCTGACATTTCAGTGTTGCATCTATTGAATGTAAAAGGTACAGCATTTCAGATAAGTTTGGTCATATGATATTTTGGTATGACCTCAATTAAGCCTCAAGTGTTTCTCTAGTGTCCAGATTGTTCTAATTTCTGACTGAGGATATTTTCACAGATACAGATATTCTTTCCTCCCTGAGTCCTGGAGAATTTTCTCTAATTTGCAGAAGATGAAATGTACAGTAGGACCAAAGGAAAAAGATCAGAGAAACCACTCAATGCCAAACCTTCTAGTCTCAAATGAACTATATAGAAATCTTTGGCCAGGAATTCCACTGAACTTTAGGTCTGCGTCTAGTAAACACACCCAGAATCCTAAAATTCCTTTGTGGAGGGGGTAACAAAACACCAACGTGGTACTTCTGTTCATGTAACAGATTACCTTCACACGAGGGAAAGGAAATTTTGACTACAGTGTATAGATCAGATTCTTTTAGTTGCTACTCAGTGAAGACATGGTTCTAAAAAACATTTTGTTCTCATTAGCTACTCATTATTCTCTAGGATTCTTCACCATTTTTGCAGCTGAGCCATTTCTCTGGATGTTAAAGCATTTCCGTTTTTTTGCTACTTTTGCTCTCTGTGCATTTAGTATTCCCTATAATCTTTGTATCAAAACTGCAGTAAACCCGTATCCTCAGCTAAAAATACAGAAAAAATACAATGTGGGCATTCTCTTTCCTCCCTTCGTCCTTGCCCCATTTTGTCTTTGATTTTTGTTTTGGTTTGGGTTTTTTGGTCACTTCACCTTGCCTTTCTTGCTATTCTACACTCTGAAATTGCATCATCTCATTCTCTGGTCCTTAAGTATACCCAAAACTGTTATGACAAACTCAATAATATCTCTGCCAAACCTTTTGAAATTAATCAACTGATTTTGTGTCTCCATCAAAACTGTTTTACTCACACTTATTTTCTCAGCTACATAATTTCCCCTGTTCTCTAGTTTGTCCTCACTGGCATAAAAGGTGAAGGTCTGCAGAACATTGGCTCCAGCTCTGAGGAATTCCCGGTGAAGCTGACGAACTGCAAATTAAGATACAAAGTTATTACTGTGTTATCCCCAAATCCAATGTTTATTGATGTAATGTTACTGTAAAATAAGTGGCATTGTGTCTACTAGAAAACCCATTATGAGAAATTAGAAGCGGTACCCCAGTCTGCATAGAACTTCTTTCTTCTCACTCTCAAAATATTAGGTAGAAAATTTTCTCCTTTGTTCTTCTCTGCTAAGAATGACTGAAGATTTCCATTTAGTTTACCTGCAGATTCAGTTTTGCCTGCCACCTTGCCTATCCTCTATTTTCTGCAGTCCTTCAGATGTCCCAGATATAGAGCTTTGTAGAGCTTTTTTATAGTAATTTAGGAAGGGATAGCAAATGTCTGACAAAAGAACATGAAAGCATGACAAGGAACACCAGACAAAAGGTTCTTCAAATGAAAAAGCTGCCTTGTCTTAGCTTCCATATTATGAAGAAGAAAACAAGAAAGTATCATGGCAACAAATTAAGAGACAAGGTGATACTTATGTGGAAGAATACAGTGTTTCAGTGCCTCCTCTATTTCGCATTTTTGAGTTTTCTCCCCTGACGAAACTTTAAAAGAGCCTAGTCAGCCAAAACCAAAGCTCTGTTTTGCTAAATACACCCTTAATTAAAAGAAGATTTGTTGCTCCAGAAAAGTGAGTCACATCAGAGAGTTAATTTTTCCCATATGTCTGCACATGATGATTTTACTTCATAGACAACACTCCTTTTAAAGGAAAGGTTACCATTATTTTAATGGACAAATTTCCTACATTAGGGCTTTGGGACAAGGCTCTGTAATGGTAGCTGTGCCTTTCTGCCTGTAAGCAGTGCACTGCAATCACCACAGCAGGAGCAGAACAGGAGCTGTCAATTGATTTTTTATATATACCCTCCAAATAATAATTACAATAATTTCTAGAATGCTAACTGGTCATGTAAAGCAGATCAACAGCTTATATCAAACACAGGAATAATTTATTCCCTAGGTACTGTACACAAGATACTTATTACCTACACACACAAGGACAATGCAGTTTCTGTGGCAGATGTTTATAAAAGTTTTCCTGAAGTCCTAGTTTATCACAACTCATTGTCTACAGACACACTTTGTGTCACCAAGAAAATGTGCGAGTTTTCATGAGAATAAAATTACTCCCTTATGCTGCAACAAACACAGCTTTCTACACCAGAGAAGCTCAAGTAGTATTTTGTGTTGCTAGAATCAACCTGCATACATGTAAGATGTCTGCTTTCAGTGAAGGATCAGTGTAATGTCCCTTGCTTTTCTCTACTGGTACAGTATTTAATTTCTAGTTGCAGTCTTGGGTAACTACACAGTGCTTCTCTTCCTACCACACAGGTGATTTAACAGTGCTTCTTTGCCCAGCAGTCACAAAAATCTTTCCAGGAACACAGGTTATAGCAGAGCTACAGTTCAAAAAGTCCATGGAATCTGACTGAACTCCTGGGATCAAATTTCATTCTCACATCTTTATGAAGAGACAAGAATTTGTAGTGCAGGGAGTATTCTTTTGCCTACATCATAACAAGGGGCTACTGATCCCAAAAAAAGAGCTGTCTTTGTATGTTTCTAGTGTTCTGCAATTTTTATCCTCTTGAATGTGGAAGTATTGATGAAAACTGGTCAGGAAATAAGGAAAGGAAAAAAAGATCTACAAATATTTTCACAAATGCTCTATGACATTTTGATAGTAGACCATTCCTAGAAGAATGCCAGGGATTTGTGTGAATAGGGATGGTGATATAAGTAGGAAAATTAAATATAATCTAACACATATGATTGAGGAACTTCATACCCCAAAATACCAAGTATTGGAATGGGAGACATGGGTTACACTTTGAGGGAAACAATAATGTGTTAAGTATCAGCCTGAATCTCATTCAACCTCAGGCAAATAGGTTTTGCCAGCAGAATACAATGTTGCTTTTATCAAACCCACAGCACTGTGCACTGTCAAAAACCCAAACCAGTCTGTAATTTAGTTGTGTGACTTCCAGCATGTTAATGAAACTGTGTTTTCCTTCAGCATTTGAGAAATGGGGATAATACTCACGCATGAAGCTAAAAAATTATTAATAATTTGATGCATTTTAGGAGTCAGGTGTGTAACACCAATTTTTCAATTCAATCCATCATGAGTTGGACATTTCATAAAAGACACAGACATAAGCTGTGAGGAGATGGGAGCAATAAGCACCTATGCATATGGCTCACTATAGAGCAATATCTGATCTGTCTCGGAAGAAAAATTTAGATCTCCGAATTTCTAAAATTTTCAGTCTGGCAAATCTCCTCTTTTGTAATACAGTTAATGGCCTTGAGCTATTGTTTTTTTTTTCTTTTAGTACTTGCTGCCTTCTCAGAACTTCCTTCCTTTTCCTTCCCTTATAAAGATAAGAAGCTCTGGTAGTTGTATGGTTTTTACACCCACCGCCTCAGCCAGTTGCTCCTTGTGTTCTTTTACATCTGCTTTCAAAGTACCATGATCCTTGAGCAAGCAGGAGCAAAAAGCAGTAAGGGACGGAAAACAGCCCCACTGCACAAAAAGAAATGAACACATTTACCCCAAAGGGTGTGTTTATAGATAGCCTATAAGAGACGTGCAGAATGTCGAGGGCTTTTGAGGTGCAAAAATAATAAGCAAAGGGGAGATAAAGAGCATGGGACAAGTGCTGTGAGTTGTAAGATGGAATATGCAGGGGCAGACAAAGTTAGACGTGGAGAGAAATAGAGAGATGATGGAATGTCTCTTTGGGAGATGAGAGTCAACAAATTAGGTCATCAGTCCTTAAACATTTGCTGGAGTTCTGCGTTATCTAAAGCTGCCCGCAACCCTAAATTAGGGATGCTAAGTGACACGTAAGTGACATTTGAAGGCTAAGAAGGATTAGGCTGAAGAAGGTAAAGTGTACAAAATGATGTAACAAAGAGAACTAAGATATCTCTCCGTCCCCTCCTCTTCCTTCTTCTGCTGTATAGAAGAAAAAGACTAATTTGGAATGGCAAACACTTAGAACAAAGGAATTTTTCCCTCAGGATATTCTGAATTGGCTTGTGGGATTAATTGCACATCATATTACTAGGGCAAATGCTTTCTTGTAATGAAGCATACATAAATAGATAATACCATCTGCTTCTGCACTATTTATGATAAGCACTGTAATCTACACTGGAAGGCATAGAATGGTTGGTCATTTTTTCTCTGTCCACTTTAAGAGAGTTGCTCTGTTAAATATTTACTGCAATTTTTAGGTTCCTATCAAGTTTATAATTCCCCATTTTACAGTGGAGCCAGAAACATTAAATACTCCCATTATGATGTTTATTAAAAAGTGCCATTTCTCTGAAAGAATTAATAAAAAACCTGTTTTAGTTTATAAATATAAATGAATTACTAGAACAAAACAAAACAGATACTTAACTGCAGAATTCTTTTCATAAGATATTTTAAATGACAAGCTTTAAATTATCAGCTCAAGGACAGACTGGACAAATGCCTAACAGAGAAATCACTGAATGTTATTAAACACAAATATAAACATATCTGCATAAAAAAATCCCTGGCATGCAAGTTATTGAAAACTGAGAGAGCATTCTAAAGAAGTATCACTAGATGTTTGCACTATTCACGTTCTTACCCAGCCAACTTCTTTTGGCCAGTGTTAGTGCAAGTAAAAGGGGTAAGATGAGCAGTTTTTAGGCTGTTCTTCATGTAATTCTACAGTGTCAAGGAACACTTGTATTTAAAAACCTACTACGAGTTCCAATATATTTATTATTTAGCCAACCATGTTTACATTCACTACAGGAGTATCATTTCCCAGTAAAACTGACCTGCTTCTGGGTGTTCTACAGTTGCTTCCGGAGTCCAAGGCCCAGCTTTTACATATCCCCTCTTTTCAAGAGCAAAGACAAATCCCCCATCTCCGATCACAATTTCTCCAGCATCCAAGCGTTCTAGAATACCCTGGAGAAAGCAGGAGTTAACAATTGTTAATTGTTAACAATTACAGTTCTTCAATTTGGTGGCCTTCCTTTGTCTTTGTTGCCATTTTCTGTATTTGTGAGGCAGACATAAATATCTGTGAACTAGCAGAAATACTTTTGTTACAATAATAAAAAGTAATAAATTTCCTTCTTGAAATTCTAATTAAAGAATGGTAGATGTGCTCTTTTGCAGCATAGGGCTTTAATATGTACACATACATTATGTGTAAGACTTCTCATTAGTCAGTTATATTATATTTCAGAGATGTTGTTCCCAGAACTGTAAGTCAATGGTCCAATTCTGTTCCTATGAAAACAATATGCCATCTCAAATTCTCCTGTGAAATACATGAGAAACTTCTTAAAATGGAACACTAGTGCCACTGATCTCTTTATTAGCTCATCTGCTCTTTAGCTTCCAGTGCCACCTTGACAGAGCCTTACCATACCACAAGCAGCTTGTGACACCAGACGGCACAACAGGCATCACAGAAAAGTAAGCATGCAACAGTTTCCTTCTAAATAAGATGCATCTGAGAAAGCTGACTTGCAGTTTCTGACAGTCTTTTCACAGGCCTGGGTTTGCTAACCCAGATCTACAAAATGAAAGAAAATCTTGTTTTTTCTGTTCAGCCCTGAAGTGTTTTAGAGTGCCAAGTTAGAAACCTTACAGCACCCTGGGATTAAGTTGGCTTCTGCCTTGAACTCCATGTTAACGCAAAGAAAGTGTCAATTTTTTTTTTTTTTGCAAAATTGAAAAACATGAGAACATACATTGGTTTCTCCTAAAATACATTACATTTTTACTCCTTTCATTGCTTCATTGACTTGTTCAAATTTCTAAGAAGTACCTTGCTATTAGAGTAGGATTAATTTCTGCGGTTGGATAGCAACCATAATTCTATTTGTATTAAAAAGTGGTTGAATGAAGACTACATATATGAGGGTAGTGGGTACAGGATAAGAATTAATCAAAGGCAAGACTGAACTTTCCATCTAGAATTTTCTTGATGGCACTGGCATTTCAGTAGAAGAAGTTTGAGGGAGTAAGAAAAAGAAAAAGCCTTACGGACACAGAGTTGAGTGTGATTTTCCTGCTGAGTGGAAGGGCTTTTTAACAATTATCCTTCATACTTTAGTAATTATCTTTCCTTTTCATCAATACAATTATCTCATGCCATATATCCAGCAAAGACAAACACTTAATGACATCTCAGCACCATCCTTTAGGCAGAATGAGAGTATGCCTTTCCACCAATAAGGAGCACTGTGCCAGCTGTGCCAGTTTCAGTACCAAGCACAGCAATGTAAGGCTCCTTGGAGGCTGCGAAGCCTGGCTGAAATCATCACCTACTTTGGCTGAGGCACTGACATTGCAGTACCGTGCTGCTGTGCAGAGCTTTGCAAGTGTTGGCCTGCAAATCTCTGCATCGGATTCCATTGCACACTATGGACTTCTCAAAATATTACTTTAAAACTTCTTTTAAAGTGTGCAAGTTTTTATCTTTGTTTCCACAGAACCAGGGCAGAAACAATTTTACTGTAAATGTCAGGAGGTTTTGTAAAGATTGTGCTTGCAATAAACTAACTTTCATTTGTAACAGAATGCCTCAGATGGGGCCAGAGAAAAGCTCGCTGGTTGAGTCCCTGCTTCCTCTGTCTGCCAAAGGATCTTTCATAGATGACACCTACTCCAGAAATTTAATATGCAGAGAACAGGCATGCAAAGGAAAAAAAAAATCTTTAACATAGAGGAAGCCTCAGCTATTGCTTGTTAACTGAACATTAAGTAATAGACACAAATTGACATCATATATAGATATTATATTTATTGTTGTATTAAGTATGTATTTAAACGTACTACAACAGAACTTTCTTTTGGCAAGTCACTTCTAGGATTTAACAGCAGTTTTTCTTCACAGTTCTGGGGTTTTTTGAAGTACATTTTAGTATAATCACTTTTGACACACAGAAGCAATATAAGCCATGTTTGAATAAACTGTGGCACCTTAATATACTGTGATATATTAAGTCTAGCATCAGTGTATCTAATGGCAGGAGAGATAAATACAAAGTACAAAATACTTAATAAAAATTTAGTCTGTCAGTTCATGCTGGATTCAAATGGAAATAACCTTTTTGCAAACTTTATTATAGGTCTGATATCTTCTCTTCACACCATTTTTATTTTATATACTGTGCAAAATGCCACCAATTAAACCAGCATATAGCTAACTGAAGTTCAGCATCAACACTCTTTTGTTCAGAGACCTACAGCTGTGCACTCACGTCTAATCCAGATCAAAATTGTACTGTGATCACTGTATCAGGTGATCTGGTAGGAGAAAAATCTGGTATTAAACTACAAGAAACAGTATGTGTAAAAAGCTATCCAAGGCTTTTTTGAGCCATCATTTTGCTGCTTTACTTTTGCTACTATGAATGAAGTTGCACCAAACACCTATACATGGAAAGCGTGAGTGCAAATGCCTCTATGAAGATATTCCTACTACTGTCTTCAGGAGTGCAACTGTACTGTGTAAGTGAAAAGCCTGCTTGATCAGCCTGTAACCTACCTTTTCATCAGTGGAGAGAAAATAAATCTAGAAACAACCATTCAGATCTCAAGCCCTCAAGAGAAGTCCACTGCTTGTAGGGGGAATTTAAGACAGTTTTCTTTTGCTAGGTGTTGAAATTAGGTGGTATATGTCAAAATATAAAACACAGAACAAATAACCCTTCTTCCTTTCTAACCAATCTACCTGGAAGACCCAGGAAGAGCTCATAAACTTCTTCCCGTATCTTTCTGCTCTTTTGCTCTAGACTTATACGCTACACATGAAAATGAGTAAAACCCATTCTGAGCAAGATGTGCCCTGTTAATGGCAATAGTGTCCTTTAAACAAAAGACAGAATATGTGATTCTGCTGACCTTCTCCAGCAGCAGTGCAGGGTACCAGTTCTGGTGTATGTCAGAGAGTTTGACGTAGATATTGCTTGTAGCTTTGCCTTAATGGCCTGAATGGCTGGTGCCTGGATAACTTTTTATACTGGCTTATTTCTTTAACTAAATGGGGGAGCAGTGGCCATATATACACTGGAGTCTAGGTTGATATTATGAGCACCATTGATATCCAATCATATTAATCAAGAGGTGAGCAATCTGGACCTTTTAAATAGAAAGGTCAAGATGCTGGAGACAGAAATCTTATCCAGTAACAGTTTATCCTTAAAATATTTACGGTTTTAGTTTGCAGTGTGTTGCTAGTCCTGCTTCATTTGCGTATCGCATCATATTAAGCTAAATGGTTTTGTACTCCATAAGCTAAATGGCTCCACTCTATGTGTTCAGAGAAACAAAGATTCTCTGGGCTGTGACTGCATTAAGATCAATCTAATTTATTTATCTCATATACCCAAATATCTTTAACGTCTCGATGCTGAACAGGTAAAATTATTATTATGGCTTTTTTTTAGGTTTTCACAAGTTCACTTTACCTGCAGAGATACCGAGTACCTTAGTAGGAGGTTAACCGGCGCGGGTCGCAGGTCGTGCCAGTCAAGCAGCAGCTCCCCTGGAGAGCCCGCGGACAAGACTCCGCGGAGGCGGGAGAGGTGGCCGGGAGCTCTGCCCTGTGCCAGGCTCCCGGCGCGGGGCTGCTCCCCCGCACTGCCCTGTCCCGCCGAGGCAGCGCCCGCCCGCGGCGAGCGGCACGGGGGACCGTGGCGGGGACACCGCTCCGGCGCCCACGGGGAGCAGCGGCCGGGTCTGCGCGAGGGAGGGAGACGGGAGATTTACCTTTTTGCCCTGTTTCGCGGTCTTCCTGATCGGCAGCATCTTCCTCGCACGGGGACGCTGGCTGCCCGACTACACCCCAACGGCTCGAGGCGAAGCTCAGCTCGACGGGCTCTCCGGCCACACGTTTATAGCCCGAGGAGGAGGCGGGACGCTGTGGGCAGCGCTGCGGGCGGTACCCCCGCCCGGCCCGGCCCGGCCCGGCCCCTGACCTCGCGGGGCGCACTGGCTCGGCCGGGGCTGCCCCGCGCCCTCCCGCTGCCCCCGCCCGGCTCGAGATCCGGAGGCGCCCGGTTGCCCCCCTGGTTGACCCCC
>VXAZ01004442.1:221611-267288 GCA_013399875.1 Gymnorhina tibicen | reverse complement strand
GCCCAGGGGCGGTGAGTGCGGGCTGGGCCGGGCTGGGGACGCGGGCAGAGGGGCCGGGCGCGGTCGCGGCCGTCCGCGCGTGGCTCTGCGCCGCCCGAAGGCGCGGCCCCCGTGCTGCTGGTGTTGGGGATGCGCAGAAAAGGCGGTGGTAAGGGGAGCCAGCTCCGGCTGCCGGCATGCGGCGCTCTACCATCGGCCGGCCGGGGCACCTGTGGCCAGGCGGTGCCTCTCTGCTCCTCGCGTTGCAACGCCAAAGCCAGAACCAGTCCGGGGTGCGTTGCTGACCTGGTGTAGAGAGGTCCCTTCTGTTGTCTTCTGGGCCATACCGATAAGCAAATAATAACCGGTTTTAACTGGCACGATCAAACATCTGGGTGAACTGTGTAGTTCACTGGTGCACCCTGGATTCCTGCCAGGCTCCTGGGCAAAGGTTTAAAAAAAGCTGAAAACCAGCTGAGGAGATATCAAATCCACAGCATAAAAGAAGAATGAGAAAAGTCTTTATGCTTGACCTTGATTACTACGTGCCTCAAAATTCAGTAGTGGAGTTAGTGTAAGTAAGTGTTGCACATCTGGCTGTTAAACAGCTTACTGTTAACTTCAAAAATTAATATGTAATCAGAAATAAGAACACGTGCAAATATGTGGTGCACTAGAGACAGAAAACCTGTGGTGTCCTGTGCTCCCACTTATTTTACTTTTTATTTGTCACCACCTAGTGTATAAGCATGGTGCATATTCCTCCTGCAATTGCATTTAAGATGTCATAAGATGTCCATTCGTAAGACATAAAACTAGTGGCTTTTATTTCTGAGTGGAAGAGGTAGAAGACTAGTTATACATTAGAAAGTCGGTTGCCAGAGAAGTTGAAAATGTACAAGGAGAGGAGAGATAAACTGAGTATTGATTAACTGTCCTGAAGGGAAAGATATTGTGGTTTCACGGTAGTCTGTACTGCTACTGTAGTAGTATGTCTTACCTTGTATCACATAAAAAAAAAAACTTTTTAAAAATTTGTTATAAATTTCCACATGTAGCTTTCTGCTCCGTGTGGATGAGGCAGTAGAGAGGAGGATCAGCTGACTTGCAGAAGAACAGGGCTGCCTATGGCAGCAGTTCTGGTTATGCTGGCCTGAAGTAGTTGTTAAAGTATAGCATGGAGTAGCAGGTGTGAGCTATTGACAAAAACATGTTTCTATAATGTTTTGTCTTAAGCAAAGTAGGACATGTCAGGTCTGGGATTGGCTCAGCTGTTTAGACCATGGTGCAAACAACACCAAGGCTGTTAATTCAATCTCTGCATGGGCAGTTCGCTTAAAAGTTGGACTCAATGATCATTGTGGGTACCTTCCAACCCAGCATATTCTGTGAATCTGTGAACATGTCAAATTAGACAGAACATGAAAGTAAGTACGGAGCTTCATTATTCATGAACATGTACGCTGATGCAGTCTACTGACATTGGTTTTAGAAATTTATTAAGGAGCCTTACTGAGTAGACTTTATTTTAAAGACTTTTTGTTGCACGTACAGCACTTTGGAAAAGTCAGGTTTTGACACTGTCATTTTAGGTATCAGCTTCTTTTTGAGAAATAGGATCTACATATGAAGGTATATTGGATAAATAAGATTTAAAGTTGCAAGTGGAAGCAAACTTGTTTTGTTATTGTTTTCTTTTTTATTACTACTGTTTACCTATATGACCCTCAAAGAGCATTTACTTTAAAAGTGGATAGGTTAAGCCTATCCACTTAGCTTAGGTTTTAAGCCAGGTGTGTAAACGCCCAAGCCGAAACCCACTTGTATTATGGTTGAAGCAGTAAACAAAAGAGATGGGGGAAAGTGCAATTGCCTTTATGTAACTGTCTGTAATTTTATTTTATTTCTTTTTCAGTAAAGAAACCTCATCTGCTTCCTTAGGGAAAGACAGAGCAGACACAGTGATCATCGGAGGTGGTTGTGTTGGTGTGAGTCTAGCCTATCACTTGGCTAAAGCTGGCTTGAAGGATGTTGTTCTGCTAGAAAAATCTGAGCTCACGGCAGGATCTACCTGGCATGCAGTAAGAAACGTTTTGTTCATCTCTCAAATTAACAGCAGTTTGTGCATATAATGGTGGTGGAAATTTCATTACATTATTCTCCAGCTTTCCTTCCTGCCACTGCTGACATTACATAAAATTTTGGAGGAGCAAAGGTAACAAATGTACACTGTGAGTTTTTTAAGCCTGAATATTTGTCTGCATTCTAAGGAAAAGAACTAAAAAGACATGCATGTAATAATGTCAGGGTAGCAACACCTCATTTAATAATGTTGAGCACATGGTCATAGTGGTGCACAACCTGCATTTATGTAATTATGTATTTTCTGAAGCTATATCTGGAGTAGATAATGTAACAAAATAAATAAAGCTTGCCACAATAATACAATAATAGATGATTTTTCCATTCATTTCCAGCTATTCTTAACTGAAATTGGGAGATTGTTATCCATGTGTGTAGCAACACAAAAGAGCAGAAACCCAAAGGTTTGATGTCTCTAGATCTACTCTGTTAATACAGTAGAGCATTTATGCAATACTTTACCTTTCAGGGACAAATTAAGGAGGATGACTCAGGTGTATCATATTTTATTTGTATTCTCATACTTCTCCCAGACGAGGAAATCTGAAGTCTGAAATGCTTCATCTTAGTGCAGATGTTTTGTGTGTTGGGGGCTTTTGAGAGAACAATAGTAAAAAATGAAATTAAAAAAAATCACTGCCTGCAGTGTGTAAGTTGTATACTTCATTTTACTTGCTTTTCAATAAACAAAGCAAAAGAAAATACACTGTATGTAGTGAGAAGAAACAACATTCAGTAATTTTGTGTCTTTTAGACAGTCATATAGCAGTTTGGCAAACAGAGCAACACCATGAAACATCTCAGATCAGGCATCTTGTGTATTGAATCATAACTACGAAATACTCAAAGAGTACTTTGACTTAAGTAGAGGAGTGAGGCACAGACTGAATTCTATTTACCCAATGCGTATAAAAAGCAATATGTTTGTAAAAAACAATAAAAATCCCCTAGTTGAGTAAGGAACCAGAATCATGAATGGGGTGTTGTTACTGAATGTTTCCTTTGTTCTTGTTGTTATACTCGCTCACCCTAACTTACTGTTCATAACAGTGTTAAAGCAACCCTGCCTTCAGTACTTTTGCCCACACTTCTTAGTGAGTGCAGCATTGGAGCCCTGAGTGAGACTCATTTTCAGAGGCAAGGAGGGACCTGTAGCTCAGCAGAGTAAATGCCTGCACTACCACAATTGAGAGGGTTGCCTTGTGACACCTGTTAGAACAGAATTTGATGCAATTAACATAGCAAGACACCTAGTTATGGGCCATGTAAAAGTGGATGGTCTACTGTCTCTTTTCACTGAACTCAGTGTTAGAGGACTTTGTCTGAAGATGAAAAAGATAAGTCTGTTTCAGATTATTAGAAAGATCAAAACCGTGACTGTGAGTTCCTTGTTATACCAGATACTGTGTATTTATCAGTGTTTTCCTCACAGTGATACAGTACTAGATGCAGATGACAATTACACATACTGTTAAGACGTGAAATGGCACGTAGCACAGTCTGCAGCCACGAATGTTGAAAGTCTGGTTCAGATGTTGCTGCGCTATACTGCATTTTACCTCTTTCACCATCCAGGAAGTCCTGCCAGAGCTCAGGAAAATATTTCAGACAGATCATATTCCTGCTGGTTTTCCTGCCAAAACTTTCTTTCACTTCTCAGGTCTGAGATAAATTTGGCTGAGTTTCATGTGTGCTATTAAAATAGCACAGCAAATATGCACATTTTTATGTTACCAGTTATGAAAAGGTGTAACAGAGCAAGTTATTATATGTTATATTATACTTTCCCTTGCAACATGCAATTGATTTTGCTGCTGACAGTAAAGCACAGCACAAGACAAATAATGACTTGTTGCAATTTGGTCAAACTTGCAAGAAGAATTTAGTACATAACAATGTTGATAACACTTTTCTCCAGACAGCTAATTTAACAATGGCATTAGTATAAAATCTGAAACTGATTGAAATAGAACAAAACTGACACATAAACATTTCAACATTTAAAAATTTCAACTAAAAAAATGCTTCAAAGTATTTGTGTCAATTCTCATAGCAAAGTGGCCGTGCTTTAAGTTATTTTTCCAGATCATGTTTACCTGCAATAACAAAATCTCTTAGAAAAATAGAGTAAAGCCTAGAGAAAATCTCCTTCAACTACAAGAATGGTTCACTCTGAAATTCAGGAAAACACGTAGACATATTGGGAAGCCAGCTAGGCCAGAGTGAGTTCGTGACTGAGTTCCAGAAAAAAACACAGTATACTGGAGATAGGGCAGGAAAAAGCTGCAAATGCGGCAATTTAGAAAAGTTACCTGAGCATGTGAAGGTGATGTTAGGAAAGCCAAAGCTCAACTATATTTAAGATTTGTAAGGAAAATTAAAGGCAACAAGAACTGCTTCTACTGCTGCATTAATAGTAAAAGGCTGAAAAAATAAGTAACTGCTGCTGAATGAGGTGAGTAATTCAGTTACAGTGTATGCTAAGACGGCCTCAGTGCCTTCTTGCCTCAGCTTTCTCTGACAGGGTTTCTCAGGCCTCAGGGTTAAAGGAGAAGAGTAACTACTGGCAGTGGATGAGGACAAAACCAGGGATTGCTGGAGTAATTTGGTGCTTGCTTATACATGGGACCAGACAGACTGCATCCAGTAATGCTGCTGATTCATCTCAAGGCTGCAGATGTATCACATTTGAAAGACTGCTGAAATCGGTGGAGGTGCCAAAGATTTGGAAAAGGACATATGTATGACTCTTTCTTAAAAGCCAAAGGACTGAGCAGAGGAGCTAAAGGCCAGCTAGCCATAGTTTGGTTCTTCAGAAAATCGTGGAATGTGTCCCAGGTCCAAAAAGGAAAAAAAATGTGAATTTGGAACAGTCAATATAAATTTGCCAAGAATAAATCATGTCAGATCAAATCTGATTGCTGTCTATTATGAAATTGTTGAATTCTTAGACAAAGGGAGATCAGTGGATGTCACTTACCTAGATTTTAGCAAGACTTTAGACACCCTCTCCTATGCTATCCATGTATTCACCTGAAGATGTTACGGTCTGCATGGCTGGACAACTAGCAAGTTAAAAGAATCTTTGGATGGCTGGGCTTAGAGGGTGCTGGTGACTGGGTCATACTCTGTGCAAAGCCTGGAAATAAGTGGAGTGTCACAGGAATCTGTCCTGGAACCCATCCTGTTTAATACCTTTATCAGTAATTTGGAGTAGGTGACAAAGTACATGCTCATCCAAGTTTGAAGTTTACACCAAACTGGGAGGAGTAGTCAATGCACTCAAGGGCAGGCTGGCCATGCTGAGGGACCTAGGCAGGCTGGAAGGATGAAAGGACAGTTTTACGGAATTTAACAAAGCTAAATGCGAAGTTCCATACTCAGCTAAGAAAGTAGAGCAGCCTCTGTCTATGAAGATTCTCAGAGGACAGGCTGGAAAAAATCTTGAGCAATGTGGTCTGATCTTGTAGCTGACCCTGCTTTGAATATGAAATTTTAGAGAGATCTCCTGAGGACCAATTCAATCTTTTTGTTTCAGTAGAATTATTTTAAGATTTTATTGTTTTAATTTTTATATAGTGAAATCAGGTTATAGTTGTTTACCAGCTGCACTCTTGAAATCAGAAGCATTTGTTATCTCAACCCAAAAGGCATCAAATGCTTTTAAAATTATTTTCTTCACTTAAAAGTGTAAGAGATTGAAGTATTTATTTAATTCCTGCCGTTAAATGCTCTTGAATATATATGGGTTTGTAGCTAAATTGCAAGTGATTTGTGGCTCATTTAGTTCAAAATGACTACACTAATAGTGACCACCAAAATGGAATTTCCTTATATCTGAAAGATATATGACCACGTTTGGAAGAATGACAGAAGGCCAGAAAATGTTTACGTAAATAAAAGAATACAGTAAAAGCAATATGAGGTAACAAGGTTTACAGGTAGAAGCAAATTATTTACTCTTAGGCATTGTACATGGCTAAAGAGATTTAAATATTTCAGGGCTTATTTATTTCTTCATTCTGTACAGACTGAAAAAAGGCCCTTAGAATGTATTTTTTGAGAAACAAACAAGTTTTAGCTAAAAATCCTGCAGTGAAACAGCCCTGGTGTTTAGTCTAAAGTACGTAAAATAAATATGTTCACATTGTGACGCACATGTGTCAAATGAGATAAAAGTCATATTTAGTCAAATATCTAGTCTTCAGCTGTGTCCTGTATGATGCTAATGATCCCATATGATAATAAGAAAAGAACAAGGAATAATTTTTCCAGACTATTAATTTAGCCCAGGGACTTCCTGAAACCAACATGCCTGCTTTGTGCTCGATGGGGCCCCTACTAGATGAATCTCCCTCCTACAGGCTTGTGTAATCACTTCTTAAAGTAAGACTGTTGAGGTAGTGAACATTGCCAAACATACCTAGAGTCAAATTTATGGATAGAATATAGATAGAACTGGAAAATATGATACTGACAAATGATCAATTTTGCACTCTTTTCCATTGGATTATCTGGGCATTTCAGTAATCTGGTACACTATAATACTGTATATAATCGAGATGTCAGAAAGATAAAATTCATACAAACAAAGGTAGGAACAGCTTTCAACACCATGGTTGGCATCAAGACATACAATCAGTAATGCCAGACAGTAATGACCCTTTTGCTATGAAGATACTGAGTACCTGGTGAATATGATCTATGTTTTTTGATGGAAATAGTATCTTACTGTAAGCTATTTGCTAAGAACAATTTGAAACTAACTTTCTGAAGAAAAAGATCCTGTCTTAGATATGAATCTGCACAAAGAAAGATGGGACAGAAGAGGTCATGGTTTAAAGAAATGATGATGTGAGACCTAATTAATGCCATATATATTCATATATTTATAGAGAATTTTAACATTTAATAGCTTCCTAGCTCAATCAAATTAGTTTGAATTAAAATATATCTTTAAAGACCACTAAATCTTGCTTTTGTTATTCATATGTTTGCAGGTATTCCACTAGCTTTAAAAGTTAAATCCTCAAAACATGTAACACAAAACAGAGCTGACACATATAAAATTAAGAGTATTTAATGTTTATATATACTGGGCAACTTCGAAGGAAACTACCAAAATTCTGCAACGTGTGTCACTTTTTACCTATGAATTTCCTGATGTCTTTTTTTCTCAGAATGGCAGTGAACTCAAAAGGTGGATTCCAGTGTCTAGCTCCTGCAATGGAAGCAACCTTAATCTATGAATAAGATCTATTTTAGTTAGCATAAAATGCACTATGTATATAAAATACTTAAATCAGTGTAGTTATCTTGAAAACCTATGGTAATTTTACATTTCTGCTGTCTCACTTGAAGAAGGGTTTTAGTGAGTTGACAAGTTCAGGACACACAAAGACAAATGCTTAAATTCAGTAACACACTTTAATTCTGTTTTTTTAAGGACTAAGTGTCTACAATTATGAATGCCATTAGGTTGGTGCAGCCATCTCTATTGTAGGCAGGTAAATAGCGTCCTTAAATATTGAAGAAGCTGTAATAACTTCTTGATTTTTACCTTTGCATAAATCTGAAAGAACTTGACAGATTTCTAAAGTCAAACCTAGTAAAGTCATGCGCAAAATGACTTAAACTACTTCAAAAATGCAGCAATTGCTCTTTAACTGCCACATGAGACAACTGTTGAGAATAGAAGAGTATCATCTTCCCCTGCCCTGCTGCGTACACTGCAGGAATGTAATAGTAATGTAATATAATGTAATAATAACTCTTGTGAAGATCTGGTCTTTCTGAAGGTTTTGGTTTCTCTCCCGTCTCCATTTGTAAGAAGGAAAAGACCATACTACAGGACATGTAGAGTTAGTAATTTGATTTAGTTGATCAGAAATGAAGTTTGTTTATCTCTTTCAAAAGATTTGAAGCTGTCAACTGAATAATTCAAGGAAGAAAGGAAGGTATAGGAGAGAACAACTGCAACAGTATCATGGGTGGGCAAACTGATGAGAAAAGACAGATGGAAAAACACCTGTGCAGAAAACAAAAATGGTATAAGTAGAGAAAGGACTTTACTTTCATTTTTGTAGCAGTTGTCCCTATCCATGTGTTGTTTTTCTTTACAGTATCTTGGCAGTTCCTTTTAAAGTGACTGTTGGAAGGAAGGAAAGAACACTGCATTTCTAATCTATGTTGTTCCTATTTCTTATTTGAGGCTGGTTTAACTACTTATTTTCATCCTGGAATAAACCTGAAGAAAATCCATGCTTACAGCATCAAACTCTATGAGAAACTGGAAGAAGAGACTGGACAGGTAATCCCCTTAAACTTTAAAGTGTTAATTCAGAGCAATACCAACTGCACTAACAGTCTTACAAAAAAGTGTAGTTGACAAGGGTGTGAAGTAGGAGTATACCCCTTTTTATTGGAGTACATTTTTCTGCATGCCTAGTCACTACATATTGTAGGTGGTTTCCCAGATCCCTCTACAATTTAGGAAAACAGTGCTCATAAAATACCTCAAGACACAGCAGAAAATCTGCAACTTTAACTTGATAAAGGAGCTAAAATAGCATCAGGAATCTGGAATGAAAGTATTGATTATGATACATTCCTGCCTTAAATATATCTGCTTAAAAATTCATGTGATATGATGTTATCTGTACTTGAGAAGATTGCTGCAATTCTTCCAGTCCCTTTCAGAGATGTGTTTTTATTTAGTGACTTAAGGAATGGATATGCAGAGAAACATAGGAGTCATCTTTTTCATCTGGCATCTCTCAGCCATATAGATTTAATTTACTAAACTTGTGCTTGCTTCGAATGGCAGAAGAAGTTAAATGAACCTCACTGCACTATATTTTTTTAATATTTGTCACATATATGTACAACAGATATTTTTTATTTGTCATAAAATGCTTTTTTCTTCTTTCTGCTATTCAACTAGATAAGTGCCACATTAGATTGTTATTGTGAGTTTCAGTAAAAGAGTTATTCAGCCCTATTATTGTCCTGAGAGGTAACATAGAAAGGTGAAGAAAAGTAAGCATTCAGTGTCCAGCTCTGTAAGGATGTTTAATTTATTAAAAAGACAAAAAAGGCGAGTGGTTTCTCATTGTGTTTATAAAGGTGCTTAGTTAAATACATTCTGCAATATGTCAATAGGAAATTATGCAGATAACAGATTTTAAAATAAAGGATATCATATATGCTTATTTCTGAGATGTATCTGATTCTATTTTTGAAAGTATGTGAAGCCTGTTCCTTCAAGGGCCCCTAGTGTACTTGCATTTTTTTCAGTGATGTTAGTGGAATAATTCCTGTAGACTTCCCTTAGCACAGGAAAATACATATATGGCAATCAGTAAAGGTTCTTTCAGTAATTTGCTGTTTCTCTTTGATTTAGCCTGTGGGCTTTCATCAGCCTGGCAGCATCAGAATTGCTTCAACCCCTACTAGGGTGGATGAATTCAAATACCAGATGACTCGTGCTGGTTGGCACCCAACAGAGCAATATCTAATCACGCCTGAGAAAGTGCAAGAGCTATTTCCCTTATTGAACATGGATAAGGTAAAGAAGCCAGTTTTACGAGATATAACTTCCATTGCGATTAAATATTGGTCTATCAGATATATGCATGGACGGTCTCCTTTCTTTATACAAGTTGTACAACAGATTCTTGTTTTTCAATGAAAAACAGATGTATCATAGCCTAAAATCAGAATCTTGTGAATTTTAGTGCATACTGTATGTTAGAATACATACTATTAATTACTATGTCTATAGTACTATAACATTAAAGCATTGCAACCCTTGATTGCATGGGAGATCTGAGCAATTTTACTGACATAGGACATTGTTAAGTTGGGTAGAGGCTGATATTATTATATAATTGGAAAATTTTTGACTTATTAAAGTGTACTATATTCAAGAAAGAAAGTGTTTTTTAAGAAACGATCTAATTTTGGTAAATTTTACTTTCTTTCATTTGGGGTATTTTACCTCCACTTAGGTTTTAGCTGGCCTGTATAACCCTGGAGATGGTCACATTGATCCCTATTCTCTAACCATGGCCTTGGCTGCAGGAGCCAGAAAATACGGTGCTCAATTAAATTATCCTGTCCAAGTAACTAATCTGAACTCCCGATCAGATGGGACATGGGAAGTTGAAACTCCACTTGGAATAATTCAAGCAAAGAGAATTGTGAATACCGCAGGTAGGATTTAATATAAGCATTTGAGTGCTTTTCAGATTTACAAACTAGCTGATGAATTGTGTGGGTTACATGTATAAGGAATGTTTTAGAATGTTCACTTGGTTTGTGGTTTGCACATATTTCTTCACAGTATGGTGAAAATTTAGCTCTTATATTAATTGCCCTTGAATAGGCATTAAAAATATTTACTATGATTTGTCTCCAGCAGTTAGTAATCAGACTGCCTTGTTAGATTTTAGTAGCAAAGAGACTTTTACTGGTCTACGTTAAGTTGTGTAGAAGAGAATCTACTGTCTAGAGTCACAGCATCATAGAATATCCCGAGTTGGAAAAGACCCACAAGGATCATTGAGTCCAACAGGACATCCCCAAGAGTCACACCGTGTTCCTGAGAGTGTTGTTCAAACTCTTCTTGAATGGTGGCAGGCTTGGTGCCGTGACCACTCCCCTGGGGAGCCTGTTCCAGCGCCCAATATGTGAACAGTCAGTGCAGTCCTCTAAAATGAAACATACCTAGGAAGGGAGATGAAATGTACAAATGAAGTAGAAATATCTTCACTGTTTCTTCAAAGAAACGGAGGATTTGACCTTGCGTATTTTACTATTATCTTTGTCTAAGATTTAACTCTATCCACATATCCTTGAAACTGAAGATTTTTTTATTGTCCTTAGAGTCATAAATTAAACGCATGCTTGACTTAACATTTTTTGCATGTCATAAAAATTGCCTAACTCAAAGGATCTTGTATTTACGTATGCGAATGTTATTTTTCATTGTGTTAAAGAAGCCAAACTGATGTTTCTGCTTCAAAGAACTTTTCGTCAAGTGTCCTTTGGATCTGTGTTTATTTTCCTAAGCAACTTAATAGGTCTAAAAAGCTGTATTCAATTTAAATTTATTCGGTTATTTATATGCCTCTTTATACAAGTATAGAAAAATATATTATTGGTGAAACGATTGGCAGGTCTTATTTGAAGCATGCATTCTTCTCCATAGTAGAAGATTTTCTGTTTTCAGTTCTTTGAAAACATGTTGAATACTTAGCATATAAACTAAAGTTTTGCTGACTCTGCCTCAAACTGGATCATGTCTGCATTTTTAGGGCATTAGTCCTGCATACCTCCCATTGCAGTGAATAATCAGGCTGCAGTTGGAGGCTGTGATGTCTCAAGTTGACTTTCTCACTCAGATGGGAAAAGTGAACTGAGAGCAAGAATATGTCTTTATAATTCCTTTCTGTATATTTGCAGTAGAACAGAAAAAAATAAAAGCACCTGTTTCTAGTGCAAGTCAGATAAAATGAAGAAGTTAAGTGAGACAGGGACTCTTCTTGTTGGTGGGAAGAATACCATGGCTGACAATTGGAATTATGAAGGAATTGGACTGGAAAGGGAATAGGTTGGGAGAGCAAAATGCCTTGGAAAGATTTCTGGTGGTGTTTAGGAGCACTGGCAGCAAGTGGAAGTTACGTGCTACAGGACTTGATGAATGAGGAAACTCAAACCAAAATGGGATGGCAGCAGTGGGGATGACACCAGGGAGATAGTGGGAAGGTATCTGATATATTTCATTAAGGAAACTGGAGCTAGGAGCTTTTCAGACAAAATGATTCATAAGGATACTCAAGGAATCGTTGTATGTGAAACTGAGTGGAAAACTGAGCTGTTTAAATGTGAAAGACTGGTGTAATGTGTAATAGCAAGGGAGGGGTAGATGGGAATGGATTTGAAGGAAGATAAGGCTGCTGGGACAGAACTTGACAAACGAGGGAGACTGAGTAGCATGTGGTGACAAAATAGCTAAAGAAGTGTGACGGTTTAGGCCAAATTCAGGGAAACGTCCAAAAGGAACGTCTCCCCAAAGGAAGGCAGGTTACAAACCACCCCTTCCCCCACTTGGGTTCGGGAAAAAAACAAATTTTCCTCAGAGGAAAGTGAAGGAGAAAATAAAACTATTTATTTAACAAACACACAGGAAAACAATACTAATAATGCTAAATAATAAAATCTCTCGCTCTGGAGAGAAAACCTGAAAGATTTTAGAGTCCTTCTGTGGGTGTGGTCTCTCTCCTCCTCCTCGGAGCTGGGTTGGCGTGGGGGGCCCCCCTTCCAGGCCGGTGGAAGGTCCCCTGGTGGGGTTCTGATGTTCTGGTGTTCTGAACAAGTCCAGAAGAGAAGAAGGGAAAAAAAACGCGAAGTCCCAAGAGGAAAAAAACTCAACTCTCCGTCCCTCTCCGAAGAAACAGAGCTGAAGAAAACTGACCGAAAAGCCAGAAGAAAAAAAAAAGTGCTTTCCTCTGCCCGCCGCAGAAGTAGCTAATCTCTGTGTCCTTGAAGCACAAACTGTTTTGAAAAGTTCGCTCAGTTTTTTCCCTCTGTCTCTTGCATCCAGTTTTAAAGGCATAGAAAGGCTCAGGAATCATGTCTGGGCATAGAGCAGTGCTAGGGGATACAACAGCATAAAGTCACCCCAAGACAAGAAGGATGTAAGGACTGGAGTAAGAGTAGAGTTTGAGATAGCAGGAAAAAAAAAGAGAAATTTAGAGAGAGTGGGATAAAACGGCTGGACTCTCAGGGGATGTGCTTTACAGGTCTTTCTTTCACAGTCTGGATAGAGACAGCTCTGTGTTAAATCATTCCAGGCTTTCAGTAGAGACCTACTGGAAAACCCACTGAAAAGTGCACTTTCTTATCATATGCCTTCCATACGTAGGTGATCACCTGCTATATGCCTCACTAAAATAATGAGGATCTGAGGCTCTAAGCTTGCTCATGAGCACCACATAATGAATTTGGAGAGAAAGAGGACTAGAGGAGTTTAGGATGCTTTTTAGAAGGCAATCAACCACACAAACAGGAAACCAAATTAAAAAAAAATTATACAGATCACAAAGTCAGGCACTTGGAAAATGAGAGGTGTCAATATTTGATTGCCTTTGGACTGCCAGTTCATAGCTTTCAGGCATGAATTATGGAACAGCATTCAGTTACAAAATCACAAGCTCTCTTACAAATAGGATCCTTATGTCATTTGTTACACAGTGTAGATATATTGGTCTGGAAGTGATCCAAGATTATGAAATGAAAAGGCAGCTCTCTTGGCAATCAGACTTATTTAGGCCACAAAGTTCTAGACACTCATTATTCCTGACTATTGGCTCTGCATCGTATGGATGAAGTATCACAGATGTAGTAATTTTCTTTCATTTTTGTAGTATAGTTATCTTTCTTCAGATAATATATCAAGCTGATATTAGGCAGGGTTTTCTGGTAAATGCTTTTCAGAGCTTATTTGCAAATACTAGAATGTGCCCTTGTGAGCTTTTCATAATATTTTTTTTATTATTTAATAAGTTATTAAATCAACAATATATTTACTCAATTCTCCTATGTAGTTAACAGTTCAGCCAAAGTGAATATTTGAAGCACATATTGCTTAACATTCTGGCTAGTGATGTAAAATCAATACTGTATAACACATATCTCTTATAAATGTTTTCTCAGATAACATTCATTCTTTTTCTCAGCCTTGCCTCATTCCACGACAGATCATGACTTGTATAATTTTAGGCTCATGTTGCAGAGAAAAATACATCAGAAGGCTCTTTACATTCCCTCTCCCCCTCCCCGCCTCACCCTGCAACTGACATCTGCTGCAGAACTGGAACAAACTAGTTTCAACCAATCTTTAGCTGTTCCTTATGCGAGATTTCCATTTTAGAGGAAAGCAGATGCCTAATAAATAATCCCTGACGTGAAATAACTATACTGAGCCTGCTGAAGTTATTTGCAGCCTATTTATAATGGAATGTTTGATTAAAGCCTGCAAAAATAGTGAATTTGGTTTATATATACAGAGAGTACATGTATTTTCAGACATGTACACACTGCATATACAACCATTGATATATAAGTAGTGGTAGAAGACTGTCTTTTTCAAAACCAAGAAATAGTCAGATTACATACTCCAGTAGATATGCTAAGTAATACTACCACTAAATATTTCAGCATCAGATACTTGCAGTGTCCACAATTTAATCTTCACAAATGTTCTAGAGATATAATGTATGCCTTCACTTATCTCTACTATGTGTGATAGGACTTGACATCTGCTTCCAATTAGAATTTTGTCTCAGAAAATATATTCTTCCTTTTGCCATTTTTGTTCAAAGACCTTAAACAAAGAAACTGCAATATTTTTCTTTCAGTAAATGTCACCTTTTGATATTTTAAGCAATTAAAAAAGCACTTACCATAAGTGTGACTTTTTTTAGACGTACAGTACTGGAGATTTTATTTTAAACAAACCTAAACTATTTGTCTCTTACTTAAAAACATTTTAAAATTAGCTGTGTTTGTAATGTTATTCTGCAAATCTAATTGCTAAGAAATTTCTTTTTATTAAGAAAGAAACAAAGCTAAGCTTCAAAGACCTAATTTTCTGCTACTTCACCTTTTCCTCTCCTCTGTGGATAATTAGCTGACCTTACCTTAAAATAGTTTCATTAATAGGTGACATGGAAATGCCCAAATCAAAAGAAGTTGTCTAAGATTGTTAGCTGCCACTTAAATCCACATTTGCATGTGTAATGAAGGAAACCGTTGCATATGTGCTAGAAATGCAGATTTATTCAATTTTTTACATTGTCTTCTGTATAGGAGAAGATAAGTCATGTTTCAGTAGCCTTAAAGGATGTTTTTGATCAGTCACTCTATATGATCATGGCATGATCATCCCTCAACCAGTTTAATTGGCATAACAAGTGTTCTGGCAATGAGTCTCCTCCAAATGGTGATGTGTCATAAAGAAGCAAAAGCCTTACAAATGGTAACTGCAACAGGTGCTGGTTTCTAGCATTGACTGGGCAGGGGGCTTTTAGCTGAACAGATCTCTTGAAGATGATGCTGGATTTCCTCTGCTGCTTTGCCTTAGCTGGCTGTCAGTAATTGTTAAGTGAGTCACCACAGAAAACGCTTTCCTTGGAAATTTTTCATTTTTAAAATTGTGGGTGTTAGACCCTGAGGCTGGTTCATAATATTAAATAAGAGACTGACAGCCATCCTGGCATGAGGGAATGGGACAAGACCAGCACAGCCCAATTCAACTTTGCTAATTGTCCTGGCTTTACGCCATGCCAGAGCTGAGAGGATGTATTCCCCAGCAAGCAGCGTGAGCCGGCTGCTCCCCACAGGACAGGGAGCCAGGCAGGGTAACTGCAGCTGGGGTCAGCCTGCACTCCAGGCCTCCAGATGGACTTGTGGAGATGAGGCACAGCCAGATCCATAGTGATGAAGCCAGGTTGAAGCCAAGACAGGGATGTGACCACAGGTCAGGAACAGGCCTGGTGACGGTAACCGAGGTCAAATGGTGCCCAGTAATCAACAGGCAGGACTGTAGAGTTGAGACTGAGCTGAGGTCAAGCTGAGAAGTAGTCCACGAATCAGGGTCTGGATCAATGTGTTCCATGGCCAGGTACAGGCATGGTTGTGACAGAGCTGTAAACAGGCACCTGATCAAACCAGCTCAGACAGGTTCTAACGGACCTGAGCTGACCTGGAATGGGACTCCTTTGCCCATGGGTGTGGGTGGAAGTCCCAGGTGAAGCTATTCAGGATCATTTATGCCTTTTGGTGCCCTTGGGGCACTGAGAAACTTTGACCACATCTTGGAGAATATGGAATTGAAGAGAGAGGTAGGAGAATTTGGTTAAGACAAATAAGCAGCAAAAAGAAAGAAAAGTTGCACATCAAGCTGGGCAGAATGAAGTGTATCTCTCAGGAGAAGGGACAGCTGTGTTAGGCAGAAGATCTTGCTGCAGATATTTTGTCTTAAGCAGTTTGGAGTTAGCTGGTTACACAGGAACCAGGCTGACCTGCCTTCTTGTTCTTGGTGTCATATGGCACATAGCCTTTTTTTTGGAAGGCCCTGCTATCTCTTCTTTGTCTTTCATTTTGGCTTCCTCCAACCCTCACTCCCAGACTCCCCTGAAACTCTTATTCATTAGATTTTCCCCTTTCACTCCCACTCTTGAGACCTCTGTTCCTTGATCTAGAAGTCAGGAGAGTGGGGTTGAGTGATATTCAAAGCATCTTAGAGCAGCTGCCGTTCCAGTGAGTTGTACCTGTCTGATTCCCAAGTCTGTTATGTTCCAACCTCACAGCAGACGTAAGCCATGATGCAGAGCCTAAACCAGTGTTTGGCAGTTAAGTGGCTTCCACTCCTTCATTCTAACACAGGTACCTCACTAAGTGAATGTGCCTTACTAGCTTAACCTTAATAGAGGAGATTTAGGTCTTCCCTAATTTCTATCTCATGGCAGGCATGAAGAATCTTGAGCCAGTTTCGAAGGCAGGGAAATTGTTGCTTGCATGTTCTGGTCACAGTCTGTATCAGAACTTCCAATTGGACAGCTGTGGGAGGGCACACTTCACTATTCACCAATACAAACATAATAATAAATTGATTGCTGTCATAATTAATGTGAGTCACACGATGCATGGGAAAGAGGAGAGAAACTCCAATTCCTGAGGTCAGCTGCCTGAAAAGTACTGCCTTAGTCTGTTGGGGTGTTAGGACTTGACTACTGTCTTGGTAAAGCATACTAGCTCCTTTGGTTGATAGTAAGAGGCTTGGTTAACACTTAGGATGTGAATTAATTTATTCTGGTTTTTAAGTGTCTCTAACTTTGCTAGGAGTACATTGCAGACCTACTTTGCTGAAATAAGCCATGAGGTTTGTGGAACTATTAATTAAATTCTCTTCTGAACTTTTAGAAGCCTAATTTATAATTTACCAATCATATTTTTTAATATGTGTATACTATAATAATACGTAGTAGTATAATTAAGAAAAAAGGACCTGGAATTATGGAGGGAAAAATATGCTAGATAATATGAAAAATAAAGTGAAAATTAGAAGTATGGGGAAAAAATCTGTCGTATATAAAAGCACAGTGTTTACTGCAAATACTTCCCTGACATTTTCCATTCACTGAAATTAGAGTTTGAAGGTTTTTATTTTGGTTTTTTTTGCTTCTTCTCTAGGCTTCTGGGCCCGTGACATAGGCAAGATGATTGGCCTGCAGCACCCTCTCATACCTGTTCATCATCAGTATGTTGTGACATCAACTATCCCTGAAGTGAAAGCCCTAAAAACAGAATTGCCCGTGATTCGTGACTTAGAAGGGTCATATTATCTAAGGCAAGAAAGGGATGGTCTTTTATTTGGTCCATATGAAAGTGAGGAGAAGATGAAGCTGCAGGAGTCATGGGTAACAAATGGAGTCCCACCAGGTGATTTAAGAACATTAAATCTTTAAATATAATAAGCACTAGAAGACATTTAAATGTGCAGAAATCCCAGGCTGTCATGCTGCCTTATGTGATGGAAAATACAAAATATTTGCAATGCATGATTATAATGCAACAACTTCTTTTCAAAGAATAGTTGTAACTTTAATGAGAAAAGATAATAGAAATACAAATGTAATGTAGGAAAAGCCTACTACAATTTAGTTTTAGCCTACTTCCTGAAGAGGTGTTGTGTGTTGTGATTAGAGGCAGTCACCAAATCTGAGATATAGCCTTCTTTCCCTGAACAGAGATTTTTCTAAGTTACAATTCTCTCCAGTATGCTGACAGGGGCTCTTTATTGTTACCCCAGAGATAATGTGATTGTCAAATAGGAACAGCAAAGGAATATCTTAGACAAACTGCTGTGCTTGGATGTAAGTGCAAGAGAGCTGTCGATATGTATAGAATACAAAATTACCCTAACTATGTCATACAGCTTCTTACTAAAAAACATTATAAATCATTGTGTTATATCCAGGCTCCAGCTTTCCATTTACTTCCAGACAGAAAGTTATACTAAATTATTAGTGATGCTGTTATAAAAACCCACAACATTTCCTAAGGAAGGGCAGTTAACATGGTTCAGTTTTGGATAGCCCTGTCACAGCTTCCTGAACTTACTTGTAGCATCAAATGCCTCTACAGAATGATCAGAATGTTCAGCCATGCTTAGAGCCCAGACTGAGGGATGAAATATACCCAGAAATTCATATGGTTTCATGGAAATCATAAACAGATTCAGGAAATAATCATTTTTTCCCCTCCTTGAATTACTGGCATGTTGAGAAAAATAAATGGGCCTTGTTAATGTAGAAGAAAGTTTCTGTGTGTCTTCACTTCCTTTCTACTTCTTTGTTGAATTTGCATGACCTTAGGGTTAAACAAATATGTATAAAGGATAGTATAATTGCAGTGACAAATAAACTTGATCCTGCAGATAACTAGGGTTTTATGCACACCATTTTTCCTGTGTAGGATGGCAAAGGCTTGAACATATGCACTGATTATTCCCATAAAACTTTTATATATAGATAAGATACCATAACTGTATTGAAAATGTATGTGTTCTCTGTGTAAGTAAGCATATATAATAAGAGTCAAATATCTGTGCAGGTTTTGGAAAAGAACTCTTTGAGTCTGATTTAGACAGACTAATGGAGCATATTGAGGCTGCCATGGAAATGGTCCCCGTTTTGAGAAAAGCAGACATCGTAAACACAATTGCAGGTCCTATCACCTATTCTCCAGACATTCTTCCTATGGTGGGACCACATCAGGGTGTCAGAAATTACTGGGTAGCTATTGGTTTTGGGTGAGTAATTTCTTTGCGACAACTTTTGTCTGTCAAATTGTTAAAATGGTAGTCGGCTCAAGCTTTGTGCATTCTTATGGGCTTGGGAGTTGTTTTGCACATATTTTGTGTTAAATGTAATTGTAAATAGTCTTAAAAACCACAGTCTGTATCATGTAGGCTCATCCTTCTCCCTTACTTCACTAGTGTCAGTAATTTTTTGTTTCCTCCTTTTAATATGGAGGCCAGTATCTGTGACACTTTATGAAGCAACAACAAATGGTAGTACTTTGTACTGTCTGTGCAGCAACTTAAAGTCACAAAAGTACTGAGTTTGAAAGTATACTTTCCAGTTAATTTTACTTCTTGCTTTGAATTACACTGTATTTAACAGTTGTTTGTTGTACATAGAACTAGTTTCACTGAAGTTGGACAAAAATGAATGTGCAGTATAGTTTTGTGTGAAGAACTGAAGCTGTATTAAATAGAAGACATTCCAACATAGTATGTGACTGACTGCTCTAGGGATACAAATCCAATGTATCTGACTGTTGAAAGTGGAGCTGAAAAATTACATTGCTGGGTATTGGAGGAAAGCAAATAAAGAGGGCAGTGCAACAATAGAATTAAGTGGTTTACTGATGTCATTCTCCCACCTGTTACGGTGTTTTCCTTGAATTTGATTTACATCTTATTTATTATGGCTACACTGGAGTCAGTGGTAAAACACTCACATCTCTTCAATTGTCTTAGTTTGACCATTGATTCAAGATGGAAAGAATGAACCAAATACAATTCCAAGCACATGTTATTGAACACATTCTGTTTACATTGTTTTTCCAATTGCCTAATTTGCTGTTCAAAATCCAGCTCAGCTCTTTCCAGTTTTCTTTCATTCCAAACCAAACAAGCCCTCAGATCATAAGATAAGGCAGTATCACTAACATGCTTTCTGAGGCCCTCAAAATAAAAAAGCTTGGTAATTTTGCAATGATTCATTGTGAAAGGCATTCACCTTTGCTGCTTGGATTTAAAAAAAAAATAATGTTATCTTTCAGTAACATTTGCAGAACTTATAGTTACAAAAGCAGTTTGCCTAGACCTTGTTCACCAAAAAGACTGTTTAAGTTCATTACTCTGTGGCCAGACTTTTGAGCATGTTTTTCTTTGTTGGTGTCAGTGGGAGCAGAATCAAATTCCATATATAAAAATCTGAAGATTAGTGTTACATGTTTAATTTTCTTTAAACAACTTGTTTCAGGAGTTTGATTAATCTCAAAATTTTTTAGACACAGGTCACAATTATGTGGCTGTCATTGGATTACTTTGTCTGCTTTTCAGGGACTTTTGACTCTCTGTTCTATGCTTCTGGGTCACTGCAGTTTCTACCAGTGTTGTAATTTTTTGTGTGCATTAGCAAATCCTTATCTCACAGTCAACTAGCAGGGACATTGTGACAGAGGACTTAGTGCTTTTAGATTAGAGGATTTTTATTATCTAAAATTAGCAGCTTGCTAGACATTTTAACATGCAAAGAAGTTAAGTATAGTTAGCAGAGCTTGTAGCGCTATTTATTATTAAGGTTGCTCAATGCCTCCCATTTTTATTTACTCACAGCTTTAAAAATATTACCAAGAGTAGTCTAGGATTTTATTCGGCAAAGCTTAATTCAAAGCACTGAAACCATTCCATAACTTGGGACAAAGACTCTAGAAAAGGGACCACAGTGTGCAGAAACTCAGATTTCCTAGGAATAGGAATGGAATGACTTCAAACTGGGTGAGAAGCAACGACTCATAAGTAAGGTGCAAGAATGTGACAGGGACAATGGGGAGTTAATCTGTCAGGGATTGAAAGGAGAGAAGAAAAACTGGAGAAAAACAGTACATGTTCATTAAGGAAATTTTCTCTACATCGTAAGAAGGCTGAGATTCCTACACTATACCACTTTTTACAGCTGCTTGTAATATCCTATCCCTGAAAAACATATTTCATTCTTGTGCAGCAGAATTGCAGTGGTTGTATTTACACAATCAGCTCCCTCTTATCTGAGGTAAAGAGGGATTTGGGCATCCTGTGTAATGTAAAATCTCTGATAATGTAGGCTCAGCTAAGAGCACCAAAATCGAGTTGTGCAGTCAGTGCTGCAAAACTCTGCAGAATGCACAGACCTCTCAGGCCAGTAGCAGGGCTGTACCTGTAGTAGCTGGGCAGCCTCCCCTGCACTCTCTTGCTCCTGGGGTTACCCTGCCACCAGCTCAGCAATCCTCAGCTGAAGGTAAAAGTCCTCATTGTGTTTAGTCTGTTACCACTCACAATCATGCAGCCATCTCTTTGCTGTTCTCCTTTGCTTTCGGCTGCAGTGAATGGCGCAGACAGACTTAAACTGGCTAAGATTTCTTCTGGAGCTGTACTTGAAGGCACCATAAACTTTCATGGTACCAAAGCTTATACCCATGAATAACTAAAAGTTGCTTAATTGAACTAACACCAGCAACAGCTAACTCTTCTGTAGTGGCAGTTTACAAGCACTCATCCTTCCTGCATCCACTGCAGTGACAGAAGTTTGTGCTGAATCTGAAGATTTGTGCTGAACTGCACTGTAATGACTGTAGTTGGCAGAACTATTTCATGTACTCAATTTTTTTGTGTTTCTATTTTATTTAGATAAATAAGTAAATAATGGATAAGATACTATATCGAAGTAATATCACTGATATTATGGATTCATTCTTCTTACGCATATGCATTAGAATTAAATAATTACTTCTTTTCTTTTACTTCTTTCTTGGTGAGGTCCTTGCCTATTTTAACTGAAGACATAGAATTCAGATTGCAAAGTTGACGACCAGCAATTTAAGTTGGTTTTAGCTTCATTATTCTGCATGAGTGTCTATGTTTTAATTGCTGCATGTTAATCTAAACTTGATTTGGGACAAACTTACTGTTTCTTCAAGGATTTTTCTGTTGTGCTCATGGAAGCATTTCACAAACAACTAAGAATTAATTTTCACATCCTCTAGATGGAAAGATATTTTGGCAATTTATTTGAAGACATGGTGATGTTAATGATTATTTGTCATTAAACTGCAATTGCTGTACATTACCAATTACATTCTGCTGCTGACAGTAGAGCTGTAGAAATATCCATTAGTAAAGTATTTAATCTTTGAAAATAAGAGAAAACTGAGCAAATTTTAAAAAAAGGGGGAAGAATTTAAAATACTTTGGGATCCATGCTAATAGTACATATTAGTACTGATTTTAAAAAGCAAAATATAAAAGACTTGTCACTGCAGGACTTTTTCCTGTCTTTAAGGTATGGCATTATACATGCTGGTGGCATAGGAAAGTACCTCAGTGATTGGATCCTTGAGGGGGAACCTCCATTTGACCTGATAGAAGTAGATCCAAACCGCTATGGAAAGTGGACCACTACAGAATACACAGCAGCCAAAGCAAGAGAATCTTATGGCTTTAATAACATTGGTAAGAAGATATATTTTTAAATACATTTATGTCCTGAAGATGGATTCCAGCAAAGCCTGTATCTAGATTTCTCTGTTTATATATGTGTTTTCTATCTTGGATGATGATCTTAGCATGCCATAGCTTTTGGTGATTTTTGGTTTGTTTTTTTTCTCCCTCTAGTTGGTTACCCTAAAGAAGAAAGATTTGCTGGGAGACCAACAGAGAGAACCAGTGGGCTGTATGATTTGCTAAAGTCAAAATGTTCAATGGGATTTCATGCAGGATGGGAGCAACCTCATTGGTTCTACAAACCTGGAGATGAGACTGGATACAAGTAAGTGAAAGATTACTTTTTCTCCCCTGAAAAATTGTCATGATAGCAAGAGGCAGGCAATTTAAATTAAATGAGAAGCATGCATTTATCATTAATTTCAGCAACAGCTATCTATTAGATTGATCTTCCATTCTTGCTTTTTCCATTGTTTAGAACACATTTTATTCTGATAATGCAGACATTTCAAAACACACGTCAAGGTACCTTGTAACTGTTTTAGGTTTGAGATACCAGGAAGAAAACTAGCTCAAGAAAGAGCTTGGAAAACAACTTGTTCATCATCAGCGTGTGTTTTCCTCCATCTCTTACTATTTGATCAGCAGCACAGTGCAATATTTTCATGAAAAAGTTCATTCCTCTCTGTGTAAGTGTCTGGAGAGGAGAAGCCAAATCTTCTTGTCTTTTTTTTTTTTCCCCTTCTCTATGCCTGCCCACCTAGTTACCTGCCTGCATCAGGGAGTTTCCAGCAAATAAATATTTTCTATGGGGATACTGGAGTTTAATCTAAATGAAGCTCATAAAGGAATAAAGAGACACATTTTGCTGTTCAGAAATAAAGCCTTTGGCAGCTTAAACTTAAATAAATGATTCATCAACTGAGTATGCTTAAATTTACTCATGACAGACTACTACTTATTCTAACATTTGAACAGTTCACAGTTTATTATACAAAGTGGCTGATATAATATCAACCCATATCTTTCTGTGTTGTTAAAGGATTTTAATTATTAAGCTGTGTTAGACGAAGGAAAACATTGGGTAAGGTACCTACAATTAGGAAAGTCTATCTCTTTGGATGATTATTAAACTGAAAAAACTGAAGACTACATTTTGCCGAAAAGAGCACAAAATTTCTAAATTGTGTTTTATGTGTCTAAATGCTCTGTTTCAGACCCAGTTTTCGGCGCACAAATTGGTTTGACCCTGTGGGTCGTGAGTATAAACAGGTTATGGAAAGAGTTGGTGTGATTGACCTGTCACCATTTGGCAAGTTTAAAGTAAAAGGCACAGATTCTGTTAAGCTGCTTGATCACCTGTTTGCAAATGTAGTTCCAAAGGTAAATGGGACAGTGGTAACTGTTGTAATGTAGAACTTAGACAAGCTCTGTTTCAGATATGGAAAATGAAGCATAATATTATTCCTGTATATCTCAGATACCAAATACACAGAGCCTTTGGAGAAGTTTCTGTGTCACATGTAATGCATTCAGTTGAGAGCACACAAGTGGAGTTTATAGTAAGGTAGCCCCAACACAGAAGTACCTTTTGGCAGAGATCATTGAATCAGAATGGAAGAGGTTGGAAGGGACCTCTGGATATCATCTTGTCCAACCTGCTGTTGGACAAGCATCACCTGGAGCTCATTGCTAGGAATGTGTTCAGATGGCTTTTGAGTTAACTTGGCAACTGGTTCCTATGCTTAGCCACTTTATAGTAAAAAAAAGTTTCCTTATGTTCAGACAACCTCCTGTGTTTCAAATCTTTTTCTAAAAAGTGCAAGTGAATCTTACCTGAAATTTTTTTACAATAGAAGAGCTTGGCAGCTGCCTGCCTAAAATTGTGCTTTATGGTGGCAGCTTGGGCAGCAGAGCAGAACAGTTCAAGGGGCTCTTGCCTGACCATAGTTGAACGAATTCCCAAGGGAGCAGCTGTGTTGGTTTTTTTCAAATGCAACCCATTGTTTTCCTCCACTCATACTGACTCTGCTCTACAGCTGGCTACCTGGTGCAAGCAGGGTTGCAAATATTCAGGAGATTCCACTTTCACCTCACATGTATCGTTTCTTCTCAAGATGGCTGTTCATAGACCCTCAGAGTATGATCCTGTACTCAAAAATGGCATGCCATGACAAACTACCCCAGGTTTCTTATTCTTGGTCTTCAAGTTTTGGTAGGGCTCCATGAGTCCTTTTTATTTCCTGCTTCGTCAACCACTCTCATGTACTGTCTGACTTTCGAGATACACCTCCAGCAAGCAGATTGCTCCTTTCTGAAGTGACCCTGCAGTTGTAGGATGACTTGGGGTTGGTAGTTTCAGCACAGAATTTCTCCAAGTATTTGCAGTAGGCGATGGTTTTTGTTGCTTCAGACACCGAAGGGAGAAAACATAGGGAAACAGCAAGTACACTGAGACTGTAGTTTTGAAGATAGATAAGCTCTTCTGAAAAGTTAAAGTCAACTGAATGGGAAGGCACAGATTGATATCCTAGGAGAAAGAAGAACTTGAATTGTCATGTAGTCATATTTTTCACTGTATTAATTTTGTGATAATAGTATGAATTGAAAGTTTGTCTTTGGTCTAGCTTGGGGTAGAGGCAGAGTAACTGCTTCATCAGTGGACATGGATAACGCTTGCTGAATATATGCATGTGGTACAGGGAAATCAAGATTAAACAGGAAATTCTGAGAACAACCAAGTGCTTTCTATGGAATTTAATCAGCAATGCTCAGGGAAAGTTAGGGGGCAAAGCAGCAGGTGCAGTTTACGAGTCCACTTAAAAATCCAGCATTCATAACAGTTGTTATTTGAGCTGCCTGATTTTTAGTACCGTTCATGATTGTCTCCATCATAAAATAATCCAGTGGAGCTACCAGAGATATACTTGTATTGCAGCTGGACTGGGTGTGACCAGCATCAGGTCCTGAAAATTCAACTATATGCCTGCAATATGCCAGTAACTACAGCATAATTAATTAATGTAAGAAGACCTGCAAAATTATCTTAATATTGCAAATACTTTTCCTTTCTCTGTTCATTGTATGGAATTTGGCCACTGACTGGGTTATTGACAAAGTTCTGTGAAAGTTGAATGAAATAAAGGAGACTAAATTCTGCCTCTGGAACCAGGCCAGCACCACAGCTATGGCACATTCATATTTCTGTTTCTACGTGTGATATATGTACGAACATGTATGTGTTATATGGTCACTGCTAAGTAACTGTTACTTGAAATTTTGTCTCTAGGGATTGAGTTTCTATACAGAATCTGATTCAAATGTGCAGAGAAATAGATTCATAGTCAGCAACTACAAAAAATAAAAAAGCATATATAAATCAGGGCCACAAAAGCATAAGCCAGCTCAGTATTTCTCTCTTTATAGTAAGGGGAATGTTATTCTCCTGGGACCCGAAAACCTTATTCACAGGATTGAAAAAGAACATTCATGTCAATTACATGGAGAATTTTTTATTTAGATGAAGAAAACAAACTAAAGTTGATTGAATTTGAGTTGAAAATGCATTCTGAAAACAAATGTAGCTTAAGAATGCCTTGAGTAATGCATAATTAAGAAATATTTACAAAGGTCTTGATTTATCTTATTTTAAAAATTCCCGTTTTTTCTATAAAGGAAAAAGTGAAGCTTCTGCTCTAAAGCTTAAGATTGGCCAACAGTGTATCTCTCCACTCCTATTATGGCATAGGAGAGCAAACATAAAAGAATTGTTTTTTCAAATGAAGACAAATAACCATAAATTTAATGACGTTTAAGAATTCAAAGGTTTTATTTTGCAATCTTAATAATCACAGATTTTACTCTGTAGGTGGGTTCCACAAATATAAGCCATATGTTAACACCAAGAGGAAAAGTTTATGCTGAGCTCACCGTCTCTCAACTGTATCCTGGAGAATTCATGCTTGTAACTGGGTCAGGGTCAGAACTCCATGATCTGAGGTTAGTGTGTTTTTTAATGCGATAAGTACATAGTGCTATACAGTCACATTAGTACAGAAACATTTTTACTAAGTTCCAAATTCTCAATTATTACTCAACAAATTTTTCACAAAGTTCACAAGAATTCTACTCATTTATTGATTTTAGTTTCTTAGAAACTTGGTTGACTTGAATTCTGAAGTATAAGCAGTTGGATATTGGATTATTGCTGATGTAAAAAGATGGAGAACTTGCTAACAGTTATGTAATATAGTTTTTTGGAGGTAGTTCTTGTTTTGTTGTTGAACCTGTTCGTCTTTGGCATTGTATGATGTAACACGGCAAGGCTGTTCCTTTCTAGTCTGTTCTCTTACGCAAAAAAAAGAAAATTGGCTTTTAACAGAGATGACCCCAGAGGCACTGACCTGGCCCATACAGATAGGCAGTGCAGTCTTCATGATACTGTGGTAATGTCTTCTGCTTTGGGCTCTGGGGTCACAAAGCAAAACAGTAGAAAGAAAGGAAGAAAGGAAGAAAGGAAGGAAGAAAGGAAGGAAGGAAGGAAGGAAGGAAGGAAGAAAGAAAGAAAGAAAGAAAGAAAGAGAGAAAGAAAGAAAGAAAGAAAGAGAGAAAGAAAGAGAGAAAGAAAGAAAGAAAGAAAGAAAGAAAGAAAGAAAGAAAGAAAGAAAGAAAGAAAGAAAGAAAGAAAGAAAGAAAGAAGTAGAAACAGTTTCAGGATGACTTCACAAAATTACTTTTCATAGATGAGCATTGGAATTGACATTTCTAGTGCTCTTCTGACTGGAGGTTGCTGGCAAATCAGTTAATCAAAATGAATCAACACATTAAAGACTGAAACTCACTACCGTAACTGGCAAAGAATAATCTACTGTTTCATAACAGCCCCACAGGAATCAGTAGGAACACTAGCACATTCAGGAAACAAATGGCAGAGCCAGATCTAATGCATTTAATTCTACAGATTTTCTGAAGTCCTGTTTGGTACTCACCTAGGCCTGAGATTTTATAATACTGCTTAACAATGTAGTACTCATAAGATTTTTAAATATACCCATTTTATTAATTTTCTGAGCTTCCTGAAAGATAATTTGCAGCTGATGTTTTTGATTAAATCCAAACTGAACTCCCTGCCATTACTTTGAATGCTGTATTCAGGAAGAAACAAACCTGCTTGTACATTTCTGTTGTCGCAGCAATTTATTTAGAGATTTCTTATGTTCATTGTATCTATTCCTCACTCCTTTTGTATCTTGGCATTTTATTAACACATTCTGGATCCAAAACCAAATCAGTTGTCATTGTGGGAGATCACCTGTTTGTCTTACCTTAAAAATACTGTTCTACCCATTTAAATGCTGTTCTTTCCTGGCTGTATCTCAGATGCCTGTGTTCCTATATCAGCGTCTCACCAGAAAACTCTGTTTAACATCAATGATGGATGTGTCTATCTAATTTAGCACATAGGTTTTTTGGTTTTGAGAGTGTGGGACTGGGATCTGCTGGGGAAATGAACACTAACAAAAAATAACTCCTATTAAACTCTTATTAAATTCAGGTTTTTTTCATAAGATGTGTAACATCGGTGGTGTGTTTTATGTGCAGATGGATAGAAGAGAAAGTAACAAGAGGTGGATACAAAGTTGAAATAGAAAACATGACAGATGAGATGGGAGTACTTAGTGTAGCAGGTCCATATGCACGGCAGGTCCTCCAGAAATTGACAAATGAAGATCTAAGTGATGCTTCATTTAAGTTTCTCCAGTGTAGACATCTGAAACTTTCCAATATTGCTGTTACTGCCATTAGGATATCTTACACAGGTAAGCAATAGAAAAAACATACACTTAAGGAAAGAGACAATGAATAAAATAATAAATGTCACTAAAATTACATTGAAATCTAAGTCTCATCGTGTATTTATAAGAAGTAGTTTTGTTACATTTTACATATAAGTGTGGGAGGAATACAGTACATTGATTTTCAAATGTGATATGGTCAGGGTCTGTGCTGAGTTTTTCCAAGACCTTTTTCTTTAGAAATACCCTATAGTGTAAATATTTATTTTGCAGAACAAAAGGCCAGTTCTGATAACCTCTTTGGTATTTGCTGCAAAACCGACGTCAAGAATTGTTCTTGGATTACCGTATATTAGTGTTTGTAATGTGCCTTGAAAATGTAATGCTGTCGTGCTTAGTGCTTGGCTTTCCCAGTTACTTTTTACTTTTATTTCTTTTTACATCCATTTTGAGTGTAATAGACTGAATTCAGAGCATTCTGAAGCAGCTGAAGTCTTTGTAATTCATATTCTCTTTCTGTTGCGCTAAATATGTTACAATACACTCGTTCTTATTTACACTCAGTTACATTTGCTGTTCACTTGCCAAGTCATCATCTGTTTATAATGTCCTTAATTTACCATTTTGACTTTGTTATATGACCTTTTCTTATCAGTTATTTTGATGGGTTTTTTACCCACAGTTTTTGGTTAACAGTTTAAATTTGAATAATAGTACCACTGCTTAAATGTAGGGCACAAATCCTCTGGTAGTTCTTACTGGGAATTAGACTTGCTATATGATAGAATTGACCCTAAAGTGTGAATTAACACAGCACTGACCCTCACTTTTGACCAAGGATAGGGGTGTATTTATTAGGATCATTTAACTGAGCTGATAAAAATATTAATCTTGTTTGTGTAACAGGTGAATTGGGCTGGGAGCTCTACCACAGAAAAGAAGATTCTGTACCTCTTTACAGTGCAATCATGGAAGCTGGCCAAAAAGAGGGAATTGATGACTTTGGAACATATGCTCTAAATGCTTTAAGGCTGGAAAAGGGTTTCCGAGCCTGGGGAGCAGAGGTCAGGAAATACAACTTCTTTATTATTCTTTCTGGAGGTTTGGGGTTTTTTGAAGGGGGCAAATGTTGTGTTGGTGGGGGGTTTTTAAATTTTTTTATTTCATTGTGACTATGCAGCTTTCAGTCATAGTTAGCACAGCTGTTATTTGTACCAGTTTCTCAGTTTAGCATGAAATAAAAATTTTCCTCAAGCAGGAAAAGCTGCTATAATTCTTACTAGTGATTTTCTAAATAAAAACAACTGGTATACTCCATTGCATTGCTGGCAAAGAAACACTTATTTTGATTCCCGGATGGTTTTCCCTCTTGTGTATAACAAAATTACGAGGCTTTTGCTGAGCTCTAGTGTTTTAAAATCGACAGTTTGGCTGACAGGTTCTCAAAATGTTTTATTTCTGTAATAACTATGTAATGAGAGGCAAATTATTTTTGCTTCATAATGTATTCAGAACTTTTTCATTTCCCATTACCTTGTTCCTGCAGAATTCTCTCACTCATAATAAAGAACTACTCAGGGGGCCTAGAGAATTTTGGGGGAAATCAGTATAATTTCATTTTACCTGAAACTTTTCCTTTGGAAATGAAAGAACTCAAGAGGTTGAAATGGTGGGAATTTAGGGGTGCTTTCGGTTTGCCCTGTCTTAATTATTTTCATTCTTTCTTCAAGTGCTGCCTAACAGATTATTCTCCCTACACCTAATGGGAAGATGGTGACTGGAATTTGCTTTGCATTTTATTTCTCTCTCCAGCTAAGCCACTCGGCTGTGTTGCAAGTGCTGTGCATACCTCAGTTACTCAGTCTTCTGAGGTTCCACTTTGCTTTGATGAAAAATCCTATTTCTTACTGAAATGTGTTTACTTTGCATATGGAAACTTAGATGACTGGTTTACATATCTGTATGTTACATTAGGCGTGATAGCAGATATACTGTTTGAATCCCATATTGGAAGTTTGCAAGGTATTCAGACAGAAGTTGTGCATAGTGGAAGACTTTGACAAGGAGTAAACAGAAGGATGTGTAGAATGAATAAATAAAGCCCCCAACCCAAAAAGCTATGATGGTCCTTCATGTATGGATAGTGAATTTGTATCTTTTAACAGATGAACTGTGACACTAATCCCTTGGAAGCTGGACTGGAATATTTTGTAAAGCTAAACAAGGTAAGTCTTATTATTTTCAAAATGTTCTATTATGTCCAAGATTATTCTTTAAGTGTTTGAACATGAAAAATGCCATTAGCTGGAAAGTAAAATATATTTAGTAAATGAACAACACAACTATAATTATAATTACTTTATAAGTACCAACTTGTTTGAAGAAATCCTTCCCCATGTTTCTTGCTAACAAAATTATACATTAGATCAAGAAGTTGCAAATGCTAAATGTTGTCTATGTGAAAAATAACTCTTTGTGATTTATTTTCAGAGAGAAATTTTAGTCATGTACTTTTGTGAGCATATAGTATATATATATTTATATTTGTATATATACAAGTTGAACAAACCTGTTCATATTGTGAAAATATTCTACCTGTTTATTCTTGTTAAAGCAGAGATCTCTAGGATTTTTTTTCCCTGGCTATCACTCTGGTGCAACAATTACTGAAAAAAGTATAATTTTAAAACTGCTAGGGACAACTGACAACAGTAAGTTAAAAATAAGTTAAATTAGTATATTGGTTAAAAGAATAATGAGTTGTTAATGGAATTTCTGAAGAGGTCCTCTACTCATAACTCGTTTTCACCTGATTTGAAGGTTAGAGAATGGAGCTAGTTGAATTTAACTGTGCAGTAAAAAAGAAAATATGTTATTCTATCTCCTTTCATCAGCAACCTCTCTTTTTTTTTATTAATATTTTAGCAATTCAGATTCTGTTTTAGTCCAATAGATACAAAAATTTGCTTGTAATTCTCTTTCCTTGTCCAAATGAATCACAAACCAAATGTCTAAACTCTGTCAAACAGAGGACCTTTCCATGAAATATGATGAAATCATGTCCTGTGCGGATGTAAAGCCATCTGCTGCTATCAGTACTCCATCAACTCAAACAGCAGTTGCCTGCACAATGGATCTGAAGTTTCTAACATGAAAAATCTGGTCTTAGAGATTTCAAGTGAGGTGCCCTAAATGATGAGCTATTTCAATTTTTTGCTTCAATTTTTAATCTGTAAATTAAAATATATGAGGGAGATCAAGAAGAAAAAATGTTTGCAAAACATTTAATCTTGACAATGATGTAATGTGGTACAGTGACAAACTGTTATTATTTTTGCTCCCTTTATACCTGAAATAGTAATAAATCAGATAACAGATAGTCCTTGATATTTTTGCCATGTTATGTGGAGCCACTGTAAAACTGATAAGAAGAACCTCAAACTTTAAGTTACGGCTCCAAATGAAAAGCGAATCTCCAGCTTTGCATAGGAAAGAATTATAGAAGCATGTTTAAATTTAAAAGGATGCTTTTATATTATGAGACAATTTCACCAGCCATAACAGGACAAGCCCAGGAAGGTGTTTTTCCTCTCACTGTTGAACCTGTCTATAGAAGGTAAACTTCTTCAACCTATGCAGGATTGAGGCAGGGTGCTCCAAAGGATGCCAATGGAAGTTCCTACATATAGTGGAGTTACAGCTCTCTCCACTGGGTAGTATAATTTTGCCTTAATCAGAGGAAGTGACACATGCAACGGAAATGCGGAATTTTATAGATTAGGATTAAACTGCATTTACAAATCAAGGCCTTTCCATCTTGAGGAGAGATTAGCAGGATTGCAGGGAATCGAAATATAAAAAAATGTTACTATTACTTGTTTTTCTTTCCACTTCCTTTGATACATCTGTTTGTTTTCCTTTTATTTTTTCTCCTTTCATTTAGTGTAAGTAGGAAAGCAGCCATAAGCAGGAAAAGCTGTTGCTTGCCAATATATCCATGCAGACCATATGCAGGCATTAATGTGCAAGAAGCACTTGATTCTTTAGTTGCTCTGCACACTTCTCTGCATGGTTGAAATGCAGTGTTGAAGCAGTTCTCCAGAGCAGATACTCACACTGTAGACAAATGGGCATGAATGAATCTCCTGCAGCTATGCAGGGTGTCAGCCTGAAACATTTGCCAGTTTTGCTGAACTAATGTGAAAAAGGAAATAATCAATGTTTTTTTATTGACTCAGATGAGGGCAGTTGTGAGTCTATGTTGACACTTCAGAGGTACCTGAGCTAATTCAGCTATTGGAAGCACTCTAAACACTGTAGCATGAAATGCGGTGTGAGATTATTTACTCTGCTTCTTGGCAGTTTGAGTCCCAGTTCCATGCCTCTGGTTTGGTTGCACATTTGGCATAGCACAGACCTCACCATTCTTTACAGGCCGCCGTGGCTGAACACACGCAAAATACTCTTTTCTTATCTGTTTCTATTGCTATGGAAACTTTCCCCTCAAAAAAAAGGGCAAACGAGATTAAAACTACAAGCAACAGATACTTAAATACTTCTTGCAGACATTTTGGTCTGTTCGGCTCCTCACAAGGATCATTCCTCTAAGCATGCGCCCCCATCTGGGGAAAGTGCTCATTTCTGTGTAAATTAGAACCAAAGGCACTGTTCTGTTAATTACTAGAGTGCTTCTTACTGTGCAACAAGCAGCTGAAATAGGTCACAAAACTGTTGAGAAAAGACTTCAGCATAAGCGAATCGCGAGTGGTAGGTCATGGAAAATGAAAACAGTTTCTAAACAGATTCAAATGAATGAAGAGCCAGATGCCAGTGAAGGTAATATGATCAAAAAGAATTTTAATTTCTACAAGAGGGCATTCAAATATCGGGGGAATATATATGAAGAGATGTAAAGTCCCCATAAAATCCATAAAATCTCTGTGTTTGGAAATTTTCGTGTATACATCATCTTCATGTACAAACGGACTAGGAATTTTTTTGTGATGTACAACAGGAAAAACTTAGAAGCTTAAGCTGACTTTATTTTTCCTCACAGGGTATTAAATTATAACATGGCAATAAGTAAATCCATTTCAGCAGGGTTTCTATGGCAACTTTCATTTTGTCAGTAAATCTGAGGCATTGTTCTAGGCATTCCTCTAGACTCTGCTTGATAATCCCTTTTTCTCTAATGTTAGTGTTAATGTTAGTGCTTCCTTGCACAGATGAGCAGGGTGAGCTGCAATTAAACGAAAATGGAGGGACACTAACAGGATTAATTTATAATTTAGACTATAAAATGCTTTCCTGACTTCCCAATAAAATTCTGTCCAGTTTAGGGATGGGATTTTTTTTTTTTTTAATATCTCTTGTCTTTCTTTTGGTGTTCAATCACATTTAGTAAGTTAGGTAAGTTGTTAGATAGCCTCATCTCATTAAAAAGCACTCTGCTACTAAATATTCAATAGAGTCCTAATGTTAGTCAGTGTGCCAGGAAATACACAGGATATCTTTTAAGAAGAAAATCTGAAATTCTTTTTGGTCCACATCCAAGAGTACTGTTCTGCACATTTGTGTTTTCTCAGGTTTTTGAGTGCTCAAAGATTTAGCATATCACCTCGGAATGCTTAAAATAGCCTCATTTTCCTCCTGACTCTAATGGACCGGAAAACCCTATGAAACTTGGTGTTAGAGTTAAAAACCTTCATACCAGCTCACAGAAATGAATTCTTTCAGAAGGATTTTTCTTGCGAATCCAGTAGTGACAACATTCCTGAAGAGCTCAAAGTCCGCAGTTGGCTGTGGGTTTGTGCTTGTGTTGCTGTGTCCAAGACTGCCATCTCCTGGTCGCGCTCCCTGCAGCTGCAGAGACTTGGGAACAATACCGCGGCTTGGGAAGGATGAAGGGAACCCTTTGGAACTCTACTCTAGTGTGCTCTTATAGGCCAGGATCCCAGTGCTTAACTCACATTTCGTCTGTTTCCACCAGGAGAAACTACTGTTTTCTGAGGCAGTGTTTCTTTGCTTCAGCCCTCGTTATTTACTGGGGTGGGATTTTGCTACCAATTCCAAACTTCTTTCCAGATTTTTCTGTATCCAGAATCTCTTATTTTTTCTTAGGTCTATTCTACCAGCTTTTTTTTGCCTTTTTTTTTTTTTCCCCTACCAATCTAAAACCTTCTCCTTTGGTTCTTGCTCCTTTCCTTGCATGCTTATCACTAACTGCATTTTAGCTCCTCCAACCCTGCTCAGTGACTGCCTGCATGCCCTTGTCAAAGCACACTTCTCAGGCTACAAGTGCTACCTCTTTTTCTCACTTTGACATTGGTGGTTTTTTCTATTGCACCTATTGGACACATGAGTATTGAATTGCTTTGATATGCATTATAAATAGAAGTTTTGGCATGCCCATCAGCTTAATATAGGTAAGTGAGTGACAAGGTCCAGTCTTGAGTATTGGCCTAACCTCCAACGTAACAATACCTAAGATGTTATCTCTCAGGAAACTAGGATGAGCACTTTTTATGATGTGCCTCCACCCTTTTATTCCTTTGATATCAGGTTTAGATTCACAATTTCATGCCCTCCTCTTTCTAGTCATTAGTCTCCCTCCTGGCCACTCTGCCAAAACTTCTCCTCAGTCGTTTCAGTCCAGCTCGTGTTCCCATGGTCTTGGTCTGGAACAACCTAAGCTTCAAGAATTCCTGCATCTCCCCCTGATTACCATTGTCTGCCCTTGCTTTTCTTCTCCAGCTTCCATCCCTTTTGTTCTGAGAGGAATGACTACAACAGTGGTCACTGACCCCACTCCATAACCTGGAATAGGGATGTGTTTCATGCCCGCTTTACTCCACACAAGAAAGGGAAGTGGAGGATGAAAGAGCAGAGGCTTTACTGAAGACGAGCTAAGGAGCCTGGGGATAGGAAAAAGGAAGGAGTGATGGATAGGAAATCTGAGATGGGGCAGAGTATTCCCCCCCTCCCCCTTTCAATTCCCATTTATTACACCTATAACAAATTAATTGAGTGTACTTTTCCATCTCAGTCCTGTCCCCATTCAAGTTGAAGTTTAGGAGTGGAACCACATTCTATCATTACTTCATTTGGTGTCCAGAGGGTCAGAAAACAGAGGACTTATTCAATAAATCTGTACAGGTCAGGAAACATGTTAGAAAGAATCTGCAAAGATTTTGTTATCTGTATAAAATGCACATCTAGGTGACTCCCTGTGTGTTTATTGGGCCATGTAAAGGAATAAGCACCCACCAAGATAGGGATTTTGAGCCAAAATAATTCAGTAATTCATCAGTTGCTTGTATCATACCAATTTCCTACAGCTGACTGCATACAAGAAGGGCTTAGGTTAATTGAATGGAAGATGCATTGGGACAGCTGCCATACATACAGACTGGCCATCTCCCTTACAAAACTCTTTCGTGCAGTGTAAGCTGTAGCTCTGATTTGCTACAGAAAAAGAAACTTGTCAAATATTTCCTCTCTGAGAAGAAAAATTGTTTTCATTTATCAGGCTGGTGAGGCAGATGTAATTTGGAGTGCTACCCTGAAATAATTAAAGAGCATGTAGCTAAGAAAGATTTCAAAATACTGTATAGAGGCTATCTCCAGTGTGTTGTAACATTATGGTTATAGAAGATGACAGCAGCTGTTGGTGCTGCCTTCCTCAGTTGGGTGACTCTGTGTTCATAATTTGGTTCTATGCCCACAGTCCTAAGTGGTATACTGAATAAATTACAACAGTTCCTTATTGAGAGAGTCTTTGCTGCAAGTTACTATTGAACAGATATAGCATACTTCTTTTTAGATACTTTGACTTTATTCTAATAAACTGCACGGTCTAAAAAACAAAACAAAAAAAATTTTGAGAGGTCTATAGATAATTTATATTCCTTTGCTTCCCTTAAACTAGAAGAGATTTTTACAGAGGATTGGAATTAGGATTGGGGTGCCATTGAAAGCCAGGTACATTTGAAACACAGTAAGTTAAACTCTTCAAGGTATTTCACTGTCTCCTCATTGGTTATTGTCCTCTAAACTCTTTTAAAAAAACAGTGGGTTTATCTTGTGCTATCAAACACATGGCAACTAACACAAAGTAAAAGCCTGATGAGAAAGGTAAGGCAAATACATATATACAGCATGTTAATAGATGAAAATCAGTGGTATCCCTTTAACTATATGCTATTTCAAAAATTTAGCTGATTTGTCTTTGTGATATGATTTTCCATTTTAATATGTGTGTTATCTAACACACAAGAAAAAAGGAACAGCCCATCTTTTTATCTGGTGAACTGCACTCAAATTAAATGAAGCTAAGCAGTAGATATTGTCTTTATCTTTAGTGTCTAAGAAGTGTTTTTATTTTATGTGAAAACCATTATATCTGCCAAAGCTTAAGACAATGGAAAGTCATCTGTATTTGAAGCTTAGTTTTTTAGGACTGTCTTTACTTCAACTAGTATAAACATTTTATATTGTTCCTACAAGTGAAGAATTTTTTTTAAAACTCAGACAGCAAAGAGCAGCTTTAAATTTGATATTTGTTCAAGGTGGGAATTGTTTGGTGTTTTCATTTGTTTCTGTTCTTTTTCTTCTGTTTTGGGGTGGTTTTTGTTAATATTCATTTATTGTATTATACTGGTTTAAATAGGAATTTTTTTGCATGACAAGATAAAACAAATAAAAGCAATATGCAAACTGACTGTTTTTCTCCTAGAAAGAGCAAGCATTTGTTACTAAAATAGCCAGACTGAGGTTGTATGCATCAGCTTCCAAATCCTGTCCTGATTGGAATGAATGACCCCATCCACATACACTTAAAAAGCAAAAATGAATAATGGTGGAAATACATTAGCATGCAATTGACATGGATACCCAAGAATTGTAAAAGAAGTAAACTGAATTAGTTGAATTCCTATAGTTGGAATTTAAGAAGGTGCTTTAAATATTTAAAAATATATATAGATGCCCTTTTTTTGCAGTTGTGCAACGTATATACACATACATTTTCACACATACATTTTTAAGCATGTTCATGTAGTGTTCGAGTATGTATGTATGCATGTGTTTATGTATCTATACATGCAGATCCACACATCTCTGCAGTGTGTATCTATCTATCTATCTATCTATCTATCTATCTATCTATATCTGAGAGGTGTATATTTTGTAGAGTTTGAATTCTAGGTTATATCCTGGTTATTTTTCCAAGCCATCATTCTAAAAAGACTAGAATATTCTTAACCTTCAATGAACAGAAAATAGCAAAGAACAAGCCCTTTACATTAAATCCCCCATATGCATCTTCAGTTAGCATAATAGCTATGTAGTGGTTTATTCCAGGTGGCCAAAAGCTTGGCCCAGTTAAAATTAATTGGGAAAGAATTAAATTCTGTATCTGTAACCAACAGGCAAAAAATGATCCACATTTAGACAGATTCTAAAGCCTGCTAGCTGCTTGCTCTGGTGTTTTCCATACCTAGGGCATATAGCATTGCATTTGAATACTTGTGTTTAGTTCCACACAAGTTACGTTCCATGTGGCTAAATATCTGATATTACATCAGCATGAATAGGAAGGAATTGATTCAGTGCTAAGTATCCCTGTAGAATGTTTACTTCTTGGTACTTCTCTTTGTTATGAGAAGCATTTTAGTCTGTAAGTCATGCTATGTTATACAGTCTTATTTGCCTTTCTAGGTGTAGGTATTTCCTACAGGTGCAGGTACCATGTAGGAGAAAAGTGACAGGGAACTACCAGTAGCCGGTTATTGTCTGGTGTGAGATCTTTGCTTTTATATTTTGCAGCAGCATCTTGACATTACATTCTGAAATGAATCCTCACAGTCTTTTTTCTGATCTGAGCCGTATTTCATGCTTTCTTTCCCCAAAGGGTACCAGCTCTGATCCTTATGTGCAGTATCGCTCTATCCCTAGTTGAATCACCTTGATTTCCAGACTAACTGCTCCTTAAGTGATTCATAAGCTGTTTTTCACAACTGCTTACAGAGCCTAGCCTTTCATAGTGCAAAAACTCTTCATCACTTTAGTAATTTCTTCTGAGCCTACAAATAGATTTATCTGAACCTGAAGAACTACAACAACACATGAATTAACTGTATAATATCTGTTCCACATACGTGTTGCTTGTAATTCTGACAGTGCAATAATTCTCTACTGAAATTAAAGAACATTACCAGAAATAGTATTTTTGAAGATTTCAACAATATTTCATTTCTTTTCCCTTAAACACTCATCAAATTAATATAATTCCTGCTTCAGACCTAAGATCAACTGCCTTAAGATGGCTTTCACTGCTAGTGAAGCAAAGGCTGGAAAGCTAGAGGACTTTGTAATTGCTATTATGTTTCTGCCCATGGGGCATGCTGGTGGGTGTCTGGTCATTTAGTTGAATACAATTCTTTTGTTCTGTCTGATCTATGCCATAGTAGCAAAAATGCATCTCATGAAGAGTTTCTTCATGGAAGGGGTTGTTAAGCACTGGAAGGGACTGTCCAGGGAGGTGGTGGAGTCACCATCCCTGGAGATGTTCAAGAAACAACTGGACATGACACTTTGTGCTATGCTGTAGTTGATAAGGCAGTGATTGGTCAAAGATTGCACTCAATGAGCTTTCCAGCCTAAATGATTCTGTGATAGAATCAGGCTAGTGGAATCAGCTCAGTGTGATCAGATACAGTAAATACTGTCCTATATACCCTGGAGGGTTCGGAGACTTGACGATGACTACCCCCATACTTGTCATACATTTGTGCACCCTTCTTCTGAGATTATGAGAATCTGCTTGTACCTTTCTAAGCAGGCTGAAAAAGGGAACTCCAAACAATAGCAGTATTCTTTACTAAACATGCTGTGTTATCCCACAAAATGGTAGATATGGGAAAAAAACATACCTACCTTAAAACAAGAATATGGAGTAAACTGCCAGATGTGCAGCCTGGCAGAGACATCAAAATGGAATACTGACAGGTTACTCTCATAAGTTGATGATGGCATCAACAGGAAGCGAGTTGGTGGAGCAAGGCCCAGGCTTTAGGATCTGGATAGTAGAATTCCCTTCTTGTCATAGTCTCTGAAATGATGTACAGTCTTCTAGCTTACCACCCTAACTGGGCAGGTAGTCTTGTAACACAGCTCACTGTGTACGTGTTTGTACTGCATTGGAATTACAGATATTAAAGGCTGAGATCCAGGAAAATGAATATACGGAATAAAGTTACCAAGACATAATATACCAGCATAAAAATACCAATAGTATCTGCCAAAGATTTTATTTAATCTATATTTCATACAAAATAGTTAAGTGACAGGCAAACACATTAAGACACATTTAGGTATTTATATCTCTGAACATTTTGGAGAACCCAAATAAATATATATCACTGTTATCTTGTATTATTTCAGGCAGCAGACTTTACAGGAAAACAAGCACTGAAGCAGATTAAAGAAAAGGGGCTCAAACGACGACTGGTATATCTCACCCTGGAAACAGATAATGTTGATCCAGAGGGAAACGAAAGCGTGTGGCATAATGGCAAGGCAAGGACTATAGTTCATGTTACAAAAAATCAGTCTTGATTCTCCATGAACAGAATCTTTGTGTTTCAAGTGTGAATGTGTTATTTTTATTTTATGGGCAGAGAACCATTTGAAGCTTTGATAACCACTCTAATCTTCAAGCAAGAAGTAAAGACTAACTAAAAACGTACAAAGAAGATGTGAAATGCTATCAAGTCACTGAAACTAGGGTTGGAACAGAGACAAAGTATTGCCATCCATTCACTTCTTCTGCAAGTTTACCGTTGTCCTAAGAACAGTTTTGCTACTCACTTAAAATAAATGAAACAACAGCAAAGTTCGGGGCTCCACACTTCAGAACAGATTATGTGTTGAAATACTCACTAGCAGTTACACTGTTAAAGATAATAAACATATGCATGAGTATTGTATATGTTCCAGTGAAACTTAACTGAACATAATAAGAACAGGCTATTTTTTCAAGGAGCAAAATATTCCCAGTTTCAGGTGGTGTTACTCTCTGTTGAGAATATTAGGGACTGCACGGCACACTTGAAACTTGCTTGATGTCTGAAGTGTACAAACCAAAATGTGAGATGCCTAGTTGTTTGGGTTGTTGGTTGGGGTTTTTTTCAGAAAATCTCACTGCATCTTGAAAATAAATACAATCATTTTTGGTTTTTTTCAGGTTATTGGCAATACCACATCTGGATGTTTCAGTTACGGAGCTCAGCAGAGTCTAGCTTTTGCATACGTTCCCATGGAACTCAGCAAAGTTGGACAGAAATTGGAAGTTGAACTTTTAGGTAAAAATTATCCAGCAACCATTATACAAGAGCCACTGGTGCTGACTGAACCAACAAGAATGCGCCTTCAGAGAAAGGGTGAAATTCCCAAAATATAAACACAGATGAGGATCCAGCAAATTGTGCAGTAGGAAATAGTACCATTAATATGCACAAAATTACAATAATTAAACTATTCAGATTTGCTAATTACTAAATACAAGATCTTCAATGCCATAGATGAGTGAGAAATTCAACAGCGTTACTTCCTACTTCCTAGTGTGCGCTGTTCACATTAGAAGAGCTGAGAAGAGTTGATGAGCCACGGTGGGTTCTGTTTCCCAGCAGCAAGCACTTGTGAGTAGAAAGTGGCAGGGAATGAGTGCATCATTGATTCAGCTTGCTCCCACATTGGCTGTCAGATCTGCATCAATCAGTACGAGAAAGGGGCTCTTGATACTGTCCAATAGCAAATTCCTCCCCCTCCCTCATACTAACAGTTCCTCCTTTGCCTGCCCTCGAGATAAAGTAGCTTATCCTAGCTACTTTACAACATGAATAGCAAACTTATCGTAAAATCATATCACTAGTTCTGCACCGAATGCTTGATAAGGAACTGAAAGACATCCCATCAACCATTAAAATAATAAAGGCATTATTAAAGGCAAACTGAACTCCTGACATTTTTTCTCTGCATGTCAGCCTGGCAGAAGTTCTCATAGAAGACCAAAATCTAGTTCTTCTCAATGAAACAGTTGTAGGAAGCCCATTCTTCACTATTTTACATAAATCCTCTGGCAGATTACATGTAATATCCTACAAGAAACAGTATGTTATTGTTCAATTTCTGAACACAGTTTAAATTACAGATTTACTGTATTAAATCTGAAGTGCTAGACTGGTGCCAAAGATGGTAACTTTTTCTTTACTGTTAATATAGATTGAAGCAACAGTAAGAGCCATATATTATTACACAGGAATATTAACAATGAAAAAAATATAATCAAATTCACAGCAAAGGAGCTTTATTGAGTATTAAATATTCAATAACCCAAGTAAGCAGGATTGGGATAGTGTGTATGATGGGAACACACTAAATTAATAAAACACTCTTCTGGAATTCAATAAGATGCTCAACAATTTTTTTTAATAACAATGTTAAAATTTCCAACTTAGTAATGCTCTCCTTAGGCTATAGATAAATGTTTTCAAAGTATGTATGAATCATGTCCAAAATGCACTTTCTTCAAGGGAGTTGGTGCCTCTAAATCTTCAGCAAAGAAGCAAATGTATAAATAGTATATACCAGGAGAAACATAATTTCAGTAATGAACACTCACTCTTGATAAAGTAAGCTGACATTACACTGGGCTGTTTCAAATATCTTTTTCAAAGCAGGTCAAAATTAAATACATGAGCTTTGCCAGTATGCATGTAGTACTATCTTGAATGAAAAATCCTTTCAGAAATTATTCTGTTATACTTTCGTAAGTGATTCAGTTCTATTATGCTGAACCATCAGAATGTTACTTTTTCTAAAGATAACATTATTTGTAATAAGGCACTTAACCACTGTGACTTCATCTTGAGGGACAGATACTGATCTCTTCTTTTTGGTGACCGGTGACAGAACTCAAGGGAATGGCCTGAAGCCTAGTTGGGGCAGGTTTAGGTTGGATGTTAGGAGAAGGTTCTTCACCCATAGGGTTTTTGGGCACTAGAGCAGGTTTGTCAGGAAAATGGTCATGGCACCAAATTTGTCAGGGTTCAAGGAATGTTTGAACAATGCTTTCAGGCACAGAGCGTGATTGTTGGGGTTGTCCTGTGTAGAGAGTTGTACTCAGTGAGCCTTTCAGGTCCTTCCAATTCAGCAGATTCCATGATTCTAAATTTCATTTAACTTCAAGGTTTAGATAAGCTAACAATGTGTCATGATGTTTCTGGGACAAGGCAATATAAAGTTTCCTTCCTGCAGCCAACTTACAAGACTAAAACAACTTCTGTTCATCACTGACCACATATAAGGCAAATGGAGTAGCTTGCTGCTCTCTGTCACTTCTTAAGAACGTCTGTGCTTTCTCTTTAACAATGAATTCAGGAGCAGAGACATCAGAAGTCGTTTTAAGCAAGGATGGCCGAGAATTAGAAGTGCTGTAGCTGTGATAGCCATGTTTGAAAGTGCTTCCTGGTTGACCTGGCTTCTTTTTTACTGCTCTGATACCTAAATCAGCTTACTGAGTATTCACCAGAACAGCTCAACATTGCATTCTGCACAGCACAGATAAATGAAACAATATCAAGACAAAGCTTTACAAATTGTGCCCACATAGAGGTTCACATACATTAAGTCAAATTTTTAAGGTTATTTTAGGAAAAAAGTACATAAACCTGAAGAAATGAGGTGAGGGAAGAGTTCAGCAGCTATCATAGTTTCCTGTCACTTCTTCTTTTCATTACAGATTGAGCTATGGTGTTGCCTAAACTTGTGCCAAGACACAGCAAGAGGAAGTGAATAGGAGCAGGAATGTTTAAGTAGCACATCTGAGTTTTAAGAGGGCTTCTAACCAATCAAACAGAAATACAAGTGTAGAAAGTCTAGCCGGGGCTTCTTTAGAGTTTCTCAACCTCATTAGCTAACAGAGGAGACACATTTGCAATGAGGTGAAAAAATGACAGTTGGTCATCTAGGAAATTTTCTGAAATACTCAGATCAGGATATGTAAAAAGCAGTTTTCTCTGACACATTTTTTTGTCATTTTCCTGTATTTTTCCATCTCCAGAGTTTTTGCACACCAGAGTAGATGTTACTATGACCATTTGAATTTTTTTTCCAAGTTTCCATGTACTATGGCAAAATGTGTCCAGTTCATGCTTTGTATGGCATGGTAAATCCCCACTGATACTGTAACCTTGTGTGTCATTCTAATGACTTCTTTAATCACTAATCCCAAAACAACATCCAAATTATTCAACCCCAAATTCAGAAAAGATAAACTGAAATGTAAGAGACTGAGCATAGACCATTTCCTGGATTTATTCTTTTGATTCAAGAGAATATTGTCTGAGATAAATATTTTTCTCTGATTGGGATTCCAATTCCCTCAATTAGTAATAAAATAAAATTAAAAAAAAACAACCACAAAATACTAGAAAATACAACAGGCAAAAACATCCAGACTGTGACTGTGCAGTATCTGCAGTATATATTTAAGACAGTTCAATTTAATGTTTTAACTATGGTCAGGCAACAAGGTTATCCAGTTCTAGTGGAGTAGGATAACCAGTACATAACTCTTGACACTTCTCTACAAGGAAATATGAATTCAGCTACACTTGAACACTGTGATAACTTTGGAAGTATGAAAGGTGAAATTAAAGAATTTATGAATTATAGAAATTATGAACTTTGTTTCAAAATTTCTGGTTTCACCAGCACTGTGCAGATTTTTGAGTACTTATTTTGAGAGAACAAAAAGGGTTTCTGTCGGAAAGTGCTAATATATGAGTGAAACTTTACCTGTAATAAGGACGTAGAAGAAGTTAGAAAAGTAAAGCAGTTCAGTGAGACTTTTGAGACTGGCCATGGGATCTGAACTAGGAACAACATAAATCAGAATTTTGCAGCTTTTGAACAGTGTGAATCACATTTCAAAAAAGAAAATACTGCTCATAGTCACATACCAGTTTGTCAGTGATCCTGGAATTTGCTTCAGAGAAAACTGACTTTAGGGTAGTACTGTTGCTTCTTGTTGCAGTACTGATTGTAGACTGTAGTACATTCTCATTGTAGGAAAAAAGCTGACATCACTCATCATAGATGTTGTTTTCAAACCAGCAGGGAAATCTGTGGGATTTAAAAAAACCCAGCCTGGTAGCTTCATAGGCTTATGCACTAAACTTCATTCAAACAAGCAGGAACTTTTTTCTACAGAGACTTGTCAGGAAATAGTCAGGAGTCTAGTATACTCAACATTTGACTTTCTAACCAAGAAAAACAACTTTTAATGTGGAGTGTTCTTTCACCTGTTACCAAATGGTGATATAAATTGGGGAATACACATATTTACCATTCCAGCTAAATGGGAAACGTGGTTATTTGACCTTCCACTGGACACGGAAATTTATGTGTATTCTATGGATGAGCAAAATTGACCAGAGTTGACAGCTATTTCTGTCCATTCACTCTCTTAGATTTTACATCAAGATTGTAACTAAGGTGGTGGTTGTTTGCAATATTGCTTTAGACGATTACATGGTTTGAAGAAACAGCCCTGTTGACATTGCTGCTATTTCTGCTTCTGTGTTACTTCACTTCCTTCCTACACTGTAACAGTCACAAGCACCATCTTATAGCCAGACCTTGATCTAGGCTTCTCATCTGAATGGACAAAATGGAGAGAAAAAAGCACTGGGTTGCTTATGATTTTACAGGGGTTTGGGGGCTGAAAGGGGAGGGAAGACACATGGGTCTCTCTCTTGTGTGTGTCTGTGTGTGCGTGTGCACGCTAGCAGGTGATGCTGGCAGGAGAGTTTCTCCAACAGGAATAATTGCTGTCTCTCTCAGCTCAGCTGTATCTTCAGTGATGGTGGAAATTGTTTTTCCCAGGCTGTCCTGCACATTGGCCAGCAGCAATGCCATGTGTGTGTTGCAGCTGCCTCACTGTGCTTACACACAGAATAAGCTCTGTAGGCAATATTGAAGATGGATGAGCTGCTGTGAAGGCAGAAGTAACAGTCCAGTTAATTTTACCACAATGCACTCTGTCCTGTCCTCACAACGTTGTACTGACTTCCTTGAAACCATAGATGACTTGAGACACAAGCTTGTACGTAGTTCCCTGGTGCCCCTGGGAAAGGCTTCAGGGTTTAAACCGGGTGTTTAATGTAGGAGTTGAAGAAAGACAAAATTAGAAGGGACCGCCAGCATCAGCGGGTTGCATACCTTGCCAACACCGGCAACACCTTTACAACTTCTTTTTTAAACTAATACCAACACCCATCGGCGTAAATCCGCACCGCTGTCACCCCAGGCACGTGCTGCCACCGCAGCGGGGACACACCGACATCCGAGCCCTGCCCTGC
>VXAZ01004442.1:130964-220556 GCA_013399875.1 Gymnorhina tibicen | reverse complement strand
TGGGGGGGGGGAGGGGGGGTTCAGGAAGAGAAGCATGGACATACAGCATAGACAGAAGGAGGAAACTCACAAAGGGTTAAGTGTGTTTCAGAAACTTCCCCTCTCTCTCAAGGAGTCCTGCACATCCATTTTAACCATAGTGATTTGCCAAAGAGACTGCTCTGAATGAGACTGCTCTGAATGAAACAAAATAAACGTCAGTCCTGTATTAGTGGATGCTCTCTCTTGTTGCAGGCAGGTTTTTCTAGGTGACGCTCTTTCCAAGCAACATTTGTCCTGTTCCTGGAAACTCCAAGAATGAATAATGATGAATAGGAAGAAACAATTTACATTATCTTTACCAACTCTTTAAGTTGTTCTATTAAATGACCTGAAATATTTTTTCGTAGTGACTATTTTTAAAACACAATCTGTAGTCTGAATGTGCCTTCCGAGAAATGGGCCACTGCTGCATCACATCTTAAAAGTGGACATTGAAAATACCTGTAGTTCAGTCTGGATTTAAATTCATCCCATACATCTGGCTTGATAATTTAATAATCTTTGTGTTGAGTAAAATAATATTAGAAAATGGAAGTAATCTTTTTTTTTTCTAATAGAGGAGACATTTTGTGCAGCAATAATTATGTAGCAACTAATTATATTATGCAGCAAATGTGCGGGATTTTTTTTTAATTGTTTTACCAATGGATATGATTAACAGTTGCTTAGAGACTTCAGAAAGTAACCTAAATCTGGTCCTCTCTGGAGCTGGAATTTTGGTATCCACCTTGCAATCTGTATGAAAGAAAAGCTATGGTATTGGTCTAAGATAGCTATATATTTTTTAATTTTTGCTTCCTCCTCCTTTTTCTCATTTTCCAGATACAGTGCAAGAAATTACAATGCTTTACTAGTTTGTGTCCTTCTGTATATTATTAATGTTTTCTGTAATACAGCATTTTAAAATATTTTAGATATATTTTTGTATATAATATAAAATTTTAAATTTATATTTTAATTTAATTTTTGGAATTTGTAATTTAATTTTTGGAACCTTGTTGCTCAAAGAAAATGAGTAACTAGTAGGCCCTTTAGAAAAGGGCCTCCTTACCCCCTTGCCTAAGATCAGGGCTTATTTGTTTTAAAAGTCAGTTCAGAGAGCTGCTAAAGCAATGCTTTGAAAGTTAATCGTGCAGCTTGCTACATTCGTGTGCTTAGTGGAGTCATAAAATCTGGTGTCATCTGCTCCAGGGGGTCTTGGAGGCTTTGTGCTTTGACACACACACAGATGGCTATAAACACTTAATATATAAACAAGATATTTATACTTGTAGACATAGGTTTGTAGGCCTAAGGTTTATGGTAGTGCCTTTTTGATTGTGGAGAAGACAGGGAAGTTGACAAAAGTCCACTTATAGTGATGCCTTAGGTTTTAGCTTTTATATTTTGCAAATTCCATATTCTCTGTATTCCTAGTGTGTAACTTTGAACTGTCTTGCAGCCTGTTAGCTGCTGTCCCCTCATGCTAAGATAGACATAACAAAGCCTCTCCGGGCTTGTTCTTCAAGGACACTCAGACCGTCCTAGGCCAAAATGTGTAAACCAGCATCTTGAGAAGGGGGGCAAGTTGGGGGGGCGGTTACCTTATTAGCTAAAGTTTAATTGGCGAATTTATGCTGATATGCAAATGGACCAAACCCATAACAGCGGGAAGAACTCGTGACTCATCGTCCATCTTGGGGTCCATTCTGGAAATAGCCTCTGGCTCCCCAGGGTGTACCTTTGAAGGCCTTTTAAATAAATATCTCCTTTATTCCCTTACCCTGTCTAGCCTCTGTTTCCAGGTTGGGCTTTTTAGGCATCAGTTGTATCAGTAACTGAGGAGGTTCCTTATATCAAGCGTGGTATACTACTCGAAGTATCGTTGAGAGTCATGGTTTTGTAAAGAGATACAAAATTCACCACTTAGTAAGACTGGAAACTTAAGTAAAGCTATTAAATGTCAGATCTAGGCAGTGTAAAGCTTGTGTCATCCCCATATCCAAATGCTTTTTATAGTGTTTGTACTCATTTAAAGCATGCAAATAAATATATAAATATATATATATAATATCCATTTAGAAGAGTAATAGAAAAATATTTTTCTTTTATCAGCCTTTCCTCCAGTTCAGACTGTTCGTCAGACTGTTCTCTGATATAGGCAGAAGCTTGATAGCTTCACCTGCCATATGCATTTTTGCCCATTTCAATCCGATTTAAAGTCTCTCACTCCATGTTGAAATGTCCCTAGCTTTCAAACAGATCATAATGTAATTCTTACCTATTAGATTTCTATCTAAAAGGCTTTGGGTTTGTTTTTTTGGGGTTGGTTTGTTTTGGGGCTTTTTTTAATTGTGCTTGATTTATGCCTGGGAAGATGTTAACTCTTGCAGTGCTATTTTCTTGTTTCCCTCCATGCAACCCTGCCCTCCACCTGCAGCTGCCTCATCATCTTCAGTGCTACATTGGTAAAATGAAGAGCTGCTAAAACTAATGTTAACCTCTGATGCAGCTGTGCTTCTTTTTGGGCCTGCTCATAAATTAACCCATGGGGTGCATTGTAACTGATCTCTCATGCTTCTTTTCTCTGCTAGATCCACACAGGCTTACAACACCAGATAATTTGGCCATGCCAGCCCAGCTGTCTGCCACTGGATGAGAAACTCCTCCCAGAACTACTTCAAGAGGCAGGATATGTTACTCACATGGTGGGGAAGTGGCATTTAGGGATGTACAGAAAAGAATGCCTTCCAACCCGCAGAGGATTTGACACTTACTTTGGTAATGGTTTGAGTTAATGTGGGCAATAAATGCAGTGTTAAAAACAATGAGAAACTGCCCCATTCTTGTAAGAACAGCAGATTTACTGTTAGTTTATAAGCAAAGCCATACCTAGGTATGCATAGTTCCAAAGTATCACTGCTTAAGAAATAATAATGCCTTAAATGTATGCTCAAGCTTTACATCTTACTGGAGAAAGTATTGGAATTACTGTGTGCCTCCAAGTAAGGTATTTCTCTCTTACCATCTTCCTTCACACCTTCCTCCTTCTCAGACTTAACTTTATTCCAGATTCTCTGTATCCTACCTACAACAGCACAGGGGAGTAGGAAATGGAGGTTACAGCCAGTTTGTGTAGCTTTGGTTTTCCAGAGCTGATAACTAGAAGGTGTGAAAGCCTCTATGAAGTAGTATCGAAAAACTCACAAGTTAGGAAGTCAAACTCTCAGACTAAACAATAGATTGTCCAAGTGTAAGAGCATTAATTGCAGAGCAGCTTGTAGCTACTCACTGTTTATTGTTCCTTGTGTGGTTTGGGCTCCTGTTCCACATGTATTAGTTTTGCACAAGTATCACAGATGTTATGTGACTTGGGCTGTCTGCTGTTCATGTCTTTCTGCGCAGCACTGAGTTCAAGGAGGTCCATCTCCACTTGGTTGTTTTTAAGGCAATTTCCTTGAACCATGAATTTCAAAACAGTTCATTTGAATGCAGAAGTCTGTGTTGCTCTTGTCTAACCTCAGGCTTAAATGAAGAGTGTGACTGCGTTATGTGTGTGCCCTTTATAAACTATGTTGGTCCAAACGTTAGGTGGGGAACACTGTTCCCTTAAGATAGTTTATCTTTTTCGTTCTTCAGGGAGCTGAGGGCCATGGTTTCACAACTGAATTAAGCTAATATATGTGGATTGGAATATAACAGCTCATTGCTTAAACATTTGTGCTTCCTCCCATCCCTTCACAGGAGCTTGGGATCTTTTTGATGGCATAGGTGTAGATAGGCTGCTGTTCCTTGTGAAATCTCACCCTGGGACTGAGCAGGCTCTTAAGAGCTTGAGGACAGGTTGGCTCTGGGTATAGTTGTTGCATGCCCAATGTGACATTATTTTTCAGAGGATATAGCAGTTTAATACCTTAAAATGTTCATTTGATTCCAGTAGGCATCAATTATGATTAGGGGCATTTGATTCCGTGGCACACTTGATGCAGAGTCTCCCCAGTGGGCGTTCAAAATGGAAAAAATGCAACATGTGCCTCTGAGTACATTGACGTAAGCAGTCTGCACATAAAATCACTTTATCTTTTTAAAGAATATCCATTTTTTCCTCCTAAAAATACAGTAGAGATTTATATTGTATTTAAGACAACTTCATTCTTCTTGTCAGTTTGTTTTTGCAGAAATAAATAGGTGAAGCTGCTGAATAAAAGTTCAAGTAAAGTTCTTCCATCTTAGATTTTTGTCCCAAGTTTTTGTTTGCAGAACATAAGACTGTATTTTTTTCAGATTCATGTGTTTTTTCAGATATTGAGGGAAAAAATTTAAAATCTAATTTCAAGTGTAATTTTTGAGATACAAGTGATTTGGAAGAGTTTTATTTGTGATTGCTAAAACACAAGGGCTCTCAGTGCTTAACAGGCTAGCCCTAGGAAGGACCAAATCTATACACGTAGAATTTTTGCTTAATTCCTTTTGGTTGTCTCTAAATGATAGTGTCTTGTCTTCACCAGCTGGTGTCAGCAGTGGATCAGAAATTACATTACAACAGACAGGATGATTCATACTTGGGTGTTTATGAATAAATGAATTTTGAAAATTCCAAACTTTCTAATAGAGATGGAAGTCTTACATCAAAATACAAACATACAAAATCATACCGCCAAAAATCAGACCAGTGCATGGCTAGATCACTGCCTTTGCTCTCAGTGCATTAGTTTAATGCTAATGGATATCAACGTATAAATAAGTCATTGAACTGCTTTCAAAATGTTTAATTTAATTTGAAATTACTACTTGCATTAGCAATGGAAAGCCTATGAGATATTAAATGTGGAGCTACTTAGACCTGTCAGGGGTGTCACTCTAGGTGGTCCAGGCTGAATTAGTGTTTTAGCTCAAAACCACTAATGTTTTGATATTTGACTTTTTTTCTCCTCCTGATGTACGTGTTTATGTGACACGATGTTGGCCTGCTCATTTGACTTCTTTTCCTGATCTAGGCTATCTCCTGGGCAGTGAGGATTATTATACTCATGACCGCTGCGTCCTCATCAAAGCAAAGAATGTGACGCGCTGCGCTCTGGACTTTCGAGATGGAGAAGAAGTTGCAACTGGATTTAAAAATGTGTACTCCACAAATTTATTCACAAAAAGAGCTATAGATCTTATAGCCAATCACAAAACTGAGAAGGTACAGTCAACAGCTGCTACTCTGATAATTTCAACATTAAAGAATGTTTTAAAAAATGTTAATGAAATATTAATAGAGAGAGCTGTGTTTGGGCTGTAATTCAGGGATATTCAGTAAGTGAATAGAGCTAAATATAGAGCTAAATGTGAGAAGTAGCGCTGGTAAAATTTGTCTGCTGCCAAAATCAGCTGTGTCTGCATGGTCCTGGCTGGCTACCCCCGATTTCTTTTATTATAATACAATTAATAAATTTTTAGAAATGGTTTAGCAAGTAGTTTGCACTTCTGAAAAGAGAAGGGAAGTTTAAGGGGAGAAGTTTAATAGAAAGAAATTGTCAGCAATTGTGTTATGAAGAAAAGATACACTCCACAGCTTTTCAAAAGTAATTTTTCAAATATTTGTTAATTTATGTGCAGGGATTAGAAGATGTAGAAGTGCTAGAAGAAATCAAAACACACTACTGCACTGTTGATAAATCAGGTCTGCTTTTGCTGCAGTAACTTTTGCACTTCGTACTTTATGTTCAACTAATGTCCATTCTGTCCCTTCCACCCCAGCCCCTCTTTCTCTATCTTGCCTTTCAGTCTGTGCATGAACCTCTTGAGGTCCCTGAAGAATACATGAAACCATATTCTTCCATAAAAGATGTAAAGAGGCGCCATTATGCAGGAATGGTGACTCTTATGGATGAAGCAATAGGAAATCTTACTGATGCTCTGAAAACATATGGTCTTTGGGACAACACAGTTTTTGTTTTCTCTACTGGTAAGTTCCTTTAAGTATTCTTTCAGTAATAACTTTGCTACAGTGTCTAACAAGCTGACTACAGAGACATCTGGCCCCTCTGTCTTTCCTCCGGATTATTTTCTAACTACAGAAGAGTGATGAAAGTTGAGCAGGACTTTGAGTGAAACCGCAGTTTCTCTCTCTGCTCTTAGGGCTTTCTCAAGCTTGACAAAAACAACTTGAAGTGGTGTCTGTGCAAGTGGGGGATGCTCCTGGTGGAGTAAAAACACCTTTGTAAAATCTGAGGAGGGCAGTGGAGTTAGAAGCATCTTACTTGACACTGCAGTTACTGAGGATCCGTCAGAATTGAATCCTTACTGAGAGCTGTCTACAAATTTATTTGTTCTGAAGCTGTCCGTCCAGTCTGTGAATTGCCATGTGTTGCATGAAGCACAAACAGCCAGACAGCAAGCAGTTTGAAGCCAAAACTCACTCTTTCCCTTACTTTAAGGTGACATGTAATTTTTGTCTTTCTTGAAATATTTCGCTGGCATCCTACTCCCATGAAACAAAGGTCTGTTAATAAAACAGCTGAAAATATGATGAGCAGTCTAGTCAGCAAAATTACCGTCTAAGTTTTTGTATGTACAGGCACATGATCCGGTTTCTAGGTTATTAGAGTAATGCAAATAATACATTGCAAAACAGTCTCCTTTGTTTCCAAATTAAGAATGAAACAGAACCTTTCTGAAATACAGCAGCTTGGCTGGGTTTCAGGAACATATTTGCTCTTGTATGGTTGGAAGTGGGAAGCAGCCTTTCAATGCATACAGTTGTTCTTTTTTCTACACTTTACATATTAGGGCAGTCAAAATGGCAAATTAATTTTCTGTGAACGCTTCAAAAAACAACAAAAACAACTAAAACAAACAAAACCAAAAGAAAGAACCAACCAAAGTTTGATGAAAATGCACTGATATGTTTTGAGTTTAGCAGCTGCTTCCTATAGCACTCAGAACCTTGGAATTTCATTTTGAGTCCAGACCTCTTTGCCTTATGATGTTACATTTGTGTCCAGGTTTTGGCTCTAGCAGGATTCAATAAGTCTTCTATGCCTGTTTCTGTTTGCAATGGTTTTGTATTTAAGAACTGAAAGTAAGCAACTGAAAAGTAAGCATATGGAAAATGATACCAGTATTTATTTCATATGGAAAAATCCAGTCTTTGCTGATGGGGTCTTAGTAGAGTTATTTCAGTAATGTTTGTTCAGTACATTGCGGATTAAACTAAATATATCTGAGCTAGAATTACAAGGGATGAGTGAATTAAAAAGACAAATTTGGTTTTTTTGTTTATGGAGCATTTATTTTTCTGAACAGCGACAGTCTACCCTGTGTTTTAATAGTGATTATTTTACAATCAGTTGCAGGTATGTTTCAACAAGAGTCAAACAATCAGGAGAATCAAGTGTCTGCCCTATCTAATGGGACTTATTTTGAGTTAATTGACAGTTTAAACTTCCAGGAGTTAAATTTAATATGATTAAAATGCATAGAAATTGGACTTAGATCAGACAGGACAGGGGCCAGTGATTTGGGGTTTTTCAGTGTTCTCTCTTTACTTCAGGCAATTATTCTTTACAGGCATAAAACATTGCATGCTATAAGGACCCAGTTTCAAAAACCAAATGTTGTAACCATAAAACATTAAAAAAAGACCAAAAAAGGAAAAAAGTGTCAAATTATTCAGTTTTTGTATATTTTGCTTAGTGCTTTTGCAGGTGGTATGTTTCAGAATGGACATTAGAGCATGGTTTAAAAGAAGCACGTGAGGGTCTGCAGTTGAGCATCCATGCAGAGAACTGTGCTGTGTGAGATCTCCCTGCACAGCTTTCAAGTCCTTTGGAACTGGGAGTCCTGATGTGCACTGACAGCTACAATATGAGCATATGATAATGGTATGATTTACCTTCAGCTCTTGAGGACACGACTGCTTGAAGAAGTCCCTCTCTCTGCCCCAAGTGCTGTTCTGGCCCTGGGAGACCCTCTTTTTGCTTGGTGGGACACAGCAGGGGACACACTCTTCTTTATGATCAGGAACTCTGTCCAAGAATGTTCTTCCCATTTTATGGGATTAAGAATCAATTTAAAGATTTTAATGAAGACTGCAAGGGAGAATCTAGGGCATGATAAAGTTTATCTATAACTATAATGAGCAATGTTAAAGACACAAAATGGTCATACTTGCCTAGAGGTGGAAAATGCACCAGCAATTGGGGGTGCTGGTGGGTGAGGCTGGACATGACCCAGCCATGGGCACTCACAGCCCAGAGAGCCAAACGTGTCCTGGGCTGCATCCAGAGCAGCGCGGCCAGCAGGGCCAGGGAGGGGATTCTGCCCCTCTGCCCTGCTCTGGTGAGACCCCACCTGCAGGGCTGCATCCGGCTCTGGGGTCCCAGCACTGGAAGGACATGGACCTGTTGGAGTGAGTCCCGGGCAGGGCCACAGAAATTATCAGAGAGCTGAAATGCCTTCGCTGTTAGGACAGGCCCAGAGCATTGGGATTGTTCAACCTGGAGAAGAGAAGGCTCTGAAGACATCTTAGTGCAGCCTTTCAGTACTTAAAGTAGGCTTATAAAAAAGATGAGGACAGAGTTTTTAACAGGACCTGTTGTGAAAGGACAAGGGGTGATATTTTTAAACTGAAGTAAAACATATTCAGACTAGATATAAGAAAGACATTTTTCATAATGAGGTTTTGGTGAAACACTGGGACACTGGACAGGTTGCCCAGAGAGGTGGTGGATGTCCCATTCCTGGAAACATTCAAGGTCAGGTTGGATGGGGCACTAAATAACCTGATTTAGTCGAAGAAGTCTATGCTCATTGTAGAGGGGTTGGACTAGATGACTTTTAAAGGTCCTTTCAAACCCAAACCATTCTATGAGAAAAGTTTTGTTAGCTGTGTGGTTTGATAAAGGTGTTGTTGAAAGTCTGTAGAGGAAAAAGAAGGCCCTACTTTTACAGTACATTTTACTAGATTCATTACTATTTCCTTTTAAGTTCCAGCCAAAATTCACACTTCTTGTTTGCATCTCTCTGTGCTTTTAAGGTCCCGCTCAAAGAATAATTTAAAGGGGGTCATTTAATATTTTGTGCTATAGCAAGTAGCATAGCATCAGACATAATCTTCTGACTACTTCACTGTGAAGGGTTGACCTCAAATGGTAAATCTCTTTTTAGTGGGTACAAATTTAAAAACTGTAGAATATGATGAATTCTTTGATCTTGTGTTAGGTTTTTTTTTTAATTACACTCTTTCATGTGTCTTCCTATTTGTTATGGCTCAAGAGGGATTGCCTTGAAAACATGCCAGTTGACAAATGGAAGTACTGCAAGTTTTGAAAGAGTCTTGTGAAATGTGTAGAAGAACTTCAGTTTCTCTTTAAAGTGGTCTGATGGAGATACTAGGATAAAAATGTAACTTCATTATGTTTGGTCATTAGCAAAGTCTGACTCCATTAGTATGTCATATAAATCAACCCTCTCGTATCTTTTTGAACAGATAAACAGGCTATTTCTACAAGTAAATAAGAAAAAGGTGAGCAGGTTCAATGGTATGTGGTGTTTCAAGTAGTAGCTTGAAAAGTCTTGACTGGTTTGATATGATAAATAGAATTTGCCTTTTTTATGGAGCACTTTTTATACTGCAGATACAAGTAAGTCTGTGCTGGCTTACATTGAGATCATTGATGAAAATGAAATCATTGCTTGTTTAAGCAAAACAGATGAAAATGAACACAGCAGTGGTAGGTACCCATGGCCTTTTATCCACTTGAAATCAAAGAGAATGAGGGATAAGGGTGTATTTTTCTTTTTAGCAATCATAGGAGACTGTAACTACCAATGTCCCTGAAGAGGGCCTCAATTTAAATTAAAGGTCATAAAAAGCATTAAAGTGGTAACAAATTTGCTTCAAAACTATTAACATGGGCTCAGAGTCCAAATTTTGCTTCAAATACAGAGCTATGATTTGAGGTAAGAAGTGGGGATTTGCTCTGAATACGATGTGATTATAGTTTCTGCAAGGTATTTACAAGAAATTTTGGTGTAAACTTGCCAACATTAAAGCAAAGGAATATGACCCCTAATTTCAGTTCTGTATTAAAGCTAATATCCTTTGCTTTATTTAGCTTTCAGCTTTTTATTATACTAAACCACTGTGGAGCAACAGTGCTTTCTTCCAGTATTTCTCGCCGTTTTTAAATGTGGATTAGCACTGTAGTGCCGGGTAGTTGCCATTAGAGGGCTTTGAAAAGTAAAACACGTGGAACTTTTCAAGCCTTGGTTTACATTGTTAAGAGGAAACCACATAAATCCTTTCCATAATGAAGCATGTGACAGTGATGACTGTTTTCACTCCAAAAGATGGTCTTTTTATCATTGTAAAATTATGATTAATAAGAGCACAGATTGTTTTGGACATACTTACTGATGTTTATACAGTCGCTATCATACCCCTAGGATTTTTTTCCTTAAAATTTCATATTACCCTTTTTTTTTTTCTTTTTTGCATTCCAGCCAGCATATTGTGGCTTTTGGCTAATGAAATACTGGGATTTTTTTTTTTTTTCCTATTTCCAGTGCCTTCTTTGAGCCTATGCATCTGGCTTTCACTGATTCGTTAAAGGCATTTTTTTATCTTCTTGATGTCTTTGTTCACAAATGAACTCCTGCTCCTTCACTTTTGCTTATAAGGGATTTCAGAGAGCCTTCTAATTGCAGTTTGGCCAAGCCAACTGAAGGACAGATTGGCTAGAGCAGTTATTCTCTGTCTGTGATGTCCGTGTGCTGATTTTGAAGGTTGTGCTCTCAGGTTTTTTCATTATAGACCTAAAGACTTCTTTTAATTAGTCTTTCAGAGGTTTCTGAGAGGTTTGGTGTGTTACTAATGAGGAAGATGTCTGGACATCTATTGCCTGAGCATCTGCTGCTTCCTAAATGGAAATAAGCACAGGTGCCTTAGCTGCAAGCACCTTTAATCACACTATAGTTTTTTGACTGTATATATTCCCAACTATTATTTTTCTGTTTCTTGTTTATTTAATTTCATTTTTAAACAGGCAAAAGTTCTGACAGATCACTGTACTTGCATCGGTTAGAATTGTTACATGTCAATGACAGTGAAAGGTGTGTGTGGTTGGTGTTTGTACTCCAGTGCTGGCTTTTTTTTTTTTTCAGGTTTTTTCCATGTTAAAGTGTAGGTGATAAAATCAATTTTTTTTAGAAATAAAAAAATGCCTTCTCTGTCATATGATGCAGATAATGAGACTAGATTTTTAAGAATATATTATCAAAGGTGGAAATGTTATAGTGGGAATGGATTTAATATCAATACTGAAAAGTGTTGATAGTCAATATATTGACTCCCTCCCTCCCCTTTCAAAATCCTATGAAAACCCAGAATGTTTTGTAGGAAATGTTTATTTATCTTCCCTTCCGTCTAGCATTAATCTCTCCTCACCCACCCAGCTTTTTCCATGCAAAACCTAACACTCCAAAGCCAAGTTCCTGAACAGGGAGTGACCTTGTGCCAGAGACATTTGCTTCTTTTTTGTCTTCATGTTTAAAAACTCCATCATAAGTTGAATCTTGAATTTTTCTTCCTGTTTTTTAGCAAATGCCAGTGCTTGAAGTGAAGTTCATTTGTAAATGAAACTTGGAAGTGAATTTTGCCCAGAATTTTGCAAGCTGGCCAGTTTTGTGTAAAGCTTTGATTTAAGTACGTTAAGAGCTTTGCTAGTAATTTTTTTCTCAGAATGAGATGACTGCTGAAAACAGCTCATTTTGTGTATTAACAAAAATGTTTAATAATCTCCCACAGCTCCCAAAAGGTTGCCGTAAACTACGATTACCATTAAACTATGCTAGTTTGTTCTCCATAATAGTGTTTGGGGAGCCTTTATTCTTTGTGTCAGAATTTTCTACACCCAAAAAGTGGTCAAGTTCAGTTCTCCTGTCAGTGGGGCAAATCCAAAGTTTTCCTGACAGTGTCTTGTCTAACTTGCTCACTGCAGACATCTGAATAGTTTGTCAGGTTTTTCCTGTTGGTTTTGGGTTCAAATTTCCTTCCATGTTTCTGTCATGTCTAGTGATAGTGTGTGCTAGTGTAGACCTTGACACAGCAGGGTCTGTAACTACTGAGACCTGTTTAATTACTGGGACTGCTCACAATGAAAGCCCTCGACTGAAACTGTCTGCGCTAGGATTGCTGCTATCATGAAAGCTGTACTAGGAAGCAAAAGAAAAACAAAAAAAAAAAGAGAAAATTTCAGTGGCATGAAAAAGGGTATTGTTCATGCAGCTTTTGTAGGGCTAAGTCTGTAACTGTTGGAAGCTTGTGTATATCAAATGCATTTCTTTTTCCCATGAGACCAATTTTTTTTTTTTCCTTTTGTTTTTTTCCCAATTTTGGAAAAGTCAGGAGAATAAAGAGATGGTTCTGGTGAGTTGGTTGATTTATATGAGCACAACTCGATAAAAGTTAATCTGTAAATGCTCAGTAAAGTTGTTCAGCAAATGGTGCTCTGACGCAGGAGAGGTATTATATTCCCTTGATGGAACATAAAACCCCTATGGTTGTATTTAAAGCACAACAAGAACTACATTAGCAGAATTTTATGTTAGAAGGTGTAGTTTTCTACTGTCCCTCAAATTGGAAGGCTTTCAGTAGTGCTTCCATGACACATACACAAATAAATCTGTATCAAGCACTGAAAATATAATACTGTGTCGGCACTCTGAAGACAAAGTGGCATTTCTGCCATTGAACATTGAACCTTCAAGGTTATTCTTTCCGCTGTGAGTATGCAACATCAGACTGAAGTATACAAGAGATGTTTTTTCATCAGCTGGTCTTAACAAGTGATTTTGGTTCATTTTGTTGGAAATATGTGTTTTGTATTAGCCATCAGAGGGAGTGGGGTTGCTCTTCTGTCACACTTGCAGCGCGACTGAAAAACGCAGCTACACATGGATCTTTTCTACAATGGATCATTTACCAAGATGCAATGTGGGGAAGCAGGGAAGAGCATGAGTTCAAATTAAGGGCAGAGTTATTCTCTAATTCATGCTGCGAGTCTCCTATCCACAGTGTAGATCTCTGTTGTGTGTTCTGTACTCTTTTTTTTAAAATGAAACTTCAGTGGGAGTTCTGCACTTGGAACGTGTACAGAGTAAGCATTATTTATGCTGTGAAGATGAGAAGGGAGAAATTTTCCCCAAATGTGATCCTTTACCACTATTATTGACAGTGCTCTCAGTTTAACTGTGACTCACAACCATGAGCTTAAATCACACAAAGGAAGGGCCCTGAAGTCCTGTTCTGTGACCTAGACTTTCAGCAAGAATGTTGGAGGTCAAAAATGAGATGCATTTACAGAGCTGTGCATTGATGCTGGCTAATGTTTGCTCATATTGTGTCTGGCACTAGTAAGGGCTATTTAATTCCCTTTCACATATGCAAAAGTCACACACAAAACTAAAAAAAGGTTTAAAATAAACCCAACCGAAACAAGCACTAGCTGCCTGCTTGTTTTGTTGATGTTGGCAACTGATTGTAGTTTACATTCGAAATTGTGTACAAGTATTAGGTATGACCTATTAGTAGACGAGTAGATTTTCCCCTGCTTATATACCTCACTCCATTTTTAAGTAACATAATACATGCAATACGTATTAAATGATGCATGGCGGTATCATGTCTGCTAAATAAAGGGTTTTTAATTGTTGAGTTGCTCTTGCTTGTAGTTCCCATTCTTTGCTCTTTACCATTGTGAACTATTTACTGCCTCTGTAATTTCAATAGTGTTTAAAACAAAATCGTACAAAGTCCAGATTTGCATTATGGAATAGAGATGTCAGTGCTTAATGTAAATGAAATTGCGGGGATTTGGCTCTTCTGTAGTCACCCCATCAGAAATAGGCAACAGGAGGAAAGGTCTAGGAATAGGAGTTTTGTCCTACTTTCTGTCTTTTTCACTTGTCTGAGTGAAAAAGTTACTCATGTGTCTGAGTTTGCACGTTACTCCTTTTGTTTATTTTTAGTTGTAAACTTCAGAAATATGATTTGTAGAAATATTGAAGGTAGTGTGAGTCATTTCATTGACATGCTCTGTTTTCAACAATACCAAGATATTAACATTGTAAATTGGTTTCTTAAACTCTGTAAGTTACATATGAAATAATTTCGTAGTTAACTTTTAATATATTTTCCAGTTCTGCTTCACTTGGATGGACCCTCATACTGACCTCCATGTGGTTCTGATTAAGTTTAAGAACATGATTTCTCCTAAAGCCCCAGCCCTTCAAAGGAGCATGAGATATATAACATGTAAGAAATGTTTACAGAACTAAACTGCGGACGTATTGAATATGCCATCTTATTTCTGCCATCCTTTTCTATATTTGTTACTCTCATTATTGTTTAGTTGTAAATTAAGGGGACCTACATGGTTGCTAGTTAGTCAACATGCTAGTTGAAATTGAATTTTATTTTTAAAATGCAGTATTACAATATCAGAGAGAAAAATTAAAATCTCAGTATTGGAAAACAAAGCCAGAATTACATGAAGGAGTGAAAGAGGCAGCCTCATCTGTTGTCCACTTTAGTGGCTTGTACTCTTTTGGAACAACGAGACAAAGATGATTGAAAAACCTGTCCTCAATCCATCATCCCTTGTAATTCGTCTTCTGTTAAGGGAATTGTGCTACCTGGCTGATGGTGGTACAGGGGTAGGATTGCTTTAGATGCTGTAAGATTCAGGATTAGGAGTGTGTTTTTGTTGTTGCTGTTTACAGTTTGTAAAATCTCTGAATGCATGAGCGCAGCAAAAGAAGGGGGAGTAAGTCCGAAACTCATGAGAGTTTGAGTATCTTTTTAAACTTCGATCATTCTGAGCTGAGGTGTTGCACAGTGGAAGTGTATCAGAAGGGAGGGGAGGGGAGGAGAGGAAATTAATTTTTTTGGAATGAAGGAATTTAGTCTTGCATATTTTACTGGGACCTAGTGAGTGTAGGTTTCTGTCCATTTTTCTGATTGCCCATCTTAGGTGTCCAAATTGTGAAATGTCTTTTCCTTTGGGAAGGATAGAGACTGTCTTCGAATCAGACTCTAGGAGCGGGCCCCTGCACTTACCAGAGGCATCTTCAACTAGATCAGGTTGCTCAGAGCCTCATCTCCAGTCTGGCCTTGTATGTTTCCACAGATGGGACAGCCACCACCTCTCTGAGCAACCTGTCCCAATGTTTCACCAGCCTCATAATAAAAAATGTCTTCCTTATATCGAATCTAAATCCCTCTTTTAGTTTTAAATCATCACCCCTTGTCCTGTTACAACAGACCATGGTTAAAGGTCTGTTCTCATCTTTCTTATAAACCCTCACAAAGTGCTGGATGGTGCTATAAGGTCTCCATGGATCTTTCTCTTCTTCAGGCTGAACAATCCCAACTTTTTCGGTCTGTCCTCATAGGAGAGATGCTCCAGCCCTCTGATCCTCTTTTTGGCCTCCTCTGGACTCTCTCCGAGAAGTCCATGTCCTTCCAGTGCTGGGACCCCAGAGCCGGATGCAGCCCAGGACACGTTTGGCTCTCTGGGCTGTGAGTGCCCATGGCTGTGTCATGTCCAGCCTCTCACCCACCAGCACCCCCAAGTCCTTCTGGGCAGGGCTGCTCTGATCTGTTCATCCCCAGCCTGTGTTGATACCAGGGTTGCTGACCCAGGTGCAGCACCAGCACTTGGTCTTGGTAAACTGCATGAGATTCCCATGGGCCCTCTCGTAGAGTTTGTCCAGGTCCCTCTGGAAGAGATCCCATCCTTCATGTGCATCAGCTGTACCACTCAGCTGAGTGTTGTCTGCAAATTTGTCAAGGGTGCACTTGATACCACTGTTTGTGTCATTGGTGAAGATGTTAATCAGTACTGGTCCCCATACAGACCCCTGAGGGACACCATTCATCACTGATCTACATGCGGACATGGAGACATTGACAATTCTCTGAATGTGACCATCCAGCCAATTCATTGTGCTGCGAGCGACCCACCCATCAAATCCATCTCTCCAGTTTGGAGAGAAGGATGTTTTGGGGGACTATGTCAAAGGCTTTACTGAAGTCTAGATAAAGAATGTCTGTAGCTTTCCCCTTGTCCACTGGTGTTGTCACTTTGTTTAGAAGGCTGTTGGATTGATCAGACAGGATTTGCCCTTCCTGCAGCTGTGCTGGCTGTCTCAAATCACTTCCCTGTCCTCCACATGCCTTAGCACAGCCTCCAGGAGGATCTGTTCCATCTTCTTCCCAGGCACAGAGGTGAGGCTGACAGGTCAGTAGTTCCCAGGGTCCTCCTTTCTTCCCTTCTTAAAGATGGATACCATGTTTTCCATTTTCCAGTCACCTGGGACTTGCCCTGAGTGCCATGACTTTTCAAATGTCATGGAGAGTGGATTAGCAATGTTGTCAGTCTCAGGATGGTGGGATGCGTCTTGTCAGATCCCATAGATTTATGTAAATTCCAGTTCCTCAGGTGGTCATGAACCTGATCTTCTCTTACAGTTGCTCCCCCAATCCCTTTTTTGTGGTCCATCCACTCACTGACAGTGAAGACTGAGGCAAAAATGTTGTTGAGTACCTCAGCCTTCTCCTCATTCTTTGTTATCAGTTTGTCAGTAATGCCCATTGCGGGGATACACTTCCCCTGACCTTCCTCTCCTGTCGGTAAAGCCATTATTATTCTTTGCATCCCTTCCCAAGGGATGCACAGCTCCAGCCATATCTTGATACATGCCTTGGATTGCATTCCTATACTCTTCCCAGAATACCTGTCCCTAGTTCCACATTGTGGAATGCACTGCCTGTGCATTTTCTTCTTGCCCCTTAGTTTTACCAGCAGGTTGATTCAGCCATTGCCTGCCTTCCCTGATTTCCTATGCCTGGGGTTCAGGAGCTTTTGCCCTCTATGGAAGGTGTCCTTGAAGATCTGTCAGCTGTGTTCTGCTCTCTTGTCCTTGAGGGTGCTTCCTCAGGGGATCCTATTGACTAGCTTCTTGAAGAGCTGGAAGTTTGTTTCCCTAAAATTCAGGGTCCTGTCTTCACTCTTCACCTGACCCGTATCTCTCAGGACTGAGAACTTTACCAGTACCTTATGTTATAGAAAACCATACAAAATTATCAAAATGGAATTTCTTAGTTTTTTACAATTTTGTATTTCAGTATTTCTTCAATAATTGTTTAATAGAACTAAAGCAAATAGACTGAAGTTTGATATTTTATATACGTACATTTTCAGGTTTCATTTGTAACTGATAAATATTGTTTGAAACAACACAGAACTGTCTGACACAGAGCTTTCGTATTTATTTAGAAATACTGCTTCTCCAAGGGACTTTGTCAATCAGTGACAGCCCTATAGAAACACAGGGAAAATCAATCATTGATTCACTTGGGAAAGAAGCATGCAATGTTGTCTGGTTTGGCTTAAGAATTTGGAAGAAGTTGCAGGTGTTGTAAGATGGCCTTAGTCAAATGAGTAGTATCTGAAAAAGGTTATTTGAATCCCTGCTGAGATGTTCTGGATCTGTTTTCCTTCCCTGCTTTTTCATTTTTTTCATTTATGTACATATAAACTATGATTTGGTTAGTACATCTGTTTTGTGTATTTGTGAATATTCCAGAATTAAAGTATGCTGCTAGGGTAAACTCTGCAGAAGAATCTAAGAACTTCCAAATAAAAGGTCTGCACATCTGTCCTTTCTTTTACTTTTCATTATTTCATGTTATTCTCATACATAGAATATAATGGATCAATATTTGTGGGCGATATCACTTTAGTGTGCATTGAAAGACTAAGATTTTGCCTCTCTGCCTTAATTAATGGGAGAATAAAACCAGCAGAATTCACTTAGGTGGTCAGAATATATACGTGCCGAACGTAAAGGAAGCCATACATTTTACAGATTTTTGAGTTAAAAATACCAGGAGATAGGCTGAAATCCATAAGTATGTTAGTTTTTAGGCAGTGCGTGCTAAGATTTGGCCACAGGTAAGTGTATCAGATCGTGTAAATGTCTGATGTGAAAATGGCTTGGAGAGCTCTTACTGCAGTGTTCACTGCAGTTTTTTTCCTCTCTTTGTACTAACACTGGAACTAATAAGCTAATTTCCCTTCCTTTTGGAAGGTTCCTTGTTTATTTTTTTTAGTTCCTTACAGCTCAGTCTTAATCATTCCTCTGCTTTCTCTATACCTCTTTATGCCCTTTTGAAATCTCTGTGTTTCTCTAGACACCTTCACATGCCTCCTATGACTAGAATATCTGTCTCTTACAATACAGCATCTATCTTTACATTTCTCTTTAAGCAGGAAGAAACACCCCCACTTTTATCTGAACTTTGAGCGCTGCTGCTGTGTGGAATGCTGCCTGTGCTTGCTCCTATGTTTGACCTCCAATTGTGTTTTCTCAAGTTAAAATACAGCCAGAGCTTTGTGTACATTGAAGTGAGCTGACCCTGAATTCTGTATTAAGATTCCAGAGTTGCTGAACTGGTTGGGAAGAACCAGAAGTCTGCAGCAGTAATTTCACTTATATTTTAGAGTAAATGGCTTTAACCTACAACACATAAAACCAAATAATGCATCAAATGTAGTGCAGGTTTTTCATTACAGACTTCTTGTATTGTAGATGATCCCCTTATTTAGGCTATGCAAAAGATTATTACTGATGAGTGCAGAGAACTGGATGTATTGAAACATTATACTGCTTCTGATATCTTGCAAGAGTATACTTTATCAAATCAACAATGAAATAGCTTATGCTGACCCTGTTACGCATAATTTAATGAGAGTTTTAATAGTTGTATCTCTTTAAGTCTGCTTTAAGTCTGCTTCTTTCTATTTGCACTGAAGTATTGTAACACATTTTACAATCAAATAAGCATTTGTAACAAGTGGATATAAAGAAAGACATCCTCTGCATGGATTTTTTTTGTTAAGTCCAAATTTTTTCAATGCTATTCTTCTGTTACTCATGGGGGTTAAAAAGCAAAAGGTGCATTCCATCACTTTTCTCTCTAAAGTTGTACATAGCTGCAGTTCTGACTGCAGAGGATATAAATTGATATCTGCCTACTTGAATGTATCACACATTCTGCTGCCATCAAGGTGTGTTCCAGTAATTTCAAAGGATTGAAAAAGCAAAGCTTTTGTTTAAAACAACTTAGTAATTACATTTTACTGGCCTCAAATGGTTCCCATTGACTAGGAAAGAGAAACTATTGCTGACCATCCCTTACAGTTCATTAGAAACTCAAAGGTACCAGAAAGAATACAATGGCAAGAAAAAAAACCCAAACCAAAAAAAAACCTAAAAGGAAAAATGCATGCCTCAGGAGGAAGAATAGCTGTGTAGACAGTGATGCTGATGTGTGGGGCTAAGGTTAGGGATTTTTTCTGCCCACAGGTGCCTCCTTTCACGGGCGATTGCCCCTGAGGTCTCTCAGCTGCTCAGGACCTGCATGTGGCTTCCTGTGATTCTCTCCAAGTGACCTTGGGTAGCTCAAACATTTTAAATAGCTACAGTGGTTTCAATTTATTAATCTAGATAATTTTGACAAAACTGTGTGAAGAGTAAGCATACTTATAATCATACCAGCCTTTTTTTAGGGATTGTTGACCTCCTGTGTGATCTGAGAGGTTTTAATTACCTCTGTTCTTTAAATTAGTTCAGTCAGAGCCTTCTTGCAGCCTAAGGCAAATGAGAAGATAGGCTTTGGAAAAACATGGACCTAAAGACCTTGCCTAATTTAATGGGCCACATATTCCATAATCCTGAGAGAAACCGGAAGTAGGATTTAGTAAAACTCCCCTGCTAAAGTGGGAGTAGAGAGAAAATGTGACTTCTGGACTCACATATATGAGTCAGGTAGTGGTTACTCATGAGGGCAGAAGTCCTTTGCGAGGAAGATAAATCTGCAGCTGTAAATGTAGAGATCAGGGGAGTTCACCACTTGAGATGCCACCATCACCTCTAGCCACCCCTCGTTTGCAGTGACCTACCTCTTTGACTGAATACTCCCTAATGCGGGGTTGGACTAAGCAGGCTGAGAAAGGATCATGCGGGTGGTTTGGTCAATGATATAAATGAGATGGTAAATTCTGACTTTTGGTGGCATCAGGGACGTCAAGCAGTAGTGGAGAAATTCATTTGACAAGCACAGGTTGAATCACAAAGCACATGAGCTTTATGGCTTTAGTATCACTACATTAGATAAGAAATTTGCAGAGGAAAGAAGGCAAGATGTCTTCTGAGAATGATAGGATTAGCCTGTTTCTGAAGTTTGGGTGTACTGTGAATCATTTGACCATCCAGGGCTAAAGCTCTGTTTGTAATGAAATACTGTCTTTGAGCAGAGGAATCTGTTAGTGCATTATGGGTTTTTCTGCTTCTTTACAACTTTCAGGAATGGAAAAGGAAAAAAATTAACCTGTAAAAGATAAAGTTTCCAGGGTAAATGTTCTAGGGAATGATCATTAGGCACAAACCCATTAAAACTACAAAGAGCAAAATATGCAATTTGACTATTCCTTTGAAGTCTACAGTTGTTTCCGTTGCACATATGAACAACTCCACTTTAAAATCTCTGAGAGTTATAGTGTATATTTGAGGACTGAATGTGGTCTGTACAGCTAGATGTTGCCAAGAGGAGAGATTTCACAACTTCAGGATTCAGAAAATATGATCAAAAGTGGCAGAAAGTTCAAGGATGATATTGGAGAAAGGCTGGATCTTGCCAAGAGGAAATTGCTGGTGACCTTACTGAACTAGCATGGTGCAGGCAGATTGCAGAGGTTCAAACATGGGATTAATTAAAGAGGGCATGTTTTGGCATGTAGCTGGGGGAAAAAAGCACAAAGTTGGAATAAAATAATCATTAATGAGTTGAAAATTTTGTATTTAAGTGTTCCTTCTTGTCACTCACTTGAATTGGTGTGCCAAAATGAAGAAGGGGAGAGTATTAGGCGCAACAGTGAACACTAGGTTTTTTTGTGTTTTTTTGAGAACAGGGGTTCAGTTTTGTCCAGCCTAACATCATTTTTTTAGGTTCAGCAGTATGTTTTTCAGCCATTTTTACTTGTAACCAAGCAAAGACGTTAAAGAAATAAATAATAAACAAAAAATTGTTCTGAAACATTCATTCAGCAAATAGGTTATCTGCTATTTCCCTGCCTGGAAAACATAATCCACTGCTAAGAAACAAATTTATGAAAACTGGTTAAAAATACTACTTAGATCATTAAAGAGACCAGATATTATTTATGTAAACTTCCATTACTCTCTGTTACCTGTGTTTCTCTGTCACCATGTTAATTTATAAAATAACCTGTTTCCTCCCCTGTAATCTTGGCTGCATTCAGCAAAAGCTGGGGTGGCTGTTGGGAGTGCCTTAGACAATGCTGGATGTACCTACACAAGACGATTGGATTTCCACCTTGTTCAATTAATTTACCTGTTTCCTTTTGTCATAATCTCTAGGGGAATGAAACAGCCTACAGCAAACAGAACAGTTACAACTGATCACGAAACAATTAGCTTTCTTCATCCCCCATGTAAGACCAGTGTTATAAAGAATGCTATTTTCTTTACTCTTTGGTGTAAAGAGTTTTAGTTGTTGTGGTTTATGTGCTTGGTGTGAGAATTGGCATATGGACACATACTTCTTCCTAAGGTGCATGCTGCACTTTTTAAAAATGTCCCCTGTGGTAAGTAGTAACTGAAGACTTTTGTTTCATTTTTATATTTTTATGCCGGCAGGTATGTGTTTCTTTCTGGTAGTGAGCTCAGTCAATATATTCTGGGTATAGCTAGGGCCCCAAGTGATTAAGAACTCAAACAAAAGCGATGTGAAAAACAGATGTAAATCTGTCCAATGGCCGGAATCAAGTCATTGTTTGCACTGTGTAAAACCAATACATGTGTCTAAACTTAAGAAGAAAAAAAAACCCATCTGGCTTATAGAGGGTGAAATATAAAAGTGGTAGACACACAGGAGGGGTTGGGTTACCACTGAATGACCAAGGATCGGCTGTAGTACTCCTTATACGAAGCAGTGGCCTGCCACTCCTGCTTTTAGGAGTGGACATCTAAATTCCTTGCAGTGAGGTCTCTGCTGTTCCTGGGCTGACTGGAGAGTTTCGTCGTGGCACAGCTTTCCTTGTCTGCAGGTGGTAGTGTTGGAAGGTGCCCATCTGCACCACCTTCCTGTGTGCAGGCTTGGTTGGACTGTGTGCAGCCCTCTTCTTCTCTCCCCAGCCTTTCTCCCAAAACCTTTCCCAGCTGTATCCTGATGTGCTAAACTGCTTAAATTAACTCCAGATTGCTCTGTTTATTGTGTGCCAAAGGAGTGACAGAAGGCAATCAGAGCAGCTTCCTCTCAAATACACTCTAAGAAAGAGGGGGTACAGGATATTAGCATGGAAAATATGGGTTCTGGGAAGAACCTTGAGGCTTTAATGCCTGTATATTAGATCATTTGTCTCTGCTGCTTGCACTTTAATTCTCAGTTTTGGCAGTTTCATATCCCTGGAAGTGGGTTTTCAGGTTGTTTTTCTTTTTAGTTTTTCTTTTTTATTTTTAAAAGAAAACAAAAAGGATGTTAGGTCAAGGTAGTAATTTCTTCCCTCCCCCTCAAATGACACTGGAGAAAAGTGAAATAATGATCCCCTAAGGTTGTCAGCCTCCTTGCAGGCCATGTGCACCTCAGTGCCTCTGCTCCATGTGAAGTCAGTGACCTCTTTTCTTGTATATGACTCTGATCAGCAATAAATATAAAACTAGTTTTCCACCAGCTCTTCTCTTCACGGTTGGGATAGTATCCTCTTTTCTTACCTTACAACTTGAAGCCTAAAATACAAATGTAGCAGGTCTGAGGTCAGATATTTTCCATATATCTGAAGGTGTGGATGCATTGGTTTTGTCTGGTCGCTGCTTAAAAGGAGTATCTGTAAGCACAGTAACAGCGGCCTTACTTCCTGCTTTTTTATTCCAAAAGCTGCTATAAATATGCCTCCTAATAAGATCCATAATATTATTTGGATAATAGCACTAGGTTTGTTCTAAGAGAGTCACGCTGCTTCCAGAAGCAGAGGAAGAAAAACCCAAATGTATTCAAAATAAACTTCCGAATGCTTTTACCGAATAAAAGCACCTAGGTGCTGCCAGCTATTAGACAGTCTCCGCACTTAAAAAGTTTAATGCATAAAATTCAGTGCTTCTCAGCATACTTTTGGTCATATGTCAGCCCTATCCTGTCCTCCTTTTATTATTGTCTGTCTACCATATGGACATATCTCTTCTGTTTGGTAGGGAGAGACCGGGGATGCAGTTGGAAACTAAACATGCTTCTGAGTTACAACAGTTATTTATTTTAAATGCAATGAGGGAACATATAGGAGGGTTTCTGTTCCATTTAGCAAAGAGAAACCACTTTAGTTTCACTCTTATCTTCATAAAGCCATTAATTTATTAATCAGAAGCAAGAAACTGGAATAGGGGTTCTTATTGACCACATTTCCCCTTCAAACTTTTTCTGCATGTATTTCATGCTAGTTTACTTATAGTTCATGGCTTTAGGGTGTTAGCAGCCTTTAGTTTCAGGAGTAGCAGAAGCTTAAAATGTTTTTTCTCCTTATTTTGAAGATGCTTTAATTTGATAATATATTGAAATACCCTGCATTATAAAATAAATGGAAGTTGTTTTTTTCTTCTGGTCTGTACTCACTTTAAAAATACTGTGTGGCTTTAGACAAGGCTTTCAAACAGAGTTTGGCATGGTTTATGTATCAGACAGATGTGTGCTAGATCAGCTTACTGCAGGGGCCCTTGAGGAGAAATCAAAGAGCATGGGAGTTTTCTCTTGCAGCTTCAGATAATTCATCAATTCAAAAAAGACTAGGAGCTAACGTACAGGTGGAAAACAGAAAAGAGAGCTGGGGCATGCCGATGTTGTACTGTAGGTACATAAGGACTATTTGGCAAGTGTTTTGTAACTGTTTTCAGGAAAAAGGACACCAGGGTGTTGGTAGCCAGGAGCCAGAAATGTTTTACTAGATCTTTAAAGACTCTAATGGTTGGTTAAAGTTATCATGAGTATATGATAAACAAATAAGGAATTGATTTATGGTATCTGATTGTACTTATATAATCCTAGATACTTAAAGTTTTCTTCTTTCTTTGCCCTTGCAGATTTATTATTTCTAATAATTTATTTGGGCTGTGTTCTGAATAGGATAGAAAAGTGTTTTCATAGTCAAAGATTTCAAAGATTTTCTTGGCACGCAACACTTCATTGCACTTGATTCCTCTCTCTCTTTTTTTTTTTGACTGATTCCTAATCATTCAAATCGTAAATGTTGGTTGGTTATTTCTTGCTCTGTGGATATATGAGTTATATGCATACAGATGTATTAAATTTTTGGATAACTGTTTTAAAAAATGAATGTAGGTACCCAAGAAGTATTTAAATTTGTAAACCTCGTTAACATAAAACATTTGACATGTTTAATTTTGTGTGTGAGTGTGTGTGTGATATCAAGCAGTTCTGGTCTTCTGTTACTTGCTGCCAAAATTTGTTCATACAAAATTTGTTGTGCTCTGAGGTATACAGAGAAAAACAGTTCAGAAATAGTTACCCTATTGGATTGCTGTGCTGAAAAGGATTTTTTTCTCTTAAGACTGTTACTTTTCATGTAGGAATTAATTAATTCCTGTTGTATTTTCTAAAGTTATTGTCATAAAGATTTTCCATATCACTCCTTGTTCTACAAATGCCAAAAACAGTTGTTAAACTTACCTTGAGAATTACAATTATTAGGACATATACTTAGAATTACAGTTCTGATACTGTAATCAAGGTTGTATGGTATGTATCACAAACTTAAACACATATATCATCTCAGCAGAATGAAAGATGTAGAATAAATAGAAGTTAAAGACTGCTTATGCAAATGATGCGTATGTTTGTGAGGTATTCCTACTATCTAAAACAAGTAGTCAGCAAAGAGAATTTTTTTTCCCCCTGTTAAGGAGATTTACAGGTAGCTCTTTATTACTTGAACGAAGAAAATGCAAACTAAAGAGAAATGCTGGAGTGAAAACTGCTTAGTAACGACACCAAATACAGTCCTGTATGAATCTTTGGAGAAATTCCAGAAAGCCCTCTTGGAAGAGCTTGTCTAGAACAATTTGCCAGGCATGTCAACAGGACTGTGGGGTGTAGCTCAGTTGTGGTTGAAAGAAGAATGCAGCAACCTGAGTGGTCACAAGGGAGACAAAAAAAGTATGCTCTGTTAGGAAGAAAAGTAAAATTCACTTTTCTGTGGTGTAATTGAAACAAGGCCTGGTCTGTTGAAACAAAATAGGTAGCTGTACAAGAAGGCACATTGTTTCTTTTGGAAAAAAAGAAGCAAAAAGTTTTAACGTACTATTTACCATTTTTAATCTACACACTTAAGCCCCATCTAAGACTTGACAAAAAAAACCAGCAAGTAAAATCTTTAAATGAAGACTGATTTCTAGCCTATTTGCAGAGAAAATAGTACCTCTATTCTAAACCATTAATGTGAGGCAGAATTGTGATCAAAAGCTGCTAAGATAGCGTGTGCAGGCAGTAGAAGTCACAGGAGGAAGTCGCTTGGTCCACATGTCCACATGGTGGAGAAGCTAGGGTGTTGTCCATACTCTACTTAGGTGGTCTCTGGAAACTCTTATTACAATGTTTTTCCCACTATTCAAAAAAAAAAAGTAAGGGTCTCTTTATAGCTTTTTTAATAAGTTTTTCATTCCACTGCATAGACAATAACGATTTTTTTTTTTTAATGTGAACAGAGATTAAGCTTGCTTTTTAAAGAGCTGGCCTTACACAGTATTACAGTACTTGTTTCCATTTAATTTCTTTTCCTAAAAATAAGTTTCAAGCCCATTGATCAGTCTAAACTGAATTTCTCAGACAAGTGGGTGCTTGAAGTGTTAACAAATCTATTAATGCTATTAGTATTGCCCCCGAGTTCAGTAACTACTGTGGATTTGTCTTGGCAATGAATGCATGCAGGCAAGAGATACTTACGATCCTGGGAAGGACATTTGTCAGAGTTCGTTCTTAAATCAACACCTTTGCCTTTTTATGGTTTTCTACTGTCTAGTGAGGTTCAAATCCCAAATGAAGCTTTCCCCATAATAGATGTGAGCATCTATTTCCAATGTAGGTTATTTTCATAGTACAAAGCAGACTGTTGCTTCAGTTCCAGGGTAATTCTGTAAGAAAGTGAGTCCATCCAAAGACTTGAATCCATGCTTCATTAATTGTTGCACTCAGAATTGTTTTATTGCTGTTTTTTATTGTCCATCTCTTCTTTAAAGAATTCTTAGTCATTAAACTGCTTACTAGTTGCATACATCCCACACCAATGTATATATACACTGCGCTAGTCAAAATGTTTGGCAGCTGGCAGCTCTTCAGAGAAGCACTTGGGAGAAACAGAAGGGCCGTTCTGTTTAGTTTTGTTTATTGATTCCTTTAAAAACTCCTGCAAAACATCTCTTACAGTTTAGAAAATACAGATTTAGCAAATTAAACTCTTTCTCATGTATATGACAATAAATACTAATTACAAAAGCAGATGTTTGTGAGAAGAACATTTGCCTTCATTTTTAAAGTTGTATTGTATACGCAAGACACACAAGCTTTACTTTGCATCTATTTTTCTTATGTTGAAATGCTCTTTTTATTAAATAAATATTTTTAAATAATCCTTCCTCTTCATTATTTTTAATAAGAGAACCACAGTAGTTTTAAAGGCAATCACCTGCATTTTAAGAATAGGTTATATTCTGTGATTTTCTATGTCAAAAGTATGTCCTATTTTCACCCAAATTGTTTTGGGATGGAGGTATTTTGCAATGTATTTTTGTTGTTTCAACTAATTCTATCAAGACCGATGTCGATTTGGCTTTGATGGAAACTACCTTTTAAAATAGCCTGGATGCTTCTGTTGCTCTCCTTTATTCTCTTGTTTTGTCATTTACCCAGCATATATGTGCTGTGCATCTTTTCATTGTTGGTGCAGCACCTGCTACAAATTCTGTTTCAGCCCATTCTTGTATTAGTGAGACCGTCTCTTCCCCATATTTTCCTTTGTTCCCACAAATTTCACCTTGTAGAAGAAAATTCCATGAGAATAGAAATAAAGCATCTAGGTACCCCCCTTCTTAAAATAATACATAATAACAGTGATTAATGCTGTGAGAAAATAAAGGTAGCTAAACATCTCTCAAAGCAAGCCAAGCCAAGCAAGCACCAAAGTTCTTCAAAAATGTGTGATGCTTCCATTCAAGAAAGCAAACAAAGCTGCATAGATTAGCTAGGTAACGCTTATGCCAAGGGGCGTAATTTCTAGACACAGCCTTATTCTGTCCCCTTTCGTCCTTTCTTTAGGGACAAGAGCTGGTTAATTTTATGATTTTTTAATACTCCTAGTATATTGTGGGTACTGCTGTAGTCTAAATTATATAGATGTAATAGCAAAAATTATTCTTACAGGTAAGAAACATATGCTCACTACATTTTCCACACTATTTCAGTATTTTCAGTGAAAATCATATTTGATTTTTGTCTCCAGCAAACAGATAATGAAGTATCATGCCTGGGGGAGGCTTGTGTTTTCAGCTGAAGTAGCAAGGCTGAAACTTTAATATTAAGCAATCTTACAAACCAGGGCCACAAGGTGTAGGTAGCTTGGTTCCAAAAGCTTTGCTCTGGAGACTGTCTTCTGACATAAGATATTAAGATAAGTCATGCAGAGAAACAGTTACAAAAATATATGATAAATAGTTCAGCAAATACTGTTTTGAAATGGATTTAGAATTGGATATGAAGCCAGTGTACAACAGGAAGAAACAATGACTGCATTTGTTTCATACCTAAGTGGATTTTAACTGTGTGTTTTAAACTACTGGGAGTTTTCACATGGGCTTTGGAATTTGTTCCATGTCTGAGATACTTGGGTAAGACAGCATAAGGAGTTAGTGAGGAATAACTTATTTGGAAGAACATGAGAATGGTTGTACTTCCAAAGATGAAGGATCTGTCTAGCCAGGCAGATTGCCCTCACTATCGCAATTCTTGGTGGCACATGTCTAGGAAACTTTTGTGAAAACTTTCAGATCTTCAGCAGTTTGTGGCTGAAGAAACTCCTGAGACTGAGGTGATGTGTTTTCATGTAGGAGCTATAACTTTTTCATCTTTAACTTCTTTAGTGGCTTTCTGAACCCATGAAAGCTTTTAGCATCAATATATACATCCACAGCTCTTGAGTTAGAGGAAATGTAGCTGAACATGCACATACACAGCTGGTACCCATCTTGTCTCTTGCTGTCCAGACGTAGTCCTGGGGGTAAAACCAACCAGACCAGCAGTTACAGTCCTGAGTGGACATTCTGCCAGGTCTATACTGCGTGAAATCAGTGGCCTCTTGTTTATTCCCTCACTCCCTTTATTATTTAGTGGTTAGCTTAGTATTTCATTGATACAGATTCCGTTGTGGTCTTTCATTGTTATGTAACCAACTCCTCTTAACAAATTGTTGGTATTTGAAGTCCTCAATAACATTTCAGACTGTGTCGAATGTGTCACGTGCATACAAACTGCTAGTGACACATCAATTATGTTCCGCCTACCTAGAAAGGAAACAAACTTCAATAATCGAAACAGAAACCATGCTTTTCCCTCCTTCAATGTTTTCTTGATAACTCGGTCAAGAAATACTTGAACATGAATTCCCGAGGAAGGAAAAAGTGATGTTCTAGCAATGTGAGAATGAAAAGTCAAATGAGGGGGATGAGCCTTGTTTCATATGACAGGTTTTTTTCATTTGCATATCAGATCAGCTATCAAAACAATAATTTTTTTCCCCTTTCTTTTAAACTTGGTGTACTATGTCTGAATGCTGATACAAGACACAAGTGTTTTCAGGATGTATGTTAGATAGACTCCTTGTATCAGAGAATTCAATGTGTAATGAAACTGGCAGAATGGGAATGTCTTTACAGAAAGCAAGGAAAAAGTAAGTATCGTAAAGATTTGACTGTAACCTGAGAAATGCACACTTCTTTCTCTCTATTCTTCGGAAATAGCCCCTACTTCTGTAATTTCCTTGCTGCTTTGTTGCTGATAATCAGGAATTTAAAAAACCCTCATGTGCTGCTATTAAACTGATACGAATAGTGAGTAGTCTGTGATACAAAGGAGGTATGTAACATATTTAAGTTCTGATTCCTCTCTATGTGCAAACTGTGCTCTAATACAGTGTAGATAAGATGCCTTTTATTCTAAAGCCACCAAAGGTTAAAAGCTACTGAAAGCTCTGTCCCATGAGTATCTCTGACAGGAATTCCTGTTTACATTATGAGTAGAAGGAATTGTTGAAACTGATTTTTTTTTTACTTTTTGTTGTAACCGGCAACTGTTTTAAGTTCTCAGATCTCAGAGCTGAACATGATTGTGCGAGAAATAATGGTAGAGCTCTCGATTAATTTCTTTTTAATCCAAAAATGCAGGACACTTGGGCAACCCAACTGGAAGCTAGTTGGGCCACAGGACATTTAACTCTTTTAAAATAATTTTATTTTTGCCAAATGCTTCATTTAGCTTAAGACTTCTACCTTTCAAAATCTTCACAAGTATCCTTGGTTTATTCTTTTGTAAAACAAAAGTGATCTCTTGTGTGCAGTTGAAAGATGTGGGGGTTTACATTGATCCCTAATTAAACACAGAATCACAGAATAAGCTGAGTTGCAGGGGACTTGGCAAGGACCCACAGGGACCATTGAGTCCAGCTCCTAGCCAGGCACAGGACCATCCCCAAGGATCATGCCATCTGCCCAAGAGTATTGTCCAAATGCTTCTTGAACTCTTGTCAACCAGAAAGAAGATCATTTTGTTCTGGTTACAGTAAAGTTCTTCTGTAAGGTGTTGGACTTCTTGTTTTTTCCCTCAAATTCTTGGTTTTTAATCAGAAAATACAATGACATGTGAAATTACACTGAATGTCAGTTCAGCAATTACTATTTGAGATAATTTTAACCTCATTAAAATAGAGGAAAATTGTGCTTAACAGAATTGCCAGCAATGACTCTTCTGAGAACATTACAGTAGGTTTGAACAACTGTATAACAGTACTAAAAGTAACAGTACTAAAAGTTACTTACTAAAAGTAACTTCAAAATTGTGCTTAACAGAATTGCCAGCAATGACTCTTCTGAGAACATTACAGTAGGTTTGAACAACTGTATAACAGTACTAAAAGTAACTTCAAAGGATCGTTACAGTTAACTTCAAGGATCTGGATTTTATTCTTAGTGTGGAAGCTTGGTCAGAGAGAGTTAAAAAGAAAAGCATTCCATGATCTATCTCTAATTCACATAGATATTTCTGTAGTTATGATTCAACTTTTTCTGAAGCCACCTTACATGTTATTCTCACCAAACAATAAATTAAATTTCAGAGTCATTTCAGTTATGTTAACTAGTTTCAATTCATTTTATTAGGGCTATCTCTTTCTGCCTGAGAAACCGTTTTGTTTAACCTTATATATCAGTATGGCTGCGTAAAAATCTGGAAAAAAACCTGCTTTTAAACTAGTTGTGCGAGTATTGTCCTGAGACTGGAATAACAGGTTTCCATTTTAAGCATACTATACTGCTTTGGAAACCAATGTATTCTGAGTACTAATGATGGCATTGATAGCAACTCTTCTTAAAAAAGTTGAAACTAAATTTTTGAAGTCTTTGGTTCTGGAAGCTCTGGATACCTAATGGTATTTTGAATTGTGGTCAGAAGCCATTCTTAGCACAGTCTTTCTAAATTACTGTCTTGTAGCGTGGTATCATTTCTGCTTAGCGGTAACTTTTCACTCAGGTAGTTTGTAGGTGTTAAAATGTAACAAATATTTGTTACTTCGCCCTGAATGTTAGACCTTGTATGAACACTTAACAGCACTATGCAAGTACTTGCATGACACACGTGTATTGTGAAAATATTCTTTCAAATGAATGAAAAGGTGTTGTGGGGAGGATTGTTCTGTTTCTTTCTTACCACGAATTCTTTTTGTTTATTTGTTTTTCAGATAATGGAGGACAAACTTTAGCAGGTGGGAATAACTGGCCACTGAGAGGGAGAAAATGGACCCTCTGGGAAGGAGGAGTGAGAGCTGTAGGCTTTGTTGCAAGTCCTTTGCTGAAACAAAAAGGTGTGGAAAGTCATGAACTTATCCATATTTCTGACTGGCTGCCAACCCTGGTGCACCTTGCTGGAGGACATACCAATGGCACTAAGCCTTTGGATGGCTTTGATGTTTGGAAAGCTATCAGGTAACTTGCATGTCAAATCACCAAGTCATCATTCTGGTATGAGAAGAATTTAATCAGCCCAGAAAACAGAACTGGAATGGGGAGGGAAATTTTACCTGTTCCTTTCCCAAAATAAAGGGAAGGTATAGATGCAGTTAACTGTGCTGTCCATGAGAGAATTATCCAGGTTGCAAATTAATCCTGGTCACAGATGCAAAGCCTCCATACAGCTTTAACTTGGTATTTTGAATTTTTCAGTATGAACACAACAGCACACAAGCATGGTATACTTTTCAAGAACACACTGTGATCCCAAATTATGTTAACTGATTTTGCACAGCATGGAATTGCTAGATTTTATGGACCAAACCCTGCTCTATACAGAGCTCAGACAGGTATCTCTGCTGTATGTGTCTGGAATTGGACATGTGGGGAATCTATGCAGACATTAAACTCACTGAACATGGATTCCACTTTGATGGTTTGTTAGCCCAGTACAGGACTTGTCAGGCTGGCTCAGTGTGTAACAATTTGCATAGACCAATGTCATGCTGTCCAATGTCTCAAGCCTGTGAGAAGACATACAAAAGTAGGCCTGACTGGGCTCCTGAAGGTTGTGATGTTGTGACTGATTCAAGCAAACTGGAATACTCAAAAGCACAGTGCAGACATGCTTAGATGACTGGAAAAAAGAGGCAGCGTAGCTCCAGCTGGGTTATTTCAGTGTTCTTTTATTCCACTGAAATGGATTACAAAGTCCCTAAAACCTAAGTTTCTCCTGAATTTGAAAGTTCTGTGACCAGCCTTTAGTTTTGCAAAAATTGCAATGGTTTAAATTCCTTTGTTTCTTCCTTTTATGTGCTGCATGTAATGTATTTTTTGATAGGGCTAAATCCTGTTGTCTATCTTCGTAGAAGTTATATTTATTTTAGTAGGTCCTTGAATATAGTTTTAATTCACATAAGAATCATGTAGGATTGAAAGTTCAATACTGCTAAAGCAGAATAAAAGGACTAACAAATCTGTTTCCTACATGGCATTCAGTTGAGGATTATTGTTCTGTTTCTTTTTGTAGTCTTTGTTCTGTTTTTATAGGGGGTAGACTATACTGTATTATGTGTGTTACCACCTTTTGTCCCCTTCTTTTTTTGTGTGTCTTAGTATCCTAGACTGTGAATTGCAAGAGTTAAATGTAATGCTTGTTAAACAAGCATGAGCAGGAGTGCTGTCTGGGTTAGGGACTGAGATGAGAAATTGAGAGTTAAGTAGGCAGATTTGAACCCGTGTACCCATCCATGGTTAGCTCTATATAGACCTTGGAGTAAACAACAAAAAGAAAAAACCAAACCCCCCACACCTCCCCAGAACTAAACCCCATTATCTTGAGTTCAGAATTGTTTTGTCTGTACCTGTAGTATTACCTGTTTGATGCTGGTAAGCTTGATTTCATTCTTAGTGCTGCCTGTGTTTCTGAGGAGCTAAGGGTTGGTTTCCTGTAGTAGCTGGAGTTTACAGGAGGCTCGTGGCCTTGTGCCCAGGTGTACTGTATGGCTCTCTTCCAAGTGGAAGGAGATAACGATATGTATAATTGAGGCCAGGGATCATTAAGTGCCAGGAAGGAATGGAGACTCCCATCCAGCCAGAAAAAGTAAAATGTTTTAGTTGTCAGTGTTCCTGTGGGAAAACTTAGCATCAGCGAGATCCAGGGTACACCCAAACCATTGGCTTTTCTTCCAGCTACCACTAGAACACCTGCCTACTTCAGGTTCACTTTCAACTGTGTATTTTTTGCAATGGATTGATCTTCTCAGATGAGGTTACTTCAGCAGGAGAGTTGTTGGGAAGGAGAGGTACAGCTGTGCCAGCACACTGCTGACATCTGCATTTCTCTCTTTGTAAGGGGAATAATGCAATGTTTGCTGGCACTGCCAGGGAACAGGTGACTATCAGTGTTTCCAGGTGTGTCAAACAGAGGGCCTCTGTCTGGACAGGTAACAACTCAGGTTTTCTAGTTGTTAGGCTGTTCCTTGGTTGACCTTGCAGCCAAAATGTCAAATTTCACGTGATTTTCCCAGGTAATCAGGATAAATGAGTGTATTAAATTTCATAATTCAAAAGGTCACTTGAATATTGGATAGCAAACAATGAAGGCCCAGTGCCCTTTTGGTGATATCTGATGAAAAGTTCAAATATGTTGTTTTTCTGAGACCAAGTGGCCCATAATGAGTGAAATTATAACTTGCTAAGATTCTAACTCATTTGAAAAAAGGAAATTAATCACTGTGTTACATCTGTATTTTTTCAGTACAGTCTAATATAAATAGAGGCATAAGCTTATTGTGATTTGGGGGTGGGGGAGGGCAGGACTTTTACCCTGAGCCTGCTGGTTCATATGTGTATAATCAAAAGGAAAAAGATGATAAATTTGAAACCTTGATTTAGATTTTCAAAAGAATATATGGGATGGTGCAGGTATTCTCAGAAGTCACAAAAATATTGAATCTATTTCAGTGATATCTGTCTGTCAGTGATCAGTATTTAAAGAGGGGTTCTTAATATGATATTTATGTAATAATATAAAATATAATAATGTAATAATTAATAATAAATACTATACTACTGAAAATAACTATGTATAAATGTAATACACTATAGAAATACGATTATATATACAATACACAGAAATTCAACATAAATTTTTAAATCCTAAGTATAAATTCTGAAATTCTAGACTAAAATGAACTTTCTATCATGACTTTAAATGACTGGTAGTCCAAATTAGGAATCACATTAAAATGACAACAATTAATATTAAGTTCTTGTAGTATAAAGAAGTGCTGAGAGTCATATATGTACCCAACTGTTCCTTTCATGCCTCATGTATTTAATTTTGACCTGAAGAACCAGAAGACATTTAATGGTTAGGAGGAAATATCAGGAAAAGATGATGTTCAGGAGCATATTCTTGTAGACAAAAATACCTTCTTTTGCATTCTTTTTGGTTAGCTGTGTTCTAGGTTTCTTTCATACAGTGCATGAAACTGGGGAAGCACAGTATTTGTGTTCTCACTGTTTGAACTCTCAGGTTAAATTTTGTATGGTGCTTAAAAGCTCTTTGACAGGGATTTTAACTCAAAAGCTTGTCTGCTGCTTCCAAATCCATCTGCTGACCCATTACTATTTCAACACTGTATCAATGAGAGGCCTAATAAAAGAGGAATGTGATTTTATTTAAAATAGAAACTGAAATAGAGCAGGTTTTGCTCACTCTCACAGCCTGATGGTCTTAATCACCAAGAGGTGTGTGTGTCTAGGAAGTCTGCCCAGCCAGACACAGGGGCAGAGGATTTCAAGCCATCCACCTGGCATCCCGACACCAGGATGTTTGTGAACACGTAATGGGCCCAGCATCTACTGCTTTGGTGCAAAGGTCCATGGATGCCAGCTGTGAAGTCCTTCAAGCTTCTTCTGTGTTCTTCTTAGGTTGGTAACTGTGCACAGGTTCTGGTTGTGCCTGTTTATATCCTTCTGATGCTGTGTCTGTGTCCTGCGCCACCTCCGTGAATCCCCAAGGGCTATCAATGGAACTGGCCTCAGTGTGCTGGGGTTTTGCTGACGTGCTCATCTGGATTGTCATTAACGTGGGCTGTTACAAGAGCCCTTTCCCTGCTCTTGTGTTCATGCTGTTGTCTCCACACGCAGATTTTACCAGTCTTCCTCCATCCACACCGATCTTGGACTACTTTTCTGTGCAAAATTTTGTTGCAACATATAATGAAACCAGTACTACGTAATTTTTATTTTCCTCACCTTGGAAAGGAAATTTAACTTCCTCTTTGATGTCTCTTACTTATTTTTGAAAATAGCTTAGTATAGTTTCACTGTGTCAACCTATTTCTGGGTAGCTATCAGATCTTTCCAATCTCAGGTATCAACATTTTCAACATTTTATGAAGGTTCATAAATAAATAATAAATCATAGTAGATTTCCCTTTTTTATTGCCTTACATTATCATGGGTAAGACTACAGTATAGCTCTAAAACCATGTACATATTACAAATTGTTTCTGAAAATACAGTGATAATATCACTGATATATTGTACAAAAATAGCCATTGAGAATAGCAAGAACAATACTAAAATGCAACCAGTCAAGGAGTCTAAATTGTACTGCATATTTCCAAGCAAGTATCTCAAAAGGCACTTGCATTTTTAAGAAACATCTGTTCTCCAGATGCTTACTACTCTATTGAAATCGAGACACTAGGCAAAATAGTTTTTCTTATATAAAAATTTGCTTTGTTTGATACATTTTTTTGATACATCTTAACTTTTAGTACTGAATATGTAGTGTGTCCATGCTCAGAGAAAGTACTTTATTTTGCAGTAACAGAAAAATTGAGTGGTAGACCACATGAAGCAGTATGATAGACCCTGAGAGATTCGGGATAAAATACAGTACAAATAACTATTATTTTGTCAAAGCTTATAAGTAAGCAGAGAGTTTAAAGTTTTACTTACATATTTTGTAGGGCAAGTTTCATTTTTATATTTTTATAATGTTGGAAGTATCATAATTGATTGGATGAAGTAAGATCAACTTGAATTCTGTACTGAATGGGTACATTTGTTTTAGGAATCAAGCACCTGTTTAAAAAAAAAAGTCCTTGTTGTGATATAAATTAACGCAAAGGAAATAGCAGTCTAAAGCTGAGAGTAATGTTTATTTCCAGCATATCTGAAATATAATTATTTTAGGAAAGCAGTACAGGTAAGCCCCAGAGAACTATGGCAAGGTTATAAAGGCTCAGATTTTGCTTAGTGACACTGAGAATGTTTTTGTGCAAGACAAACATATTTACCCTGAAAAATCTTGGATTCCTTTCCAAGGACACCTTCTGGCTGTTTAACAACAACAAAAGTGAGAGATTGCATTTAGATCTTTGTTTGTGCTCGCTAAGGGATAATAGGTCTTTCTGTGTGTTTTAAGAACTTTCCAAATCAGAAGATAAAGCAACGTTCTCAGCATGAACTAGCTGATTCTCATACCAACAGTGAAGTGAGGCCATATGCCCCTTCTTACATAGAGGGCTGTTTTGAGAAACAGTTTTAACTGCTTAATTATATAATTAAGACATATCTTAATTATTCTACCATCAGACATGGTAGAATAATAACCAGACAATATAAGAAGTTCCTTATGTTTAGGGGGAGGGATGATGTATTAGGATATTGAAGTCTAAAAATAAATATTCTAAAATTAGAGCATTGTAAGATATGGTTACACAGGCAGTTACTAAAATACAAAGGCAGGTTTCCCTAGAGAATATTATTGCTTTGTTATTGTAGCTCTGTTGGCTAGACAATATTCCTGATGCAAAATACCCTTGCAGAACATCTGCCAAGGTGAATCTGGAGTTGAGTCTGTGTCTCTGTGGAGTTTTGTAGATGGGAAGGAGGGCAGAGTTAAGGCGCTTCCAGGGAATTTCCTATTTGTTGTCCCTAGAATGTTGTTTCTGTTTTCCTGATCTCTTTTGCTGTGAGACAGATGTTTTTTTCAACATACAGTGCCAAATTCTTTGCCTATTGTTTTGTGATGTATGCTGGTTGTAAACATCCATGCTCTGCACAACAAGAATTACTGGAGTAACACTCAAACTGAAAAACAGTTCAGTACTGTGTAGTTAAGCTCTACACAGCTTAATGCAGTGATGCCATAAGCTTCGGGGAGTATATCTCATGACTACCAATAAATCACGTCTCCAGGTATTAATACCAGTATTCTATCCCAGAACAAAAATGGATTCAATAATAATGACAACTGCAGCATGAAAAACTTGTATTAATACAAGTGTAATCTTCCTTTTTTGGGTGTTCTATCAGCTGTAATGTAAATAGCCATGTTTAATGTAGAATATTCACTGTCCACGTTAAAAGCTATAAAGGAAGTTACCTTCAGTGATATAGGACTACAAGTCTGCTTGAACACTATGAATACACTTGGTATAATCATAGACTCATATGGAATCACAGAATAGGCTGGTTGGAAGGGACCTTTAAAGGTCATCTAGGCCAACCCTCCTGCTTTAGACAGGGACATCTTCAACTAGATCAGGTTGCTTTGAGCACTGTTCACCTGACCTTGAATATTTCCAGGGATGGATCATCTAGTGCCTCTCTGGGCAACCTGTCCCAGTGTTTCACCACCCTCATAATAAAAAATTTGTTTCCTATATCCAATCTAAATCAACTGTCCATCAGTGTAAAACCATCTCCCCTTGTCCTGTCACAACAGGCCTTACTAAAAAGTCTGTCCCCACCTTTCTTGTAGGCCCCCATTAAGTACTGAAAGGCTGCTTTGAGGGCTGCCCAGAGCCGCCTCTTCTCCAGGCTGAACAAACCCAACTCTCAGCTTGTCCTAAACAATGGGACATGCTCCATCCCTCTGATCATCTTGGTGACCTCCTCTGGACTCACTCCAAGAGGTCCACGTCCTTCCAGTGCTGGGACCCCAGAGCTGGATGCAGCCCTGCAGGTGGGGTCTCACCAGAGCAGAGCAGAGCAGAGGGGCAGAATCCCCTCCCTGGCCCTGCTGGTCACACAGCACTGTGTGAATACTGAGTGGCACTGTATGAATATTGAATCTATAAAGATGAGAAGTAAATAGGAGTAAGTTACTTAATTCTTCTGTATTTGACTCTGGTGGAAGATAACTGGATTACTTAGCATAACTCTGGTGCTTTCTTTCTTTTAAAATATACTGAAAAATGTAGATACAGCTCAGAAATTGCAAGAAAACCTTCCCAGGCAGTTAATGCAGAGTCAATCACAGGCTATAAATTTGAATCCTACTTTAACTTTTGCTAACTGGTTCTTGTTACTGTTACCTATGAACAGATGGTGAAAGGCACACTTGCTCACAGCTGTCAATGGAGCACATAGAGACCGTTAGAGCTTATTAAATCTAAGATAAAATTTGTTTAAATAAGGCCAAGCATTCTTTAATTAAGAGTATGACTACTACAGATATGGGGGGGGTGGGCATTTAACCTTTCACCCACATTTTGGGAAAAACATTTTTGTGGCAGTTTTTGTACATTGAATTACTAACACTGTAGCTTAATTAATGTAATTCCTCTGTATTAATTACAACACTATATTACCTGAACACATCTAATTTTTCAGTTCTTCTTGTTAAGTTTTGTACTCACTCAAAGTGTAGCATCCAGAAATGGTTTTAGAAATGTAATAGAAAAATATTATTTTAATTGTTTGTTACTGAAAATTTTAAGTTGCAGGTAAATATTGTTCAATGATATATTTTATATATTAAAATAACTGTAATTTTTTAGGTCTCCGTTGAGGTTTATATTACCTCATTTTTTTATTCTTAATGTCGAGAAGCTTAGGGGCCCTGGTTGAATTTTTGTGCCTTAAGTTAAGCTCCTTAATGAAAGAAAAAACAAGTTAAATTACTTGGAAATTTCTGACAGGATGTATTTAGGTTCAGTGTCAAATAATAAATTATCGGTGTGTCTTCATGTAGCCAAGGTTCTTTCTAATTATATCTTCCTACTCATGTTGCCCTTTATAAGGAGTAAATTTCCTTTACTCATATAAGGAGTAAATTTCCTTTACTCAGTTTTGAGGTCTGGGATTTACTTAGCTAAGAAAATTTATGGGTAAGTTCAGAGGCTTATTCCACACCATCTCTATGTAGTTAATGGCTAGAAAAAGAAGGATGAAATTTTTTTAACACAGCAAGATTCAGAGTATCTAAATAATCCTTGTGACCTCAATTAGAAATCAAAGGTGGTTTTTTTGTGGGATAGCAATGCCTGTGGTGCTTTTTGAGGCACCCAGCCATAACACTTCCAGCACTTCCTCAGGTATGCAGAGAGCACAGCAAGTGCCATGCCAGCTTATGCTGTGAAATTTTACCTCAAAGTTGATTGTTGTAAAACCCTGCTTAGGTAGAGCCAATTCTGTACTCTGTAAACTTATGAATAATCCAAATAAACACCACTGAAGTTAGGGAAAACTTGTAGGGCCAAACGTTGTTGCTGCTCAGCCGGAAAGGAGCATTCAGATTAAAGTTGATAATAATCAATTTACAGTTATGAGCTCACTTTCTATTAAGATGACAAAAAGCCTTAAAATAAAGGATGCAGAATGCTAATGAGCTGTAGAAGGTAATTAACGCTTCCTTTTGAAATCTCTCTTAGTGAAGGAAGACCTTCTCCCAGAGTAGAACTGCTGCACAACATAGACCCCATGTTTGTGGATGACTTCCCATGTGAGTATGCTCAAGATTTATTAAACGTACAGTATATCTTCTGAACACTTCCTGTCTTCCATAAGTGAAGTATTTTCTTCCAGGTGAAACAAAATACAGTAGGATTACATATACATACATAATACAGGAAACAAAATACAGCAAAGCCTTTTGCTTTTAAGTAAATATCTTTAAAATACAGAAACATCGTCCCCTGGATAGTGTAAGTACTTCAACATGATCAGCATGGGCTTCCTATTTCAGAGAGCTCTGAAACACTGCTGAGTAATGAATTAAGTACTTTGGGACATGGAAATGTTGAGGAGCAGCTGTGTGCCTGAGGTGCACAGGGAGGCACACTGCCAACAACCCTTTCCAAACCCTCTCTCCAGAGTTCCAAATGAACTGCTCGCCCTAATGCATCTTGATACAGACGTATAACATGACCTTGCAAATGGAAAGCTTGAGTTTGTGAGGAGCTGAGAAGTTCCAAGCCTTGTAATTGCTTTTGTTCCATAATCATGTGGGTTGGATCCATAATGCCACAATGACATGAATTGGAGCTGAAGTTTGCTAGTTCTATAGCCCTTTTTGAGCACCATCTGTTTTATGATTCAACATTATTAGTTTGCTAAGGACTACAAACTTTTAAGGCAGATATTTTTTTCATACAGAACATTGGAACAGGTCCCTTCCAGTGTTTTTATAGCATTTCTGTACTTCATTATATAAAGAAGTAAATCTAGGCAGAGAAAAAGTAGTGCAATGGAGACAGTGATCTGTTGCTGCAAGACAAATACACATTGTGCTGCAATAACTGGATGGAAATGGGTAAGGTGACCTTTTGCAATGTACATCTGGTTCTGTGATGCTTTTCTGAGAAGGAGCAACATTGTGCCTATCTAGTGCTGGGCAACACTGCTTGCAGGTAATTCCTACACACTGATTGAATTAAGGTGTAGCTACTCCAATTTCCCTTCAAAAAATGCTCAGTGATTCATAGCATTCCTGTACAATGTTATGGCCTGGTGAGGTATTCTCAGGCATACTTTGGAGACCATCTTTTCCTTGTGGGAATGGCCTGTGATAGAGCTCAATGGAAGTGTTAGAGTAGACAAATTCCTGGAGTAGGCAGAAGGGGGACAAGCAAAGAGGTTTTCAGGAACTTGAGTGTTGTAGTCCCCAAGCCACCAGCTGGGATGCCTGGGGAACCAGGGGGCTCAGCAGCTCGGTGGTGGGTGAGTTCAGAGATCTAACAGCCCCCACTAGTCAGCTGGCCAGGATCCCCTCACCTGGTCTTGTGACCTGTGTGAGGAGGGTCCCCCTGGTTGGTCAGCAGCCAGACGGTCACTCTAACCTTGGGTCACACTGCCTTGGCCTTCAGCTGTTGTCCCTCCCCTGTCTGTGCCCCTTGATAAAGAACCCGGTGGGCGGGGCCCGCCCTCTCGCTACCTGGCCTGGCATGGGAGCTGGTCGGAATAAAACATCGGATCCCTCGCAAGAGCCATCTCTGGACTCTTTACTTCTGATACTGCCAGAGCTAGCAGCTCTGTGTGGGCTTGGCCGCGTGCCTCCATCGCACGGGTCGGAGAGAAGCTGTATGCGAGGTGCCCGGACACCGCCAGGAGTTCCTGAGCCAGGAATTCTTAGGGAAAAGCAACAGTTTCCTCCATCAGCCAGGCTACACAGCAGCACTTGAGCTCTTTGGAAATACGGCCCCAGATCTCCTCCATGATGCCATGCTCTGATGATTGTTCACTGTTTGCTACATACATCTTGTCCTTAGTTTTTGTGTGCATTACATGAAATGTAAACAGGAAGCGGGGCTGGGAGTCAGAAACTGTAGTAGGTGAAACTCTTGTGCTGGATGAGATGCGGCTTTCAAGAATCATGAACAGAGGAAGTTATATACATGCCTGTAAATGTACAGTGTTTTTATGTACCTTTCAAAACTGCAGAAATTAAAAACAAAAACTTAACTCTTCTTACATAATGTTCTTATGCACCATGTAGGGTTTCCCTGTCTCTTCTCAGCAAAAGCCTATTCTTTTGGCAAATTACTTTGTGCCTTCTAGTGAAATTATGCTTTGTCATATAAGGATTAAAATTTCTATTTAGCAGCCTGAGTTATTAGGAGTAATTGTATATGTATGTAAGTCAGCTGATTTCTACTTACTGTCTGTTTTTTATTTATTGAAACTGAGTAATAAGTTTAGAATTAACATCTAGAAAAATTATGCTGGTGTCTCTATTATGGATAGATTAGGGAGACACAAAACTTGGAATGTACAAGTACTTTCAGATTTTCAGCAGTCATGACTCTCTTTGTGTTTTGTTGGGTTTTTTTTAAAAAAAAGCATCTTAAGCTGTCCATGCAATCTTCTTGTCACCAAGATGATAAACTGTGTCACTCTTGAGTCCTGCTCTTTCCTTGACTGTTTATCATTTCCATGTCCTAACTGTTTTGACATCGGAGTACTCTTTTGCCTATGGTGCTAAAATACATGTTTTCAGGTTTTTCTGGGTTCTTTCTAAACTCCTGTGTAACCTTTTACCTTCTTTATGCACATTTTGCTGTTGTCCTTGTCTACTTTGAAAAATCACATTACCTAAATCATCTTGTGTCAGATGAGGTATTCCTATTAAACTAATGCTTTCTTTTTTGTAGAAATTTGAATTAGAAAGTGAAATAATAACTGGAAGATAAGATTAGCCAAATCTTTTGAGTTTGCAGAGTACTGTAGAACAGCAAATAGGCAACTAAATCTCAAGATTCTGTTAAACATAACAAAAAAAGGACTTTTCAGGTTGTTACAGGCAACCAGGCGAGAAGACAGTGCTGTTGTAGTTGGGCACATGTAGAGCATTAAGTTACTATTTTACCTGCACTCAGTGCAGGTTCAGTGTTCCTGAACTCTTGAGTGGTTTTGCCTGTAATGTATACATTCTTTCACCATAATATATTTTTACTTAATGGATGCATTTATCTTCATCTCTATCAGAATAAACTGATTATATATATATATTTAGTAGCATGAATGATGGGATGTCTCATGTAATTAATAGGGTTTTTTAACTGGAATAGGAAAACTGAGTTTTCTCTGTTCCGATTTTTTACACCAAAATAAGCACTCCTTCAGGGAAGAATCTGTGCAAAAGACATTAATTAGTTTAGTGACAAGTCAACTGTTACAGCCAAGTTTTCAACAGAATGTTAAGTTAAAGTAATAAGACATGGTGCCTTGATTACAGAGCTAACAACACCTCTGCTGCTGTGGCTGGTTAGAACTGACCTTGGGCTGTGTGTTTACCACTTGTGGGGTAACATCACATAACTTTTCAGCTTCTCAGACTGATCACTGGTTTCTGATCTCTGGACATCAACCAGGGTTACTCCAGCACATCTCATGAATCTACCGATCAGCATCTACTTACCTTTTTTCAGGACCTGATGTCCAGTGGCAAACACTGTAGCCCTGTAGTCTTGTATCAAAGTACTGTACTCCTCCTATTGTTAATACTAAACAGCACAAGAGGGAAAACACTGTAAACTAGTTTGCCTGCCATTCCATTTTATAAAAAAGTGCTCAGGTCTTATTTCACTGACTACTTCAAGTAAATCATCTCTCTCAGAAGACAGACTTTCTTCATTCAAATATAAACCTTTCATGTGGTCTGACACACATGGGCAGTGTTTTAAACTGTAATTCTTCATTTTTCATCTATGGTGCTAAGAAAAATGTTTCTCTCCCTGGCCACAGACCTTGCCTGCAGCCTCCTTCTGACCTGTGCCAGCCCAGTGGAGTGGTTGGGGTTAAAAACAAGCTTTTCTTTCAACGAACTGATCTGGTTTGTGGTGCAGATGTACAACGATTGTACTTGTGTAAGAGCAGACAGTGGAATGAAAACCTAGAGTAGGATCTCCAAAACTAGGATGAGAGGAGGGCTGTGGTCTTTGGGGGTTGCAAGGCCAGTCTGGTGGTGAGCTATTGCCAAGATGGCCAGCCTGTCCTCTCCCTTTCCTCCATCCTTCCTCCTTCACTTGTGTTAGATGTAGAAATCACATGGTGACAAGATGATTCTTCTGCCAGATCAGCTTTCAGACTGTTTTGGTAGCCAGGCGAAAGAGGAGGAAGGGTTTCCACCACATCAGTGGCCTGAATCAACCTGACCTGTAGCTGTGTGACTGGGAGCAGGGGATCAGTGTGTGGTTGGTGGCAGATGGAGGGTCTGGCCACAGGATTCACCAGCTAAGATCAGTTCTGACCACATTCAGAACTCAGCCAGAGGCCGTAATTCCATGGAGTTTAAGCTAGTAGGCTGCTGCTGCTACCACAGAGGATGTCCTGCCTCCCACAGTGCCTCACCACTGCTCCCCTTTCTCATGGGTCACCAAAACTACTCACAGAGCTGGGCTATGAACCAGGTCAGGATAGTGGTTCAGGTTTTAAAAAGCCTCTTTTTTTCCCCCTCCGGATGTATGCTGGATAGCCAAGCACTCATTTTGGCACAAAGAATGGCACTAGAAGGAGTTTTGGGGGACAGGTGAGACTGATTCTCTTGGCTCTGAAATTAAACCCTGAGGTTTCTGTTTCATGATACATGATGAAGTGACCCAACAGGTTTCTGCTGGGGATGTGCTTTACTTTCTCCCCTCCCCATTCCCAGCTACATGCTCCTAGGGCTTATTTTGCATTCATTTTGGCACTCTTTGGATACCTCTGTGAACCTATCCAAATTGCTAGCCTCGTTTCCTCTGTCGTGTGGATTGAATCTGCACATTGAAGGGGCTTATGGATGCCAATGGCAACCCAAGGCAGGGGCAAGAAGGCTATGTGGTTGGAAGAGGGGAGGCAGGGAGAGAGAGGCAACCCTCCTAGTGCTGTCTGGCTGCTTCGGGAGCCAGAACCCCAGGGGGCAGGAGTGGGAAGCCACATCTTCTGGTTCAGCTTGCTGTGCTAAACCAGTCTGGTGAGCTCTGCAGATGGAGCTGGACCCATGCACCTCAGAGGTGATTGCTCCTCTCCCTCCTTGCTAAAGCCATTGCTTTTGTCTTTCTGGTTGTTTCTTCATCACACTGTTGATTGTTTTCAGAAGTGATGAATGTATGTCTCAATTGCTTGGTCTCAATGTAGATTTATAGTTTATTAGAGAGTTTGCAATTATGTAAATTTGCTATGAAAAATCTACTGTCTTTTACGTTTGGGTCTGAAACATCCACATTTTCTGTTAGGTTTAAGGATTCGGTAGTAAAATAAGAAAATTAAAAACAGAAATCTAAAATTATGTTGAGAGTATAATTTTCTCTGTAATGTATAGGTTAAGAAAGCACAAATAAAATGCATAAATAAATTAGAAATTGCACAAGTCAAAAAATCTGATTTACTTACATTTGAAGAGAAAAGAAACAAAATTGTTTTGCCCCATTTTTGTTACTGTGTCTTTAAAAATAAAAAAATAGCCAAGTTGTTGATGGTTTGGCAGCTGTGCAGATGACATCAGCTCTTCCATTGTGAAAGATCTGCTCTCTTTTAAACAGCCTTATGGCATTTCATCAAGTTTTGGTGATTCAGCTAAATTAAAACCCAACTGGTTTTAAGTCTCAATTCCCCTAACTGCTAAACCAAACTTATTTCTGACCACAGTCATTGCTAGATGTCCTGTCTTGAAGCAGCATTGAAACTTTATATTCCACAGAAGGCAGTTTTATTTTGAGAATCAGAACTAAATGACATGCTGAAAGGAAATGTACTCTTTAATTCAGAGTTGTTAATCAGAATCTGTCAGTACAAACTGTATAAGTTTTAATCTGACTTGCTAAATTTATTAATGAATTTAGTGACGTTCACAAAATCTTGTAGACTACATGTGTAGCATCACTTACTCTTCAAAAAGAACTTGAATTTCTTTAAATTACAAAGATGTATTCAAAATAAATATGTTTTGGGTGGGGCTGGCTTGGGCTGAAAAAAACTTTTACCTTCATTTAAAATTCCACACTTAACCATAAACTAAAACTTCAAAGGCATAACAACATTGTAGATTACTAATTGTAGTCAATTTATTTGGAAGATATATCTATTCAGAGGCAGACATCCAAGACAGAGAACATGTAAAAACATTTTGTGATTTTTCTCCAAACTTTTATTTGCCTAGAGCAAAATTAATCAAATTTTACATTGCTCTCCTTGACATTTGAAAGAAGGCATTACCTCATATATTGCACTATTAATTGCCAAAATAAATGATTGCTTATAACGGGCTAGATCTGCTATATGCAGAATGAACACATGATATATTACAATAGAGAAACCTTTTCTGTTCTGGGACTGATATGTCGTTCGTGGACATTAAAATTGCATTATAATGGCTGTAGCATTATATATTACATCCATACATATACCAAAACAATTCATCTTGATTAAGGAATAGACACCCTAGGCTCCTCTAGGTCCCATTTATTACTTATTTTACCTAGGTAAAAGATGATTCCTGAGACTTTGTAGGACAGAAAGTACTTCTTCCCCGGTTCTGTTACTGATGATCTAGCTTGTTTAGAATTATCTAACAAAAAGGAAAAAAAAGAGAATAAAAAAGTGGGGAAAAATCTATCATAATGGCGTTATTCAGTAGCAGCAGAAGATGCATGGATGAGTGTGCTGGGTGGGCATTGAATGGGATAAATATACTCCATGTCTGTGACAGGCTTAAGACCCGGAATCTACTCTCAAGTCAAAACTGTGCAGAAAATTGACCAGTATGGTCAGCTGACTGAGCTTACATAGTGACAGCTGGAATGGGAGAACACTCAAGAATGGACAAAAACACAGATATGTTCTTTGCTTCTCCAAATTACCATTTTTCTGCAAAATTATACATATGCATGCTGACCATCTGGACTCTGTCATCTTCCCATTTCAAGAAAATCATAAATTGCAATGACCCCCTGTAAGTTTGTAAGGCAGGAATTGCCAACATAGGACCCTGGATCTCTCAACCACTTCATGCAGTGCTTGTCATGCTGACCTGGCAATTTTGGGCAGAGCTCAGCTCCACTTCTTAATGGGAGGGTGCTGTTCCAGCTAGCTCTTCTGCCATTCACATCAGAGATAAGTGGTGTTTTTCTTTGACTGTCAGCTATATGAGTTTCTGGGGTGTAGCTCTTGCTGTCAGGAAGTTTGGGCTGTGGTTCTGCACTGCCTTGGCTCTTAGCCCATCTGCATCTCAGTGTGAACCATCCATCCCTGCCATATTTAATAGTAGAGGATTGCATGTTTGGTGAGCCTCATAAATACTAATCCCTGTGTTTCCTTTGGGATGTAGATAATCTCTTCTAGAATTTAGAAATGTTACGTCACTTGATTAAGTGTGTAATGCAAGTGTCATAATGGGAATCCAGAAACCCCTCTATACTGCTTTTTTATTCTTCATTGTATTCTATAATTATTTGAACATAACACTAGCATTTTATATTTTTATGCAGGTCTTGACATAAATGGTAGATTACATTTGTCAAATGAAATGTCTCTGAGCCATAAGCCTGAAAAATTTTAATTGTGCACAGGTTGTTAGAGTTGCTGCTCAGTTCTCTTTACCTTCAACACTGCCTCCTTACAGTGATGCAGTTGGGATTTGGGTGTTCCACATATAAGGCCACCACAACATGACATATCTTCAACAACTCATAAGTTCCATTGCAATCAGTTAAACTTTGTTTCCTGGGAAAAGTAAGATTTTCGGTTTTGTTTCCCTTATTTTCCCATTGGAAGTGAAAGTCTTAACATTTCTTTTTGCTGTCTCTCTTTTTGTGATGTTTAACATTGTAGGCTGTAATACTAAGTTTGCTCTTATTTAGAATAACTTAAATTTTTTCATTCTGTGGTTGTGTAAGAATGTCATAACCTGGATAAATACTTCACCCAGTTGATGTGCACTGGGATTTTTTGCTGCCCTCAGTGATTCTGGATTTAACTCAATTGGTTTTTTTGGTGTGGTGTTTTTGAAAAGAAATAATATGTTGTAAAAAAAGAAGGTAAATACTTCAAATGTCTACTCTTGTTGAAATTAAGCAGAGTATGTATTTTTAAAGGTAAGAGACTGAATATGACATTGTAGTATAAATCTTTCCTTTGGAATCAAATATTAGTATGATAAAACTGACATTAGAAGGAGTAATACTAGATCTAGATGTTCATAGCATTTGACTAAGTGAATTAAGATAGGTGAGCTTCACTGTTTAAGTTCGTGTACAGCACAGCCCTACACCTTGTCAACGTGATGACAGGAAGTTACAGTGTCTCAGGGCTCATCTGCATCTTAAGATCAGTATTCTATTCATTCTCCCAAGGTTAAGGTCGAGGCTATTCCTCAAATGTTTCCATTTTAATAAAATAAGAGAAAGACTCAGAGTTTTGTAGAAAACTCATTATTGCCATAAAGCAGCAAAAGGTCACAAAATGTCTTTCCTCAGTGAAGTAGCAAAACCCCTTATTTCTTTGGTAATTCATTGTCACAGTATAGGTTGGAAGAGCCCTTGACATTTCCAGAGTTTCCTTGTTGAGGTGAAATAATTGCTCTACACATCATGGTTCAAAAAAAGGAGGAATCAGTACAAAGTACATTTATGCAAAGGCCTTGTAAGCTCACAGAGCCATCTGCATTTCAAAGTGGCTGTAACAAGATTGTTCTTTCTTCTGGCCTATTTTTGTGAACTTTCACATTAATTAAGGCATCAGAGCTACACATACTTGTGCAACTTCAGAAAAGTACCTTATAAATGGGATAAGCCAATATAAAAGCTCTGTTTCTGTAACTGAAATAGAAAAATCACTTTCTACTGTCTAGTACTGACTAATGAGCTATCTTTCAGAAAACACTGTAGAATATGTATTTGATTCACAATAAACATGAAGGAAAAATTGCTGGCTTTAGAAGAATGAGCAGAAAAGCAAAAATGAATTGACTTTATCTGAGTGAAGATGTAAAAGATGGAAGAAGGTGCCTCACGTGACTTCAAGCCTTCTCAAAAAATGTGCAAGACTTTCTCTCTGGTGAGGAGAATTGTCTGTCTGCTGTCATACAGACCATCACCTAAAACAGGAATCCACAGCACTGCAGGACGCCTAGAAATAGCCATGAAGGACTTGTTTGGCTTTCACATTGATGGTGTTTGTTACTGTGAAGAGGAAAAATGCTACTTAATTTAACAGTGCTATTCAAAGCTACCTTGTAATTTTGAGCTTTGATTTCTATGAGATCTTTTGTCTTTGGTGCTTCATAGGAAGGCAAAAGTCTAAGAAGCACTAAATAATGTTATGATTAAAGGTTTGTTAATGTACAACAAGCAATGTCTACACAAAATCAGTCTGTTCCCAAACAAGATACTCTTATGTATACTTTCCTTAAAACAGTCTAAATGACCTGCTGGGGCTTTGATATTTAACTTTTCCCCTATGTTTATGAAGACTCTAAAATGTATGTATTTTCTGAAACATTCAGTAAGCTCTAACTTTTGGCTTTATTGTGGATGATGGTGACTGTGAATGTTAAGATAAATACCCATAACATTTTTTCCTGCCTGTTTCTCCATCTCTTCCCATTTCTGCATCTCTTCCCAAGATTTCACTCATGTAAGTAGCAGTTAATTCAGAGACAATACAATGAAGTTGGTTCAAATCATATATCCCACAAAAGAATATATCCCAAGAAAGAATAGTGTGTACATTTATAACATTATCCATTATAATCAGGAAACTAAAAACAATTCCTGCATTTTTGTGAAAGATACTCTGATTTCATTTTTGCAGTTCATTGACTGAGATTTGCTGAAGTTCAGCAGTTATCAATAAAGGCCTTAAGATAATTTGCCAAGTATCAAACTGATCATGGTGAGACTGGCATTTTTAACCAAAGCTGATTATACTTCAGTTGACTGAGCTGTGTGCTGGAGGGGAGCTGAATTCAAGAGCTGAATCAGTTGCTGGAGGAATATGAATTGTATTCGTGCCAAGAAAACAGTATGCTCTTTGCCAAAGCAATAGGGAGAAATTCTTAAAACTCGTTCTGGAGTTTGCTTTGTCCTGTGCATTTCTTGATGAAAACTAAGTGACAGGATGCTGCATAGAATCAAGTCTAGCAAAAGGTAATTCTTGTAATGAAGTTTCCATTGTATAAAATGCTAAAAATAAACTTGCAGTATAACACCAACATATTTATAGTACATCAATGTGAAACACAGCGCAAAATTTTCTGCTTATGGTCAAGTGAGAATTTTGCTTGGGGAATCCTCATCTACTTGTATTGAAGACTTTTTCTGCTTCTGTAGCTATAGGGGAGAGAAAGTTATACATGGACAGTTATAAATCTACGGAGAACAGCCATGTGTTTCCATGCTGTTAACAAACAAATGTAGCATTTAAAAAGACCTTATGTTTATAAATGGAAGATATATAAGGTCCAAGTGTACCTCCTAACTGTAAAAAATATTAACTGTAACTTTTGTCCTGTAGCTTTTTTATTTCTCAATAAAATTTCCTTTGAAAATACAGCCTTATCTTGCAGGTGAGTAGCTGATTCATCTGAGTGCTTTAAGATTTTAGGGACTATATAAATTATATTACTACATTAGAGATAGTCCAGATTTTCAATGTATATAAGAGACTTGATTTAATATTCGTCAGTGGAAATGAAAAATGTAGTACTTGCACTGCTCACAATACTGTAACCACTCTGTGGGCTAGGGTATATAATAAAAACTTCAGTCATGCTCAGTATATTATTTCCTGAAATTTAGAAGGAAAAAAATTCTCATGTTCAAGTAAAGCATCATGTTGGTGCTTAATCAAAAACATAAAGCAAACAAATTGAAACAGAATGAAAATCCACTGTCATTTCTGACACAGTCTGTAGATGCATACTACTTTTTTTCTGTGTACAGATGAACAGTGTGGATAGTACCATTTTCCAATTGCTGAAGTGGTCTCCACTAAAAGTGGTGTATTCTGAAAGCTATTTCTCTGTTCTTATGTTGCCTCATTAAACTTTCCTGCAATCTTTTCTGTTTTCCCTAGATCCAGGTACTTAAAAACTGGAAAATACCAAAGGAAATCTGGATTTTTTTCATGTACCATTCTGGTTTTTATGGTGTAATGTAGAGACCTGGGATTGAATGTATTTGTAGACTGTCTGCAAGTCAAACTATAGGCCAGATCACTTGCTAATGAAAAACACACTGTGCCTACAGAATATTTTGCATCTTGAATGCTAGAAGAACACATACATCATTGAAGTAAGATTTACAGGATAGTAGAACGTTAAGAATTTATTACAAATGGTGTACCCACTAACTTTCCTTACTTTCTTATATAAATTGAAAATTTTATGTACAAATTTGGTGTTAGTGGAAATCAAAATTACCCAAACCCATCTGGATATCCCATTACGTATTTTCTATTTTGTCATTCAAAATATTTGTATGTATTATATGATGTGAAATATAAAGTACAGACTTGCACAGGGTTGGGGAGAAATCTCTCATGAAAGATGGGAGGTCACTGTTCAAAACTGTTTGTAACAAACAGAGTAACTCAGTTAGTGCTTTTGGTGTGGCCTGAGAATTTCCTCAGGGAGGAAACTATTGGACAGTTGGAAAAATGCTGTTGGAGGAAAGTTCAGAAGATGTGGTTGTGGGAAGCAGTGCTGACCACAAAGAAAAGTTACTGGGTGGCTTCCTGAGTTTTACTGCAGTGAAGTTATGGTTCACTTCTTGACTTTGTGTTCCCCTTTGTGGCTCCATGCTCCTATAAAGGATCAAGTGTTTGGATACCTGTTACCTGAAGTCTGCCTTTATTCTGCTGTTTCAGTGCTGCAGGGAAATATGTTTAAGTAAGCACTTTATAGATTTTCTAGAACTTCAGAGCATAGTGACATGTGTTTTGAAGCAGAGAAAATTACTGTAGAATTCATTTTTATCAGTTCATCGTAAGGCTCAGTTTTCGTATAATTCATGGCATTGTGTGTTCTTATTTTCTTAATCTCTTTCTTCTCAGAATTGGTAAATCATGTATTGGCACTTCTGTTTTGATTTCAGAATCACTTTTGTTTGAAGAGTTGATTTAAAGCTTATGTGTTTTTGCCAAAAGTGATTGCTGTAAATGCAAATGGGGAAGCCTTTCATAGGACAGTTTTGTGGAAAACTCATTGTGTCTACTGAACTGTATGGATAAACGGGAATTTAGCTTCATTTATTTGATTAAGAGGAGTTGGTAGGGTGTAAATTCCTTGTTTGTTACTGCTGATGCTTAACCAGTCTGAACCAGAGCCCACTGAAATTAATGGAAAGGTTCCCATTTGTTTCAGGGTAGGTTTTTCAAGCCCTAACAGACTTCCCGCTGTTCCAGAGTTGAGCATTAATAAGGCACAAGAAGCCTGCCAATCATGCAGGATTTGTGTGGATGCATGTGGTGAGATTTCTAAGCAGCTGAAGACTGCTGTCATGAGGGTAATTTTTATGTGGAATTTCATAATATTTAAGAAAGTTTGTGATTTTTTTTTAACCTACACTTCTGCTATTGTAGCACAAAAATGGGGTAAGATGATTAGAAGGAGTTTGCATTGTCTATTGTTAGGAAAGCAATCACTTGTGATTTTTTTAACTGCTTGGGTTTTCTTTTTCTCTGTACTGGCCAGCATGTAAATAAAATTTTTAAATCTTGATAATAGCATCAAATAACTTAGCTAAGAACAGAAGCTTTTATTTTAATGGAAGCTGTAGGAGAATGTTTCAGTTACCACTTTTCTGACAATACATACAAGATGGTGAATACAATAGGAATTTATTGGATGATTAAAATAGTATTTTGATTTTAAAGATGGTAGTGAAAATACTAGAAAATACTCTCTTTCTGTTCAGGTTTCATTTGTAAGTGGTTTTTGGTTCACCAGTCCCAGACTTCTGTCTGGGGATCTCCTCTGTGGCTTTTATAGACTACTAATCAGATCACAAGAGGCAGGGAGGCATAGGCATCGCCTTACTATGAAAATAATACTCGTTACTGCTTGTTGGTTGTAAGTCCTAGTGGAGGTAGTGTCCGTGGTTTGGTTCAACTATTAAGCAGAATTCTACTCTGCAACATATAGGGAGTTGTTCACTTCTCTCTGATAAAAAACATTTTTACAAAATAAGGAAACTATTTTGAATGTCTGTACTAGTTTGAAAACAAACTAGCAGGAGGTTCCAAGTCAGAACTACAATTTAACAGGAAAATTAAAATAAAGGCAGAAAACACTGTCTTAAACTGACAGAGTCAGGATACAACCTGACACCCTGTCGGGCAGGGTGGTGGTAGCAGTCTGATTAAGTGGTGGCTGCAGTCCTCCTGAAGTGATAGATGTGGTTCTGTTGAAGCAGTGATCCTGTAGAAGGGTCTGGTCTTCCTCTGAAGGTCTGGTGGTGGTTATTGTCCTCTAGCTCTTGTCCTCTGGGAATCCAGTAGGTAAGGGCTGACTGTGGTGTTCCAAACCTCAGATTATATCCAGGTAGGAATGCTTGGTTCCTCCTGCTGGGCGGAGCATCTCACAATGGGAGGATGTAATTTTATGAGTCAGGCCTTGATAGCTCATTAGCGGAGACAGCCTCTGGAGGGAGTTATCATGGATGAGTCATGGAGAGGATAAAGAACACTTCCCCATTTATCTTAACAGCTTACATAGATGGTAATAGAATACATACCTTTTGGTTACATCTTACATTGTAACCTAAGACAATGTCTAAGAGTATAATCTCAGCAGAATTTGAACATCTCATTTATCCCCTTGAGAGTTATCATTGTCAGGTGACACTACCTCTTGGCCTGTCTGCCAAGAGTGAGAGTCTTCAGTGAGCTGACAGCCAGGATGCACAAGATTGAATTATTTTAAATACAATTATCTTTTTTTGAACATATGCGTAAATGCCACTTTGTTCCCTAAAGCTGCCTCACAGCAAGCACTGGTTTCTGCTGTTCAGTAGTTTCTTGCTGTCTGGCTGTGTGGTGCAGCCTTGTAATGGCTGTGTCCCTTGCTCTGAGGGTGTGTCTGACATAACCCCGTGATGGGTGCCTCTTGTCACACCTCTAGCTCTGTGTGTGTTCCTTCAGCCTCTGTTGGCAGAGATAAGTCTGAGAACATGACCGCTTGCACTGATCCTCCCAAGAATCTCTGCGTACAAGCAGGACTTTGTTGTATTGCTGTCTTAGTGACAACTGTGCTTATATTGTGCTTACTGATATAATGCAATCTCTTTTATCACCTTTGTAACCTGCAGGTAAGGATGTGAGGGGATGGCAGCTCAGGGAGTTGTCCTAGCTGTTCTGATAGCTGAGGTGCAATTAAAAGATTTTACAAAGTGATAGAATCACATGGAGATTTTCTATGAAACTTCTCTGGTGTGATTAAAAAAAAAAGCGACTCCATTTTGTTCAGAGAACGTAGTCTAGTCCCGTTGGAATGTGGCCATTCCTAGCCAAAGCAGACAATGAATTTCCTAAGTAAAGAATTATGTCTCACTCAGTGTTTGAGCATGTTTGAGTTTTTCTCACTGTGGCTACATGGTGTGCAGTAGTGCCGCTCCGCATTGTAGGTGGTGCCTAGTTAGGTCAGGTGGAGTCTGTAGTCACATTGAAAAATACTAAAAACTACCTAGGTCATGGGATTTCACTCAAGATACTTCCTGAGGTGTGTGTAGTAAGTTCAAAGTACTCAAAGTATTTGGCCTGCATGTTTAAATGATACGTCCCCGTCATTTAAAAAAATAAGGTTTTGATCATATGATTTCATTTGGCCAATGTCACACAGGATGGGAGGGAGTGAAAACAACCTGGTCTCTGGAGTTCCATAGAAAATGCAAATTTAATTAAGTAGAATGTACATCTAGCAAAGGTGTTTTGTTCACAAGGGATTGCATACCACCTGAACTTGCAACTGGTTTCTGAACTTCCTCAGTCTTGTTTTTGAGATGGTGTGGTGGTTTAGGCCAAATTTAGGGAAATGTCCAAAAGGAACGTCTCCTCAAAGGAAGGCAGGTTACAACCACCCCTCCCCCCAACTGGGTTCAGGAAAAAAATTTTCCTCGGAGGAAAGTGAAGGAGAAAATAAAAAAACTATTTATTTAGCGNCGGTGGGGTTCTGATGTTCTGGTGTTCCAAACAAGTCCAGAAGAGAAGAAGGGAAAAAACCGAAGTCCCAGAAAAAAAACCCTCAACTCTCCGTCTCTCTCCAAAGAAGCAGAGCTGAAAAGCTGACTGAAAAGTAAAAAGTGATGCTTCCTCTGCCCGCTGCAGAAGTAGCTAATCTCTGTGTCCTTGAAGCACAAACTGTTTTGAAAAGTTCACTCAGTTTTTTTCTCTGTCTCTTGCATCCAGTTTTAAAGGCGTAGAAAGGCTCAGGAATCATGTCTGGGCATAGAGCAGTGATAGGGGATACAACAGCATAAAGTCACCCCAAGACAGATGGGAAGACCAAAACTACAGTTTTCCAGTGGCATGGGGCTCTTTGCTTTGTTGACAAGTCCTTTTCTAATAATTCCTTTCCCTCAGTTCTCTTTTTATACAATGCTGACATAATTCTGAAAAAGCATCAGCTCAATCCGTCATGATTCCGGGGTTTCACTCTTGGTTATGAGTAACACAAAGGCCATAATTTTATATGTTTATATGAATTCCGGATTATTTTTTCACACTGCATCAGTTTACCTGCATCTATGTTAAATATCACTGACTATTTTAATACCTACTACTCAGCCTCATACAAGCCTTCTGTCATTCTTCACAGCCAGCTTTACATAACTTGTCATCATTCACACACTCTGTCGCCTCACCGTTCATTCCCTTTTCCAAGTAATTTGGAATATGTTCAACAGTATAGTTACCAGCACAAATTCCTTTAGGAATCAAAACTGGTCAGATGCTTTTCTATCCATGTGAGGATCTTTCCCTCTTTTTTTATCATTGCTTAGTTTCTTGACCTATGTGGCCATGTGGTATGAGAAAAAAACTTTTGTTCTATGTGGATCCTGTTATGTGTTATTAAAGTACTGGAGTGGAATAACCAAATAAGTTATAGGGGGTGTTGCATGGCCAGACAAAATTTATACTGAAATACAAGTCTTGAGAACTACAGGGAAAAATTTTGGTTAATAAGAAAATATCTAGGGAATCTCTTTGTGCAGTGTACATTACAAAGGTTTCAAACTATTGAGATATCCAGTGTAATATGTTCACACACTTGTGTCACAGGAAATGCTGGTGATATTCCTACTTGGGCTGAATGCTCTTGAATGTGCTTTACACCTGCAAAGCAGTAGCACCTGTTTACTATTTGTATCAGATATGCTTTTAATTTGTACTCCAAAGAGTGTGAGCCATCTAAAATCTTAATTCACCCTGGGTTTTGTGGCTTTTCTTCAAGCATACTTTTCAGTCTCTTCTGTCAAGCAGGTTGCAATTAAGCTTGGAGCTTTTTGTGATTATATTTTCCCTGTCATATGGATGCTACATTATATTATCAGAAATAGTAATTTAACTATAGAGAATGCTGATATTTTTCATTTTTTCCTTTGGGAAATATACTGAAAAGGTAGATAACTTCTAACATCCTTGTTTTGCGGATAAAGAATGGTAGAAGCTTCATTTGCTTCTGTTTTCCTTAAACAACATTGATTATATGCAGCTGCTTATAAAAGAATGTTTTTGTTACTGTGTAGGATATTGGAAAATTGTAGGCATGGCCACTCTGATACTCACTTAACTGTTCAGATTGCTTTTTGGTCAGGGCTCTGTCTCCCAAATAAATAATAAATTAACATTCCTTTGTCTTTGTCCAAAATTATTCCTCAGTACCCAACACTGCCTCCCCACATGCTTGTACTGTAGACCACAGTGTACAGAAATACAGCATGCTTCAACCAACATTGTTTTGGACGCTTTAAGTTTTGTGGTCAGGACCTTGCTAAATGGTATGTTAGAGAGAATTGTGTACTCTTTGATCTCTTACCAGCCAAGAAAACTTGTTCTCAGCATGGGTCATTTTCATCATCTTAATCATACACTGAAAGCAGAATATTTTATTTTTAGATGTACTGTCTATTTATGTTGCCACACTTGAAGTTCCTACCAATTGCTTGAGTTGGTCTCAGTGAATGAAAGAAGGAAATCTAGAGGGATGAGGAGAGTAATTGATCTATGTTTATTAGATTTTCAAAATACAATGAATATTGATATGGAATATGTATAGTCCTTCTTTTGAATCCCAGCTGAAGATTTACAGTTTCTTTAGTTTATCTTCCTTCTTACAGTTCAAAATCAGATAGCAAAGTTTAAATGCTCTTACAAAACTAATTATTTATACTCTTACAAAACTAATTATTTAATAAAATGTTTTCACAAATTTGTCTTTTAGATTAATTTAAAGAGCAAGCCTTTCTTTAAAAGGCAGGTTCAGATTGTACCTTTTATTTTCTTTAACTTGCGAATTTGCACAATGTGGGTGTGGACTATCCTTAACCTTTTTTTCACAAGTAACGGTTACATGGTACTTGAACTATTTGCTTTGCAAAGTGAAAAGCAAAGGATTGAAGTGAATCATAGGAAATACTAGCAAAGAAGCTTACAGATCTGAATTTTCCAGCTTTCCTACCAAGAATTGCAATGGCTTTTTGCTGTTGCCTGCGCTATTTTTGATCTTGGTTGCATTAGGAAAACTTTTTTTCTAGTATTTGCTCTTGATTGAATATTAAATATTTTAGAGATTATCGGTGAAACTGTTGGAAACATCGTAAGACTTAGACAGATAAACAAAGTGGATTTATCCTCTCCATACAGGAAGATAACTAGAGAGCTTCTGATAGACATCTAAAGCTGTAAAATGCAGTAAAACTGGATCAACCTTTCTTTTCTTCTATTACCATGTAGCATTGCAGGCATCAAAGGATTGTGAAGTTGTTTTGGTTTGCAGCAGTAGTAGAAGAATTTTAAATGTTTTGAGTTGAACAGAAAATAAATGGATTTTCAGACATTTTTGTGGTTTTCATGGTGGTCAGATAAATTAGTATGTTTTACTTTTAGATTAAGTTTCTGGTAGGTAACTAGGATTGTATGAGCCAAGGAACAGATGACTGATTCTCAAGCATACATTGATCAGCAGGGTAGAAATGTGAAAAAATTTTGCTTCCTGTTTTCCACCTCCAGAAATCATTGCCCAGTTGGATTGATGAACTAATGAGTTAAGCAGAAGGCTGCTGTGAGTGTATGCAAAAATATGTAGGAAGACAGTTCTTTCTGTGGAAGAGCTACCCACCTAACATAAATGATGTTTTAAATCAGGATTGCACATGGGATACTGAATGAGGTCAGAGAGCTTTTTTGAAAGGTGAGAATGAATAAAACAGGGCTAAGCACATTGCAGCATTTTTTATGATCTCCCCTATGCTTAGGAACTGAAGCGGAAGAAGAGATTGCTGGACAAAGTAAGCAGTTTTGGTTTATCTTTTCTGTTTTATGTTGAATCTTCTGTTATTAACTACTTCTTGGAACACACTTCAGTATGGCAAAACCTGTCATGTTGTAACATTTCTGTAAATTGTAAGGGCTTTTTTAAAGTTTAAAATTTTATGACTAAAGCAGGAAATAATATAGGTGTCAGATTCTGATTTCAACGTGGATTCATTAGTTCAGTTACTTTTCTCTTGATTTATGTTCTGGTGTAAGCGAAAAACCAGCCCTAAGGAAATAACTGACCTGTCTGCATGAACTGATCTGTGTGTTGGAAGTCATTGCTAATACAAATTAATGGTACCATTGCTTTATTCTACCCCTCCTTTAAAGAATAGCACTCAAAGTAAACCAGAGGGTATTCTAGAAATTGCTTATGGTGTTCATGGATTTGTGAAATCGTAGTTCAACCTGCATATGAATCATATATACATATAGAGGAGGGCAACCAAGGTGGTGGAAGAATTCAAGTGCATGACTTGTGATGAGTGGCTGAGGTCACTTGGTTTGCTCAGCTTGGAGAAGGCTGAGGGGTGACCTCAGGGCAGCCTACGGCTTCCTCAGAGGGGAAAGCAGAGGGGCTGGTGCTGATCCCTTTCTCTGTGACTGCTGACCGGGCGTGAGGAGATGGAATGAAACTGCATCAGGAGAAGTTCACACTGGGCATTACGAAAAAGTTCTTCACTGAAACAGGCTCCCCAGGAAGTGTCACAGCAACAAGCCTGTCAGACCTCATGGAGCATCTGGACAACCCTCTTGGTCATATGGTTTAGTTTTGGGTAATCCTGTGAGGAGCAGAGAGTTGGAGTCTATGATCCATGTGAGTCCTTTCCTACTTGACATATGCTGTGGTGCTATGATTCTATACTTAGTTTTTGTGGAAGTTTTGACCCTTTCAGTTCAGTGCATACGGGAATTAATATAATAAAAGTTGTATAAATCTACTTCAATACAGCACTTCCTTTTGTAAATTTTTTTTTTCCTCTCCTGAACTGAAAGTAATTTGGTAACACATCTTGTGTAAGACCACACCAAAAATCTGTCCAGTTCATTGTTGTGAGAGTAGCAGTCGTGTAGGACAGAGTATATGAGGGCAAGCACATAAATACACTTCTCTTGTGTGGCCCCCACAGCCTGCTCCCAATCTTTAGGTTGTGATTTTGTATGTAAGAATTCTTGATGGATTTTTCTTCCACTTTGTGGATCTTTTTATTACTCAACCTGCATAAACTTTTGGCACCCACAGCATTCCATGTAAAGGAATTCCAGCCTTGAGTTTGGTTTGTAATAAGGAAGTATATACTATCACTTATTTTCAATACATGACATCTTAATTTATTCAATGCCCTTATTAGGAAAGAGTTGTTGTTTGTTACTCAGTTTCCTGTGGCCACACAATTTCTTAGACCTCTGTCCTTTCTCTTGTCAGTTGTTCATTTTTGAGGATAAAGAGCCCTATTTACTTAGTCAGTCTTCACATGGAAGTTGTTCATAGCTTTAATCTTCCTTGTCTCAGGTCTTGGTATCTTGCATGGGTTTATTGTGTCTGTTTTGTCACACAGGAACCAAAACTGCACAGTACACCATGTGAGTCGCAAGAAGGACCTCGGTGGTGGCATAGCATCCCATTCATTGCCAGTTTTGATATTGGAATTGTTTTCTGGACAGCCTCTGGACATTACGTGTTCATTACAACTTTACAAACACTTCCCTAAATAGCAATAGCCAGTTCAGAGCACATTCTTTTGTGTATGTGGAGCGTTGGCTTTTCCCCACCATGTTCATTACTTTCCCTTTTGTTGTACTTAAAATTGTGTGCTAGCAAGACTTAATGCACTGAAAGATTGTTCACTTTTTCCTAAAAAGTCCAGGATATTCTCAGGTCAACAGTCAGGATATTACCCATGTACTTATCCAGTAGTCAATTTTCCAACATCCTGCCTGAAGAGTATGCTATGGAATATTCAAATTATCAAAATGGCAATTATTTTTGCAAAGGCAGCCAACATTTTGACTGATGCCTTCTGAGCATCTTACATAGATTTTTCAGAGTTAATGACGCTGGCCTTCGGAAAAATCAGGTTTCTTGAAGGTGCAAATCAGCTTTTGAAAATTACATAGAATTTTTCATCCTAATTTGAAATATCTATGCGTATAGAAACAAGTATGACAATAGAAGTAAAAGAACTAAGCTGAAGTTTCCATAAGGGGAAAAGGGCCAGACTTCTAAAGTATTTAAATAACAAACTCCTTTGTGGGTAGCGAGAGTTGGCCACCTCAGTTCCTTTAAAAATCTGATCCTGAAACCATTTTTCAGGCTGTCAATACAAAGGATTTCTTGAACTATGCTATAAACTCCAAAATCACTTACCAAGGGCAATGTCTTCTGAGGGATCTATCTATAGAGATAGAAAAGCTATTTGAATACTATTTGGTGACCTAGAACCCCAACCAAAACTTTCAACAAATTCATTTTAGCATTAAATATTTGAAAATAAATATCTGAATGAAAGGTCACTGCTTTCTTAACTAATACAAGTTTTATCATTTCACAAGAGATTAATTAAAAAGGAAATACAGCAACTGGTGAGGCTTCAAATTGGGCTTCAGGAAACAGTGGCTTCGGTTTGACAACAATAAAATTCATGACAAAAGGCTGTGGGATTTTCTTCCAAAGTAAAAACAAAGTCTTATTTCATTAGCCAGTGATACACTGATCCAACAGCAAAAAAAAGTAAAATGTTTAGCCTTTACACAAGCAAAAACATCACATTTTTTGTATATAAGTCTATAAGGAGAGTATGCAGATCTGTGAAGGCAGGCTTGATTACAGAGCTTAATAAAAGGCATCTGTCCTTTGGTTGCTGAATTAGTCCACACGGCTGTTGTTACTGCCAACCATAATGGAAAAAAAAGAAATAAAAAACTACCCCACAATATAGAACAAATGCAGAAAAAAAACTGCTTAGATGCTGTGAAAGTGAACATTTTGTCTTGAAACAAAACCAATACGACTTCTTCAGTCTGTGAAATCAGAAAAGGTATCCCTGTAAAATTCACATGGCAAGGGAGAAGACAGCCTAGGCATTTTGCATTTCACCTGCACCAGCAAAAGCTGAAAGCAGAGGTAGAAACTTACCAGCTGGGCTGAAGAGGAGGAAAATGGGTAAATGCAGGGGGAGGAATATCTGAGCTTAAGTTGCAAGTCATAGGATGGGAAGAAAAGAATTCATATCAAGCAAAATCTTTATTTATCTTAGTTGTGTATCTGGAGCTTATGTAATGTAATTAACCGACAGTCCTGTAAGTGTCCTTGTAGAGAGCATTCAAACAAGCATCCGTCTGTTTTCCATGACCAGTATGTCTGATGAAAGTTGACCCGTACGGTCTGGAAAGCAATGCACTTCTCTGAATAATAGACAGTACATTTCTTTGGCACAAAACAAGCGCTTGCAATGGGTGAATTAACATGACTGACAGAATTGTGTTCGTAACAGCTCAACATGAGGGAATTTATCCATTTCTCTTCAAAAAATTTTGCTGAAAGATAATATTTCACCAAACAACTTCAACTTCATGCTCTGGTAAAAGCATTTTTTCATTTAGGAGTCTAGTTTTATTACCTGGACCAAGTTGGAGTTTTTAAAAACTGTTTTATCTTCTTGAATCTTATTTTAAGTCTCATGCATAGCATTCTAAGGATATTTTGCAAAGTATATCTAAAAATACAATCTTTCATACCATTAATTTGAAGTATTTAAAATATTTTAGCTTGCGTGATGTTATGGCTTCACATATTGTATGTAGCTCAGCAATCAGAAGCATATTCTCCATGCTAAACTTTAAAATCAGAAACGCAGGCTCACATAATTTTATCTTTAGACCAAGCCTTGATATTGTAGCTTGGAGACATAACGTTTGAAAAGCATTATTTTTTTTTTGACCTGCCTAATGTCTTTCATTGTGCTTAAGAAAGTAGATGGCAAAGAGGAGTAGTCAAGGAGGAGTAGCAAAACATATGACAGAATAACACATAACACAATGATGTTGAAAAGTAAGTAGTATTAATCTTTAAACTGTTTCATATTTTCTATGGACATCATGTGGCTGTGTGAGGATTTATCTTCCAGAAGAGATTCTGCTTGGATTACTTAGGAGGTTTCCCTTGGTTTTATACAGGCTTGAGGTTTATTTTCTTTTTTAGGTCAGCATCAGTGCTTCTTGATCTAAGATGAGATGAGTCCTCCCCAGTCTGCGTATGCATACTCCAAACAAGTAGCCCTTTTTATATCCTTATTTATCTGGTAACCTTATAGAAGTCTGATGTAGATAGGGAACTTGAGTATACACAAATCTGTTTATTAGAGAAAATCAACTTAAAGTGTAAAGTCCAGTAAGAAAATAGAAAGTTTGAAAGGCCTTCATAAAAAATAGAGAAATTGTGTCCTAGCATTTCCTTTCCCAACTTTCTGTTTTTGCCATTAGATGTGTGTTTGCCTCACTGTGTTGTGCAGAAGTTACTCTTTTTAGAAATGTCTAGTTCTGCTTCCTATTGGCTCTTACATGATCATTGTACATCTCATGGATTCTCATCCAAAAATCTGTCAGCTGAGTACTTCAGAGTCCCTAAAGTGATTGAAAAACCAGCTCTTGAAAGAAGCTAGAAAATCAGCATTGGTTTCTCTCCATCTTTTAATGTTTCTTCTAGTCATTGGTAAACTGTTATCAACTGATACAGTTAATATAAAACTTTTAGATTTTAGGTCTTGAACTCCTACTTTATTTATTAAAGCTGATGTGGAGGTTGGTTTGGATGCTCCTGGGGTGTCCATCTGACTCGCTTCCTCCCTGTTGATTTCAATAACAAACTGGTCTCCTAATCATCCCTGGTCAATGCATTTTAATTTTTTTCCTGAGCTCCCTCCTATAAGGAGCTTCAGGTTTCCTTTTGAGAGGTAATGTGCACACAGTTGACGTTTCAGTTTTCTATAGTATCTGAATATGGGGCCACATCATACACAGCTCCTCCAAAGATGGTATGAAAATAACTAAGAAGCAGCCTGCTGGCCAGATCTGGATCTTCATTAATACAGCCAGCTCAGCCCAGAGAGACAGCCCTCTGCTGATACAGATACAGATACAGATCGGAACCTGGGACTCGTTCCCTGTAGTGACTTAACAAAATTAGCAGTAGTAGCATTGACTCAGGAGGTCTTTCAATCCTATATTCCTACCTGGCAAAAGATACAGGCACTTGTACGACCAAAGTTAGCAATTCCAATCTTGAGCACTCTTAATACAGGTATATGAGATACACATATAATATCTGTGTACAAAATGAATCCAGTTATCTGGACTCAGCTGTGACACTTTCCACTGGTAAGTTTTTAAAATGCAGTTCAAGTTCAGAGTTAAATACATCCATTGCACCATAGCACAGATCTTTGCACATATGTAAAACAAATTGTTTATCCAGTACAGAAAAATAAATGGATGATACTGCTTTGTTTTCCAACGGAGTTCTAAAAATCACCTCATGAATATGCAATGTACCTAACTTAGCTTACTATTTGATTAAGGTCTTGGCATTGACAAGAGGACATCTTTACCACAGAGCAATTCTTCTCCATGGGATGATACACTTTTCAACATATCCATACATGCAGCAATACGACAGGGAAAATGGAAGTTACTAACTGGATATCCAGGTAACAAAATAACTCTTTTTTTGTACAGTGTATCCTATCTTCCACCCACCACAAATGCAGTTTAATTTTGTTTCATGTATATTAATTTCTTTTGGTAATTCTGCTAACTTCTTAGGTTTTTGACCACATGCAAAGATCTAGAATGAGCACTTCTAAAATCCAAACTATGTACTGTTTAATTTTCCAAATATTTTGTCTACAAATTACTTTAACTGTAGTGAAAAAACTGTCATAGAATATCTTAAGTTGGAAGGGACCCATAAGGATCATAGAATCCAAGACGAAGGTCCATTAAATTATTTGATATGAAATAAAGTTACATGAAATTTTGAATCCCAGTGGTGCAGCTTTTTTTGCATAAATAAGACTCCTATTTAGGTAGCCCTGGACTAAAGAGACTCTGGTGCAGGGCCAGAGTTAAGGTGTGCAGCAACAGTCACTGCCCAGGGGCTTGTCAAGAGACCTAATGAATTCATCAGTTACAGAAAACTCTGTGTCTCCACACTGCTGCTCTGCATCTCAGAACTGACCCTTGGTCTGTTCCTGTTTCCGTAGGCTGCGGTCATTGGTTCCCGCCACCGTCTTCTTTCAATGAGTCACAGATTCAATCATCTGATCCATCAACAAAGAGGCTTTGGCTGTTTGATATTGTTCATGATCCTGAAGAGAAAAATGATGTGTCTGAAAAGTATCCTCATGTGGTGGAAAAACTGCTCTCTCGGCTTCGGTATTATTACAAACGTTCGGTGCCCGTGTTCTACCCTGATGAGGATCCCAACTGTGATCCAGCAGCAACTGGGGCTTGGGGTCCTTGGGCATAGTGCACACATCTTTGCATCCTGCAAAAAAACCTCTGTAGCAGAGTCTTGTTTATGGACTCAGAGATCTAGTCACATATTTTGTACTTTCTTTAATGAACTACTGCTAATTGTGAGCTTAATCTTTGAATAATTCAGTATTTCTTATTCTTGATATGTTGGAAATCTTATTTCAGTCTTTTCTCACTCTCCCATTCCCAAAAATGATATGTGAAATGTTAGTAAAATTATATCTATTTTTAAATATTTTTTGTCTGGAATATGCTTTTAGTTCAGACGATAAACATTGCCTCCTTCCTTGAAAGAAATTGAAAGGAATTGAATTCCTTGAAAGGAATCATGGCAGCAGGGACATCCAAAATTAATCAGTCTTGTAGAATATGCTGAATTCTGGTTTCATGTTTGTCCAGAGGACAGATTCTGTTGAAAGCTATTACATATCTGTATTGGCATAATAATTTTTGCCTTTAACATGTACTTCCCTCTAGAGAAGAGAGCAAAAAACCAAAATCTCACAAATGCAACAAAATCTCTATTTCTTGTTCACTCTTTATATATCAAACCGGAGTAGAGAGTGATGATCAACTGGAGTGCAGGGCTGTCAGGTAGAGGGATCTTGACATGCTGAAGAAATGGGTGAATAAAGATTTCATGAAGTTCAACAATTGCAGAGTCCTCCACTTGCGGTGGAAGAGCTGCATGCAAGAATACATGCTGGGCCATAACCAGATGGAAAGCATTTTTGTGGGGAAAAATCTAGGCATTCATCTGAACAATAATTAGGACAAGAGTTGCCATTTCCTCTCTAGGTGAAGACGACCAACCACATGTTGTTCTATATGAGCAAGAATGGAGCACTTAGGGGAAGTCTTAATTCCCCTCTATCAGCACTAGAGCATAGCATCACATTCTGAGCTTCCCAATACAGGAAAAGCATTGACCAATTGGAGATAGTTCAGGGGAGAACTATGAATATGATCACAGGGACAGTAAAGAAACGGGTTACTTTATGGTGGTGAGGAAGAGGGGAGTTGCTATCTTCAGCTACCTAATCTGAGAGTATAGAGATGAGGAAGCCAGACTCTTCTCAGAGATGCACAAAGATGTAAAGCACACAGGGAACATGTGGAGTTCCAATGCAATATAAGGAAAGGAAAAAAAAATCACACCATAAGCTTAGTTAAATATGGGAAATGTGAGACTATGGCAACCCTAATCCTGGAGATGTTCGGTCTTTGGTTGGAGAAGATTCTGAATAATTCTGTCCCTGAAGTTGGATCAAATTTGAAGTTGACCCAGATTGGTAGAGGTAGTGAGGAACAACCAGTGACCTCCAAAGGCCCCTTTCTGCAGGAATTACTCAACAAATCTGTGATGAACAAAACCTTACTTTTATTACCTGCCTGGTAAGTACCCTTTCTTCTCCTGTTTTGTTTCATTACCATAGTGGAGTCTGTTTTCATCCTGAAGTGGGCTCTGAGCCATGACAAAACCAAGCCAAGTAACATTTCTCATCAAATTGATGCAAGATAACCTGCCAGCTGTCTATTAGTGTCTCAAACCGTGAGTTCTGGTGCTGCTTCTCAGTGTCCTTGGCTGACTTCTCAGGATGCAGAGCTCAATCTGTCATCATCTCCAGAAAGCAGGAATCTAATTGCCTTTTTCCTGGCTCTGGGACCAACTCATATAAATTGCACTAAAATTTTGCACAACTTCTCTGTTTTCTCTTGGGAGACTTGTGCTAATTGTTAGCAAACAGATAAATGAAAAGAGAGGCTTGACAAAATTTGTGCATTTTCTTAAAAAAGTAGACGAAGTCTGAAAAAAGATGAAACAAGAAAACTGAAAATACATATGCTTTCTGTTGCAGCTGATTCTCCACTATACTGTCTTAAATCTAGTATTAAATGCTTGTCTTTTCTACCTTTGATGCTTTTTCTGCAAGTAGAAGTGAAGCTAAAGATCTCTGGAAGCCTGTTCAGCTCTTTATCTTTCTCCCAAAGAGCTTCATGTTTCTTTTGCTCCTTTGTCACTTCTGCTCCTTTAAGTCAGTACTTTTTTCTATTCTATTTCATTCGCTATCTTCAGCCTTGAAGACAAGGAAAGAAGAAAAGTAGTTTCAAAGAAAGTAATTCTCGTATAATAGATTATATATATTCTGTGTGGTGTAATTGGGTATATTCCTCCTATTTCAATTTCCTTCTCCATTCATCTGTCAGTGGCTGAAAGCAAATGCTTGCAGCAGGATATGACCAGGCAAGCTCTTCAGATTGTTCCTCACCTTCCAAACAATCACTCAGAGCCTCGAAGACTAGTTTTCTCTTCCATTAGGTTGCACAACCTTTCCCTTGGGCATAGTGCCCAGCCTTACAATACTTTCTAAGCTGTTGATATTCACATAATCATGCGTTTCCACAGCTTATCTAGACACTGGGAGAGTCATCTGATTGTTACCTGCCTCCAGGTAATTTGTATTTTCATTGGTAAAATACATCTGCTGTGACAGAAGCTCCTACTATGGTTAGCAACTTTCATATTAACTAATATATTTAAAATATTAAATTAAAAACATTATGTGTTCTGTAGAAGTAGTCTCCAAACTGGTACCTGATCATATCTCCTTCCATTTCATGAAACACATTTAAGCTTTCCTTTCTGTTGTGTGGCTCTTCACTCAGTTCCTGCTTGGATTTTAGCTAACACACAGCTCATACAAAGACCTGATGTGTGTTGGGACCAGTGCCATGAGATCTAAGTGGGAGCAACACACAGGCAGCCCATAGGAAAGGGTGCAGGTGATTATGAAGCCACTACCTGTCTGCTGCTGCCGTAGTCCTTCCTAGTGATTGTCAGTTCCTTTGGAATCCGCTAACTTGTGGAAATCATGTAGACCAAACTTTCAAGCTGAAAGGTGTAAATATGACAGCTTGCCCCAAACACCTCTGAAGCATATCTAACATCAGCCAGTCCACTGAGGTTTTTGTGCTTCCTGCTGGGATACATGGGAGGCCTGCACTGTGACAGAGGAGAAAGGATGAGCACTCCCATCAGCAGCTCTGGGAGTATTTTGCTTATAACTTGTAAGTTATGGCTTAGACAGCTTGTGAGTTAAAAACTTCATGAATTAAGGAATGGATTAGTGAATTCCCATGTTAGTCTTATTTGTATGAAGTGCCTTTGTTTGATGTGTGTGTTTCCTTTCCTAATGATCTCATAAAATAATTTGCAGACTATGGTGTCCTGTAAATTAGAGAGATCCAATCAGACCATGACAATCTTGTCTTCAGAGCCCAGCAGCATTTCACTTTTGAGATTTTGAAGACTCTTTATGATAACTGAGGCTCAGGCTCTGTTATTTGCTGACCACGTCAAGGGAGGGAAAATGTAAGCAACAAAACCTTTTTATAAGCTATTGCATCACTTTGGCAAAGCTTGCATTTTCCTTCAGTAGCTCCAGAAAAGCCTTTATTGCAGTTCCCTTTTCTAACTGTTGCAGTCAGTTTATTTTATACTGATACAATGATTTATGTTAGTTTATAACTTACCTGTTTAGTGCAACTGTAAGTTCTGTATTCTAATTGTAGCATATAGTTAGTAAGATGGTCTGGAGTAGGAGATTCTGAAAGAGTAGGGTGTCAAATTATCTTTTGTGACCTTTAGATTTACTATTTTTTATGTGTCCTAATAATACATGTTGTCCTTCAAGCATCTTTTTGAGAGAAATCATCCAAAGAGCAGAAGTTCACATTCATTCAGAATGTGTTGGTTTAGTTTATTTGTGCAATCAAATGCAAATAGAGATGTTGACAGCCATTCCCCAGTATGTAAGACAAATAGATCCAAGGATGTTATTCTCTCTCTTTTTCAGTAGTGCATATTTATTTAGTGCCCTGTGTACACATGCAGACATGTAAGATTAGAAGGCTAACTGTGCTCAGTCAGTATCACATGTAACATTTTAGTTTATAGTAGGCATTACAAGATGTGGTTGCCGCAGTAACAAGGGACTGGACTTGGGGGTGGGGGAAATTTCTGCCCTACATTCCTGTGTGCCCTTCAGCATTCAGCACTCATATTACATGAGGAAAGATGTTGTCTTACCCACAGAAGTGGAAACTTCTGTTAATGATATTTTTAACTGTCTTTTTTATGCTGATACCTAGTTTCATGGAAAAGAAAAAACCATCATCTAAATTGTAAAAGCTCTTGTAATTAATGACATTGACTCCCATCGGTGTCAGCTCCTTGGCTAAAGTTAGAAAAGATTAAAAAAATTATAATTTTGATTTTAGAGGTAAGCAGAGCTTTTATGTGTTCTCTTTTCTCTGTGTCCTGCAATCTGCATTTTAATGTCTTGCTGATATTCTAATTTATATAATTCATTTACTAGGAAGAGACTGTGACATATCATTGTCTCACACAGGTATTCAATTCATCCTCTGTTTCCTCTCATTATATTTTAAAATCCAAAGATGCATTATTTTCTCAGCTGCAGTAGACATAATAATTTGTTTTATTTTTTATTTTCTAATTATTTTCCATGGGTGGTCCTTCATAAAACATTTTAATTGAACTGGGTTAGGGAAAAAAACCATCTGGCTGACACGTTTAGATTGGCATCTGCAAAGAGTTGTAAACTGTTCAGTTGTTTCGAATTGGGAAATAGAGAATTCTTTATATGTTTTGTGGTTACTTGAGTAACATTCAAAAATGCAAGTATTTTGAACTCTAAATAAAACTTTATTTTATCCCTTTCCAATTTAAGATTCATTCTTAATCTAGCAAACATCTGAGCATTATGAATTCAAAAGTCTTAATCTTTATGCTTTAGAAATTATTTAAGCTTCAGAAAAGTAACCAAGTTTGGGAGGAATGCTGGTGCTGGCTACTCATTTTGCATTGCTTACTTGTAAGAAAGATGTACACAGTCAAGGACGGGATGATTTTATATGCAAAACAGAAGATCTGGATCTTTTCTTGAGTCAAAGGCCTATATTCAGCCTGAAAATAATTTGTCCAACTTTCCTAAGGTTGATAAATAGGTCTTGGATAGAGATCTGAGTTTAATCCTCTTTGGAATCTCTGAACAGAAGAACCCAGAGTTTAAACATTTGTGGTCTGTGTGGATTTGAAGCTCCATTACCAGTCCCTGTTGGCCTCTCATCTTACTTTCTGACAAAGTGGTTTAATGGTAGTAAGACTACTAGCAATATTCCCAAAAGTGTTGCATGCTTTCTTTAACAAACAGTAAATGAGCATGACGTTACACAGAGAATCCTGTTAAACCTGTGGCACCCTATTGCAGACTTACTGAAGGGTCCTGATGGAAGGGAAGATGGTGACAGAGCCAATGATAGGGCTCAGAAGCCAGTGATAGGGCTCAGTTTGGCACAGAAGGACATGCAGTCCACATGCATAGCCACGTTTGTCATCCTAGGGCCAGGGACACCCAAATGATAGAGGCAACCGAATCACAAAACACATAAGTCAAAGTAAAAAGGAAAGATTACTTGACAAATAAAAAACACATAATGTCAAGCATTACCAGGGGATCCAGAATGTAGCCATAGGTTAAGGCTGTCCTGAATGTAGGAACACCAAACCACTTCCAAGATGTAGCAGTTATTAAGGGAGAATTTGTTTTCCTGCCTACCTGCTCCTTTGGCAGCCCACTACAGGCCCCACTCCAGCTGGACCCCGAGGCTGTGTCTCTCTCATAACATTGACCTTAGCTCTGGTGTGATGGAGGGGTCAGAGGATCATTTCTCCAGCCCAGCCCTGCCCTTGGCAGTCCCTTTGGAGCCCCACCCTAAGTAGACCCATAGGTTTCATGTCTCTCTAACTATAAATAAGCTGAGGTTTGTAATGGGGAAGTAGTGCTTTTGCTAAGAGAAGAGGAACAAAACCTGCCAATTCTAAGTTTGAGGAGGTTAAGCAATTTTTTTGCCCGTGGGTTTCCAGCTGAATGTTTTAACTCTTTCAGCTTACTGTCTTTGTCAGCTGCAGGCAGTGGACTCAATCTTGTGTCAAGCTGGTTTATTATGTGGGAAGATCCCAGTTGAATATATGGTGTAAATAATTCCCTGGGGTCCCAAGCTGCTGCTTCTGAATTCTGCTCTCCCGTCTTCTTCCAGTGCCTTACAATTCATGTATGAGCTCATCTACATTGAGCAGAACTGCTGCAAGGAACAGTAAAAACTTTTTTTGGCACAGAGGAGTCAGAATGAGTCAGCCATCCAACCATGGATGGGATCAGTGACGGCCTTTGTGATAATTGCATACCATGGTTAGCAGAGGCAGAGGATGATGCAGTACTTCTTGTTGTGTTAGTGTTCCCTCCTTAGAGTGTTGTTTTTGCGGGGTGGACTGCAGAGATACTGGAAAGGTTGGTGATATATCTGCTGCCAAGTTTCAAAAAAGTGACTACCGGCTGCCATCATCAAAGCAGTTACCGGATGTTGATGCCCTAATCCTGGCTAAACTCAATAGCAATAAAGGCAGTTATATTTTGTCTGCAGGACTATAGTTAGAAAAAAAGTATAGTCAGAACAGCTAGATTTGGATCTAAGGAATGCAGTGTTTATTTGGACGAATCTTCAAAAGCCACAACAAGGTACTGCACCAAAGCCACAGTTCTGGGCTGCCAGATTTTGGCATTCAGGACAGTGATAAAAATAAAAGAGCCCTGTCTTTCTTTTCTGCTATGCATTCTTGCTATTTCTTCAAGCAAACAGGGAGTCAGAACACAGTGAATACACGTACAAACAAAGTAAGCTGTGTTTGGTATTCAGCAATGCTTATTGAGTAATTTTGGGCATAGAGCCCATGGTAATGAATGGAAAACTTTGATCAGGACATCTGTGGCCTGCCCAAATCATTTCATGGGACCTGCAAATCTGCCAGAAACATCACTCGATGGCCCTATTAACCAGGGATGTTGAAGTCTTTCTTGATTGTGTGCATTCTCCAAGCACACTCATGAAGTAGGAGTCATTGATTTTTATTGGATAGAAAATTCAGAAATGGCTTATTCAAGGACATCTGAGCCCTTAAGTTTACCCTTCACATTTATCCTGCTTCACTGGGAAAAAACTTTAATAGTCTGTCTGGATGATGAAAAGATGAATTTTGAGAGCATTGAGTCAGAGGGTGGACTTAACTTCTAGCAAATATACTCTCAGTTCCAGCTTAACTGTACTTAACTCACAGTAAACAAATAGTTGGGGTTTTTTTTATCTAAAGATTATAGTCAGGGCAATTCTGTGATTCCAAGGTGTTTTCTTGATGTTGCTCATCAGTGTGTGGTTTTCCAGGAAAATAGTCAATTCCTGGAGGATCATAATTTTTTCCCCTCTACCCTTGTGTATGTGGTAAGAGGAGCCTTTTTTAAAAGGCTGTGAACATTGTAACTGCCAGCCCAAGAACCATGAAAGCCCTGCTGCCCTGTAGGTGGCCCCTATAGATGTACTGAATTTTCACTTTAATTTTTGTCCCTTTTGCTTTGTTTTCAAATATTCTGTTTTACAAGTCATACTTGATGGATAAAGCACTGTCTGAAATGATCCCAAAGTGGCTATTAGTCTGGTCTAGTCATACCCCGCAGCCCTAGCAGTGACATGTTGTAGAAACAAAGTCATTCTCCTGCCTTTTCAGTTCTGTTTTGACTTTACTCTATAATAAAGAGAGTATGGTCATGGTATATTAAACAACTGGATAAGAGCAACATATACCTTACCATTACTCTGCTTCCAACTAAAGCTCCAAAACTAATATAGTGGAGAAGCTTGGCTAGGAATTTACTGACAGTTTTCTGTTGCCGTAAATTCAGCATTAGAAAAAAATTCTGGAGCAGCTGAAATGGCATAGCCTTTGACTGAGTAAAAAATAGACATATTTATAATATCAAAGGAGACTTAGGAAAATACCCCAGCTGGATTTTGAAAAATGTAGGAGAGAATAGAGTAGAACAATTGCATTTCTGTTTATATTTGCCACAGAAAGTAGCCCACTGTGAAGAAACATTTAGGAATGTGAATAATTGAGAGATTGTCTCTTAGAGGCAGCAGGTATAAGATGTCTGAAATTCCTTTGAGTTATAACTGCTTGTTAACAACAGGATTTTTTGGTAATTATTTCTGCCCAGAGTACACAAGAACTTAATGTACCGTGCTTTATGTGGAGAAGTTTTTAGAATTCACCTTTTTCTGTATTTACTTTGTGATAAAGAAAAAGCCATGGTATATGGAAAAGAAATTTAAAAGGTATTTTTAAAAATTATTATTCCAACACCATAAAATTGAGAGCATTTTCTTACAAAAAAAAAGAGTTTCTATGCAAATGTTTATGCTATTTATAGCATTAAATGCAATTGCAAGAATCCATCTTCCTGGCTATAAAAATTGAGTGTAGTGTTAAGAGGCAAGTGTAATTATTAACCCACAAATATCATTGAGGATTTTTGTACTATGCAGTGGATGATGCATGTTATATTTAACTCGTGACTAAATATGTATTATATGTGTGGACCTAATCCAAACCCCAAATCCAAACAAAGCAAGCTCCTACATTGTCTAGGTTTGTTGTACTTCTCAATTTTATATTGTGGGTCTTTGGTTCTAAATACCAATATTAAATTACTTAGTATCTATTTTTTCAGAAGCAGTGAGGATACTGAGACTGTGCTATCGCAACACTGTTTAACAACAATTCTGTTCAAAGCCTATAGCAGCGTAAGCATCATAAACTGCAAGCAAAAGCTTACACAGTCAACTATCCATCAACCATCTGACAACAGTCACTATCCATCCTTTTACTTAATATTATTTATTGACATTTTCTTGATGACATGTTCAAATAAAGTAATGGCCTCTTTTTAAATGCAAATGCTGGTTTTATCTGTAGTTTATTTCCACTGTGCTTTTCATAAATGTACTGCTGATGTATGAGAATACAAGAAAAGATTTAGGAACACTTGGTTTAATCCTAAGTATTATCCAGGTAATAAGTGACTATAATACACTGATAATCATCACAATTCTAGATGTACCAGAGATCTGCCATTGCTTAGGTCCATAACTCTTAGCCCCAAATGCACACACAACTGCAGTGCCCTTGGAGCATTGCTTCCTTCCACTCCTGTCTTAGGAGCTGATTACTGCATAGATCTCTGTATTGTCAAAGTGAAAGTCAGAATAATTCCACTCAAGGCCATAGCTTCAAGTGAATGCAGTGCTCATGAAAGATCTTTGCCCACGAGCTGCAGTCAGAAGATTCGGAATTAATTCATGATTAATTAACACCCATGTAGCTTAGTTGCCCATGTGAAAAGACGGAGAGGACAGGGTATTGTGAGAAATACAAAGCTGTGCTTGGAAAAGCTTTGTTTGAGGTGTTGGTCACTTCGCCCGAGTGCAGTCATGGTTCCAGTTTGTTTTATGAACTGGCCCAGTCAAGCTGTACAGCAGAATTAAGTACTCCTGTTTATCGTATAAACCAAAATCATTGTTTTAGTTCAGGGAAAACTCTTTGATTGTTGTTCACTGGTTAAGTTGTATTTATGGTGGAATCATGGCTTATTTTGAACAGTAATCTGAAAATATTGTAACAACTGTTACTCTATATCACTGCTGGAAGAGGAGAAAGTTACTCTCTCAGCTAATAACTCTCAGTTTTTAAATATATGCATATTGCAAACATTCTATTATTGCTTAATTTTGTTTTAGTTTTTCTCATTGTGTATTTATCTTTAAAATAAATGTTATCAAGATACGACTCCAGAGAAAGTTAGCAAACACGCATTTGTTCATAGAACTTCAATCTCTAAACAGACCTGCAGAACAGACCTTAGGAGCTATCATAATAAAATTTACTGCATTGAAAATGTTACGATCTCCATTTTCTCATCCTTCTGCTCAAAAACCTGGAAATTAAAGTTTTTTTAAGAAAGAATAAATTATAGCTATAAACCCTAGAAAGAAATATCTTTAAGATAGAATTTTCTTTTGGTAGACCCATAATAAAGCCCATAGAGACAGAGAGCCCAGTAAATCTGGTAGATTTCTGTATTTTTTAAATGGGTCCATATTTAACTTTACATTACTGCTTAGAAATAGAGTTCCAAAAAGCTGTAACAGTGGCTACTGTTCTTTCCCTTAGGGTCTGAACAAGGAAATCCAATGTTTTCTGGTCAGCAGTAGGAATTCCACTTTGTAATCTGACACTCTTCATTCCTCTCCTCTCAAAGGCAGTAAACCAAAAAATTAAAGGCAGAACAGATTTTCAAATCGTGTAGCATTTGTAAATCCTCACGCACATTTAATGATTTGTTGGCATGTACAAAATGAAAGCTTCATGACCTGGCCTTTCTCTTGTCAGTTCCTGCTCTCATCACATTGTCTAGTTATGCATGTTTCACTGAGAATTCATGTTTTTGCATTTCTCTGATTTCAGCTCTATTGTTCCAAACTCATGAGGAATAAAAAGTCATAGAAGAGCCAATATCTTCATATTAGGAGGCTGATACAGCTCAACTGTAGCCAATGGAGCTATGCTAGTTCATACCAATAAGTATGCAGTGATTAGAAAGATATTAGTCCCTTTTTTCTATTTTTTAATGTCTGGTCTCTAGCAAGCATGTGGTGGTGGCCAGCTTCTGCATATGTATGTAGTGGTAACAATTGGATCTTTTCATGCTCAGTGAGTAACTCAACTCTAGTCAGTCTGTAATTTCTTTCTGACAGACTCGTTATTTCTCTGCCGATGGTATGGTTATAGTTAAGGGCAGCTGTACAATTTAAAACCACAATTTTTCTGTAAGCACAGTATGTCTGTTCAAGCACACTTCTGTCCTAACAGCGCGTAAGCCTGCTCATCCAATGACCATGGCTGCACCAGTTATAGAATATGGCTGTAAGACACTTGATAGAACAAACATTTTGATACACAGCTTTTCTTGCTGCTATCATCTCTATTTATCTTTCTGTGATGGATATGTATTTTTACAGTAGTAATTGCAAAGTCTCTGGATTCTGGACTAGGAAAATTGTCTAGTTGCTTTGGCTGCTTGTTCTCATTAAGGATTTGTTCAAGTTCATGCTGGTGTCAGCGTGCCCTCTGACTTGATTGGAAGACCTCAGTGCTATTTGAAAAATATCAGATTATTTGCAAGCATGATATGAACTGCAAACTCAGTTGGAACTGTGTAAACTTCCGTAAGACTTGTTTGTAGTAGGAACAAATGTAGTAAGGAGAGCAGTTAGGAAATCTCTGGTTGCTCTTCTCTGTGCTTTCAATATATGTGCTGCACTTTATCTGCATATATTGAACTTCCTCAGTTACTTCTGTGACTAATCTTGAAGAGATACATATTTTTTGAACATATCTTAAAACTATGTTGTTTGCTGGACTTTCAGAAGAAATTCTGAGAAGTCCATTCCTGAGGCTGCTGCAAATTTCTGTGTAAATAATAGCAAGGTTTTGGTGAATTCTGCACTTCAAGTTTGCGTACATCCCTATAGCTGACACCTCTGGTATATGACTTTTAGCTTGGATCCATACCTAAACAGTAACAGAAACTACTAATGTAAATTAGAAAAATAAAAGCCTGTACATTTCCATATGTTTACTGTAAGGATGTTGCAACAGTAAATTCCAGCACAATGATTTTATGCTCCTAGGATATGATGAGGATATTTTTTGTTATCACTCTTAGTGAATTGTGTACATCTGAAGTTTGTGCATTGCCTACAAAGCAGAAAGGGATTTAGAAGAGAATGCATTTACTACATTTACTACACCCTGTTCTTCATAGATCCAACTCCTCAGACTTTCTGCACACCCTTAATTAGAAGCCTGAGACTCATGGTTAATGGTGATTAATGTTCCGTTTTATTTTGCTAGTTTCTTCCTTGTGGGAAACAATCACAAATAGCTGAAGTACTTTCAAATAAATATTGATATTAATGAATTTCTTTTTAAAAGAAAAGTTATTTCTAAATCTGTTTTTGACAAATTAAGAATAAAACTCCTGTCAAAGAGGGTATCACTTAACTAAACCTGACAAACATTACTGCACCTAACTGTTGAAGCTGCTTTTTTTTCCCACACTGTTGTTTTATTTTTTTAAACTTCAAAGTCTCCAAATTCCTCCTGATTGATGCACTGATATTTTAACAATGTCTTTGTTGTGTACTGCAATCAGACAAGTGCTAATACCCTTGAAGAATCTGGCAGGACTGTGGGAATCTTCCAAGCCGTAATTGCATCTCTATCATAAATGTGATGATATTGGCAACTTCAGATGAGTTGACAGAATGTGCTGTTGTTGAGGGTGATATGAACTTTCTCCATTGACTTATGAGTCTAAGGGTCATTCATTTATGCATTCTTTGCTGTCTCTGGTATGGAGTTTAGTGCAGTTCTGGATGATGTTAGAGACATAAATGTCTGCTGTATTTAAACAAAGAAAGACTGTAATCAGGGGAAAAAACAACAGGAAATCCTAATTACATAGTCAACATAAAATTACTAGCACACTGAATTATAATCAGTGACACTGAATTTTAATGTTACTGTTAAAATTAAAGTTTATTAGTTTGAACATTATGAGAAAAATAAAGCTTATGAGAAATATAAAGATGCCAAATATACATCAACTTACTGTACAACCATGTTACCCCAAGTCTTGGATTTACATATTCAGTTATTTAGAAGTTATTCCAGCTGAACACTTTAATATGTTTGTTTTTCTTTAGCAGGTTCTAAATGCAGAATAATTCCACTGAAAACTAATTTTTGAGGCTAAGGACATTGCAGATTATTCACTACATGCCTAAATATGTAACTTCCTTGTATTTATTCAGTTTTTGGATCTATGCCTCAAGCCACGGTTATCACTTGTTCAAATTGTGGTACAGACCATCCACTTCTCTGGTAATAAAGATGGTTTCCCCAAATACAGGGAAAAAAAAACACTTGATTTTTATTCTTGTGTGTTACTCCACATTTCTTCTTTCTCTGTATTTACATGAGAAAAAGATACCTGTCATTTAAATTATCTAATAGACCCATGACTTGCAAAATATTTATTCACTGGATTTTATTTTTTATGACCAGACTATGAAGAATGAAATAATTTTTCCTCTTTGGTTGTTTTTTAAAGAGAGAGTGATTCACTTACTATGTTTAGAATAGCACTAATGGAGTTCAGGGCCGCTATCATTCTTTAATTAATGTGACAGATGAGAGATAAAAAGGTGCTCCTTATTTGTTTTAACTGCATGTGATCTGTCTGGGCTTCCTGAAGACCACTTGGCCTACAATCACTTTAAGAAATATCATGAGTTGGCTCTGAGTCAGATGTGTTGATTGAAATCAGGTAGCCAAAACCACAAGAATCTTAACTTGTTAGAAATGGTGACTGTTCCAAAAAAGTGGATCCAGAAGACTGGCATACACACAGTAGAGGACACACATAAAAGCTCCTGATAAACCCTTAACTTCAGGTTTTACTAATTTTGCTGCTGTTACGTCACTGGGAAACCAAGAGCATTTTGCCATACAAGGCTGGGTTTTTTTGTTTTCTGTTTCAAGTTCAGAATATATATTCTGCATATTAACAGTGACTTCAATCCTAATTTTCAGTGTCAGAACTTGGTCAGAAACTGCTTTGTGGAACCATTTGTTAATGACCTTGCACCTTTCCTTTCTTTCTGCAGCACTAGAAATGGCTATGTACTGTGTCCTGGCCGTGCTGTGAATTCCCCAACAGAACATGATGCATCATTTCATCAAAACAAAGAGGTGTAATTCTTAGTTTACTAAATTATACTTAATTTTCTTTTTTACATTTTGTCCCCAAGTGCTCCAATTGTTGCAACAATTTGTAACCGATTGTGACTCCCAGGGAAGATCATCAACTGAATTAATTTTGATGTTAAGATATGACTTGTGCTTATTTGTCAGTCAGTGACTTTGCAAACGTACCAACCAATTTCTTGTGTAACTGTCTCCTGACTACTACATAAGAAAAGGCTAGGAAAAAAATCTGAAGTAGTACTAGTTGAAATTTGTGATTTTGTTAAAACATACTCACATAGCAAAACCCCATCTTTTAAAGGTTTCTCTGGAATAATTAGCCAGCCCTATTACTGCATGGTGGCCACCAGAGTATTATTTTGCAAGCTACTGTTGATGTAATGTATAATTATTGAATTTGGCTATCATACCAAGTTCTAAGGTGTAGGTAATAGCTAAGTAAGATCTTATACATTGAAATAGCAATTTCTATTATTTTGGCTTTGGAAGTTGAAATTTTCTTTATTCACTACACCTCTTTATGGATATTTTGGTACTGAAGGAAAAGCATGCACTAATAGCTATGCAATACTATTGGTCAATATGTGCCTTATTTTTCTCCATAATTAGTTTCTTCCTTTCTCTTTCCTCTTCTCTTAAGTAGCCCTTTAATTATCATCATTAACAATGTTTACTTTTAATCAGATGCGGTATTTTAATTCTCTAGTTCTTATTTCTTTTTCCTTATTATTCTCAATAATTGCAGTGTCCTTGCAATATCAGTATCATCTGCATCTAAATGCAAATAGTTTGTTTCCAAGCTACTGTTTTAGTTCCATCTTATCTGTTCAAATAAGGTGTGTTGGTTTGAAAACAAACCAGTGGGAGATCACAAGTCAGGATTTAAATTAATGGGAAAATAAAATTAGAAACAAGTGAAATAGTATAAAGAAAAGCACTGACAAAGTCAGATACAACCTGACACCCTGTTAGGGTGGTGGTAGCAGTCCAGATGAAGTAGCTCAGTTGGAGTGATGATCCTATGGAAGGTCTCCAGCTGAAGGTCCAGTGGTAGCTTTGTCCTCTGGTAACCCAGTAGACAAAACCCCCTTAGGCAGTTCTGAGGGCAAGTTATATCCAGGTGGGAATACTTGGCTCCTCCCTCCTGGGTGGAGCATCTCACAGTAGGATGAGATAAGTCCATGAGTCATGTGGGGGTTTCTTGATGGCCCATTGTCTGTTATCTGGGGTGGGTCATTAGCAGGCGATAACAGCTAATGGCCCACAGCTGGTGGTAATAGAATACTTAAATACATCTATATTGTAACCTAAGACACAAGGAAAGCATGAATTCCTAGGACTAATCACTGTAGTGTTTTATTAATGTTATCTCCAGGTATTATTTTCATTTGTGTTTTAGTATAGATCATTCATCACTTCTTGAACAGCTAATTTAATTCTTTCAGAGATGAAAATCATAAAAATGCAATTTAAAGTTTCCTACTTACACACAACATAGTCAAAGATGAACTGTAACTTGGTGTGAGAGAGAATCTTTGAGAAATAAAAGGCTGTTGTAGTGCTTCTAAGTGTGTGATCCAAGGCATGTGTCTTTAACATGGATAGATATTGCAGAAACAAGTTTTATGCTGTAGTCAGAATTGAAGTAAGTAAGATTAGAACTGAAGGAAGTAAGATTATTTGATTATTTTGCAGAGAGACAAGGTATTGACTCATCAGAAGACGGGGTTATCACTGAACATACACAAACCAATGGCATAGAAGAGAAATTTATGTACTTTATAGGGAGATGGTGCAGTATTTGCAGTGTAGATAACTTTAAGGGCTGTGAAAAAGAAATAATCATTTTCCATGAGAGCCATCAAAACATTTAAAGACAGGGATTCAAATTCTGAGATTTTATGATATGACCAATTAGAATCCTGAGTTAGAGATGCCAGCAAATCTCTCAAGCTAACATATGCAGGTATGCACCTAAAGGGTAAATGAGCATTAAGGTGAAAGGAAGTGTTATGAAAATGCCAGTCTTTAATTTAAGGAAAAGCAACGACTAGTGAGAAATATGTATTTTAGCATAGGGCTGGATCCCCAAAGAAATTTAGCATCCTGTTGTCCAGAATCCTCAACCTCTAGACCAGCAAAAGCATCTAAATAGGTCTCATCTATTTATATGGGGTCTGATTTTCACATTCTTGTAAAGTTGATATAGAGAAACCATATCAAACGAAGTCATTGATTCAGGTTTCAGTGAATAATTGGGAGAAAGACAATTCTTCCTACAGGGAAATACCATAAATCCTAATTATCAGGCTCCTTCAGCGGGGTTTTTCTATCATTAAATTTATTTTTTAAGTTTGTTTTAGCCAGCATTCTGGGCAATGCAAGTCTTTACTGATAAAACCTGGTAAGCTCAATTACATGGAATTTAAAGCCAAAACACTAGCTGAACTTTTTGTGGCTTAATAATACATACAAGCTATTATTAAGTTGAAATACAAAGTCAGAGTATTACTTTACAGAAATGCCATTTTATAATGAAAAGGCACAAGATTTTCAAAGAAGCTTCATGCAGCACCATGATCTTTCTAAGGACACTTCAGTGTGTTATGTAAAAAGAAAGGGTTTATTGCATTTGTTTGGCATTACAGTCTTCTCCAAAAAAGAATTTTATTACTTTGTCATTAAGAGCCTCAGGTACTGGAGCAATTGTGAGTGTGCTGATACAAATTTATTTCTTAATAGATTCCTTTTTGAGCTCTGAACAAGTTCTAAAGTTATATGTTTTCTGCTAAGTAGGGTACAATTAGCAAGTTTGTTTGCTGGTTTAAGCCACTAGTGGCTTAATCTTCACAGTGTATTCAGTGTATATTCTTTGAAAGCATCTAATATTAAGGCTCACTTAAGTTTAGTGTTGTATGCTGCAATGAACAATGAAATCTGATTTCAAAAGTGTTGGAGTTTTTAAGAATCATGGTTAAACCTCTTTGTACATCTTACATTATTTTTTTCTGCTTAAATTCAGAACACATGGCCTTGTCCTGAGGAAGTTAACATCATAACATTCCGTAGTTTGCCCACTTACTAGGAAATTGCTACATTGTAATTGTTTGTTCATAACTGTGATTAGTGACTGACAAAGAAAAGCCTACTGGTGTCAGTCAGTATGCAGGCCATATCAAAAATGCATGCTTCAATCTTAAAAAGCATTTTTCCAATTTAGAAATCTTTTCTTTTAGCAAGACCCAGGTTTCCTCAGGTTATGTAGACTGTATGTGATCTTCCACCTTAAAACAGCATCCCCAAATTATTGTCAGTATGTACATGCATATCTTTTGTTCTTTGGAAGAGATATGCAGTTGTGTGCCCCCAGGCTGCTTAGGACATCTGAATCTCTTTAATCTGACACATGTCAGATTAGTGCTCTTGTGAGGCCATAAACATGAACATGATGTAGCCCCACAGGATATGTTAATGCTGTCAGAGCCTTTTTTTCAGAGAGAGTATGTCTGACTTGTAACATTGCAATTTAAAAACCATATTTGATGGGTATTTCAGATATTCTATAGCTAAAACTATCTCAAGGTTTTGAGGGTTTTTTTAAAATTATATACTATGTGCTAACTACCTTCTGGAAAAATTAAATGCATTCTCCTAATGGAGATGTTGCTGTACAATACATCCTCCAAAGGTTAGGGGTTATTTTAATTTTGAGTGTATTGGAATAGCTTGTGGCAAGGTCCAAGCAGATGGACAAAGAGTTACTTCTCAGGAAGATTAAATTTAAACACAGAACAACTCCTTTTGTATTTTGCTTTTGTTTTTAATTTATTTTCAGAGTCCTGGATAAACCAAAATATATAGTGCTGGCAAAAGTGCTAGACTGCATGCTGTCCAATTTGGCTTTATAATCAATAAGCCTCAAAACTGAAAGTAAAGACTTCTGAGGGAGAAACAACAATCAAGGTTGAAAGCACGATTCAAGACAGTATGGTTTACCAGCAGGATTCCATCCTTCTTTTACACCATCTGGAAACAGAAAGCACATTTAACCTACTTTGGAGATGGATGTGATCATTTCATAATATCCATATTAGAAGTAGGAAGAGTTTCTACATTTGCGATAAGAGCAGGAAAGGAAAACAGTGAAACTAGAGCCACATGAGACAAGACAGGGAAAGGATTTAAAAAATATCCTAAAATACTGTATGACAGATGACTGAGAAGATGATGAGGACAGACTCCTAATTCAAACTCCTGGGCTGGAAGGCACAATTATAACTTCTGTAAGGACAGTTTTATCAGAGTGCTAGGTGTAGAAATGTGATAGTCTACAGGATAAATAAAGCAAATGGGAATCCAACAAATACCAAACCAGACCAAAACAAAGGAGAACCCAACAAAAAACAATCTGCATCATTGTTTGTTCCTTCTTTTGCATCCTGGCAATGCCATAGTCAGTGTGTACAATCCTGAGCATCCAGATAAGCATAAAATATGTTAGGAATCCTCTTCCTATCCTTGAATGTGGGGAATGTGTGGAAATTAGCTCAAAACCAGCACAAACTGCCAGCGAGAGTAGTAGGTGTCTAACTGCTCTGATTTGTGCTGCCCTGGTTCTCCACTGACGTGCTGTGGTGCCTAGGAAACTTTAGTGTAATCATGGCTGAATTATTCCTAAGTCAGGATTGCTCGGGATGCCCATTTTAATTTGAAAAAAGTTTCAAGCAGTTATTATAAAACTAGGAATACAGAGTAACAAGACTGCTTCACTGAATTTCTTTGGATAGTTTGGGTGAATCTTCCCAATTCTTAAGAAATTTCTTCAAGTTTTAAATTGCTTTGAAAAACTTGGCCATGTTACAATCTTTGAAATTTATCTCTAATGATGTTAACACCGATGACTGAAATATTAAACATTTTTGAGATATATAATTCCTAGAAATAGCACTAGGCTATTTCCTTTTATAATTTGTAACACAGCCAGTAGAACTGTAGACTATTTTGGAAAAAGTCCTAGAAAATGCCTCATTTATGGATAAATAAGCTAGTAGTTGAAGAAGGTATCAGAGTTGCTTTTTTTCAACTGGATATATGAGTTGATAGAGTAATTTCAAATATTTTATGCATAGTAGCCTGCTCAGTCATTTGAATGTATATGTTTTCTCTTAGCACTCCTGAGGACATTAGATTAGCATAGCTGGTTAATAATGTGGGAATTTCAATAGGTGAATATCATATTTAAAACCCAGTCTCTTTAATTATTTATACATAATGGATCTCTTGGTTTGTTCAGTAGAAAGGATACTGTTAATTTAAATTCCCATTAATTACTGCATCAAAGTGCACTTTAAAATAGTCTCTGTCCTAGAGCGCCAAATTATAGAAAAGGAGATAAACCAGCTGTTACTGCTGTTGTGTCAGGCAACATTTATTTGGCTAGACAGCTTTTTTTTACATGCTAGTTACAATAATATGTGTTTCAAAAATACAGATTAGACACAGTGATAAATCTGGATCCCTTCAGTGAGCCTGAGTGTCTGCATTCAATTACAGCCTTCTTAAAATACAGTGGTAGATTCTTCTATTGTACCATACCGGCAGACTCCCAAATTAGTTTAACAATTAGTGTCCCCAAAACACCAAGCTTGGTTCAGAGCTGGAATGTGAGACCTCAGAATACTCAGCCAGGGTCAACAGATATCTCTTGACACCCACCACAGGCCTTTGTCTCTTCTCATGTTGCTTTCTTTTTAAAGGTCTCAGACTCTGAGACACTGTTTTAACTGACCTTATTTTTTCAATTTGTTTTTATTTTGATGAATGCCTGCTGCTGCCTTGCATTGGTCTGTGTGTCTGGAAGAGTGTTTTCTTCATCGCTTTCCCACAGAAACTCAAGCAGCCCTGTCCTTTGTCCCTTTCACTTATTCTTCGTATCTAAATAGGTTATTAAACTAGCTTTCCTGAGTCACCCTCGACTTCTTTCTCCTGTAGAGACAAAAGTCTCAAGATATGTCTCTGGATATATTGAAATTAAGTAATCAGTTCAAATTCAGTGTGGTTTAAGACAGCTCCCAGTCTTTCCTTCCAAACCTTCTTCCCATTTCCTTTCTCTCCACAGACATCTCTGTGTTTTCTGCTACTCAGCACTGATCTTTCCCTAGGTCATCACGTGCAGGTAAGTCTAGATACTGTACATTGATTCTGTATATAACAACTTTGAGACAGTAATTTTTCTTTATCCATGGCTACAATTCTCAGATAAACTTTATTTTTGGCCTGAGCTATAAAATTCCTTTCCTCTGAAATCTATCAATTCAATATAGTATTGCTGTTACCCACTGTGGATGCTCTTGCACCTTTTTTTATTATCTACCAACATGAGGTGCTAATTTTGAATGATCGTTTTAGCTTAACCACAGCCTCCTCTCATTTCTCATTTGCTCCTGAAGTGTCCAGTATGAACAGATGGGTTTCCCCATTCTTCAAATGTCTTCTTCTTTTTTATCGTCCCTACTGTCAATAGCTATACAGTAAAGAGATCAAATTCTTTTCTGTAACACCATATACTAGTTGACACTAGAGCAATGAACTACTGAAAAATTAAATGTCATAACTAAGTGCTTACAGAAACTGAAATTTCTGAAGTTGCAAACAAAACCAAGTGTTACTTGAGAAAGACACATTCTCTTGAAGATTTATTTCAGCTGATGTTTTACATCTTACTTTTCTTTGGGGTGGAAGAACAAAAAACCCACAATAAAATAACACCCATGTCCTAACTCAATTTCCTCTCACTTTTCCAGAGCTGAGTCCTCCCTTTTATATATTTCCCACCATCTTCTGCCTCCTTAACTCCTCTTTTTCCATTTTCATTGGCGTTCTTGGGATAAGTTCCAAATGTAGCATTTTCTTTAACATTATTTTACTAAAAAAAAAAAATTGTTCCCTGTGTGTTTCTGTAGTCAGATAATTCATTTGAATAGAATACTAAAATTTATTCCATTCCTCCACAGTGAGATTTTGGGACAGCAGCCACTTAAAAAATAAAACCAAAATACCAACAACAAAAAGCAACAGAAAAGTAAATGCAACAAGGGAACAAATGTGGTATGAATATGTCTGAAGCTTAAAAAGTTGATATTGATTTTCTGTTTAGTCCAACTATTTCTAATTGCAGTATGCACACATGATATTCACTTTGTTCATTTTTAGCTTTTTGCAGGGTCTATATAGAAATTTTTGTATCTTCTCCAATATTTTTAATAGTTTCCAGTGACTATTCACAGGCTAAGTGAGAACTTCATTTTGAGCCAAATAGTGTCTGTTCTTCTTTCCAACCTGTATGTTATTTGCTAGTTATTTGGATGTCGTAGTCTCTTTGGTTGTACTTTCTGCTATCCTGTTTTGTCTGCCCTGTCTATATTCCATTCTTACAACCTTCAGAGAATGCTTTCTGGGCCACATCCAAGGCTGTATTTGTTCAGGTGAACTTCAGGAAATTTCAGGGTAAAACAATCCTTCATTCTAACAGTCCGTGGAGAATTTAAATCGATCAATCAAAATGAGGTCAGGTATTACTATCTGGGGTTATAAGTAAACCAATATTTAGGGAAGAAAACTGTCTAAACAAATTAATGCCTATGAAGTTAATACTTGGAAAGATCTATGAGCCAGAGGAAAAAACATTTTGTCATCTTTTTCATCTCATATATTACTTAATCCAAAGTGTGCTTGTTTGACGTCTCTGTTTCCTGTTTGGATAATGCATATGTGCTAAGTTCTGGTGATGAGTTATTTGTTTGTGCAGTTGGGCTTAAGATAAGCAAAATAAAAATGTTTAGAGCTGCACATCAAAGCCAATATAGTAATTAGTTAGAATTAAAACCCCACTACTTCGATAGAAGGAAATACAAGTTCCTCAACCAATTCCAAATAAAGAAGTGTTCAAATTAAGAAAATTATATGATATGCTTAGATCTGCCTGGGTCACAATCCTTGGCCTTCAGACTGCATCAGGGGATTTCAGCGTGCTGCTTCCTACGTCCTTGTGAAAACTGCCTGCTCGTGGCTGTTTTTTTAAGTCACAGACTTGTTCAGCCCCATAACCTGATGCACTAAGCTTGTCACACAAGTTTCTACATCCAGGGTAGCATGGTAAAAAGTATCTGTAACAATATGTGCTGTGGACCAGACAGGCTCCAATGGGGTCAATTTGGGTTTAGCCCAAATTAAAATGTTCTAAGCCATGGTTGCTCTTTGTATGACATGCAATACTGTGAGTCTGTAATGAGCTTCTTAAAAACTTCATCATAGTGTTCCGTGGGTTATCATTTGCTTGTTATCAGGTGTCATCATTCCCATTAGTAATTGCTTTATCCAGTGGCTAAGCCTGCACATTACCACTAACTAATAGCAGCACTGTGTAATTGTTCCTATTGTGTGTTTTTAAATAGCAAACAATTTTTAAACCATTAATGGAGGAGGAAGAAAAGGCTGCTGCTGCCACTGGATCCACTGCTGCAGCAACCATCACAACATCACTCTTTATATCTAATCTGTTAATTGCTGTGAGACTTACCTGTGATTTGGACACATGTGGGTGTCTATGTTTAAAAGGTGACTTCATAAATGAAGATAGTAGGAATACTTCAATAATTATTTCCTTTCACTCTGAGTAAGCTTTATTAAATCAATTAGCATTTCACTTTATCTTTTTAAGAGTTAATAGATATATCTTTTTAAGAGTTAATAGTGAGAAAACGGATGTTTGCTACATGCATATTTGCAATGCAGACCTTATACATTTTTTCACATTATTGACGTAGTATCATGGTTCTATTTCAGAAAAAACTGATCCAAAAGTATCAGACCCATGTATTGTGGAGATTAGCTCAAAGTGCACTCCAAAACTGGAATGCAAAAGGCCTCACAACTTTTTGAAAACTAATATGACTACTACATTAATTTTGTTTTATCAAATAATGTTGTCAGTATGCTATTTGTGTGAAGTCTCTAGGGTTAAAATATTCTTTAAAGAGATGTTTATTTTTGGACAGACCTATTGAGTTGTCTCCTATTGTATGTTAAAGTAGCTGCTCTCAGAGGTCACAGAGAGTTCAGCTTTACAAAGACACCCTTATTTTGTAGAAAATGAGTTTTCAGACTCTCTAATGGGAACATTCAAAAATGTCTCTAATAAAACTTTTTTTTAGAATGTTTCATTTGATGACTTGTCCAGAAAGAGGAAAAGTAATGTAAGGATACAAGTTTGGACAATAATCAGACTTGAAAGCATATGCTCTGTTTTCAGTAAGTGTAGAGAGTTGCATATGTTTTTAATGTTTCTGCCATAGGAACATAATTCTTGGAGTTTTGTATTTGTTTTTTCTTCCTCAACCTGTGTACTTGGGAAAACATTTACTGACTTTTGGTTTTCTGAGCAGCAGACACAAATTAAAAAAGCAGAGATCCAGCAACTGGGTCCAGTCAGATGGAATGTGCTTCTGCACAGTTGAAGACTTTGGAGTCCCAAGCAGTCAGCAGGATCAGCCTACACTGATTCCTCTGTATCATGACAGTAGAAGGATAATTCAGTCCAAAGCCATAGATTCGAGCAAATGCAGTGTTTGTGAAAGATATCGTTCTGATAGCAGTGAAAATAGATCTCCTTACTTTTTCCGAGGAGGACAGCTTTAGCTGCAACAAATCAGATTTTGCATTGGTGTAGCACTTCATTTATGTCTCTGAGATACCCAGAGTGATTTATTTTATTGACCAACTTAGCAGCTGGTTTTATCTATTGCAACAGCCAGTTCCAATCTAGCAAGTGAAGCCGACACTGAGATGATCTGTATGAAGTTAGACACCTGTCATCCACTTTCAACGATCAGCATATTACACAAGGGTGCAACAGCGGGGGATAGCAGAGGCATGCAGAGACATGTCCAAGCCTAAACCTTAATTTTCCCTGCAGATGCTTTAAATGAGTGCCACTGCTTGTAAACACGCATGTGCTTGGCATTAGACATCTCAAGATACTTTAAAAATTGCAAAGTTCTGGAAAAGCCTGGCTCATCAGAGTGTTGCTTTGAAACTGGAAGAGTGTTAAATATGATTTTAAAGGGAGATCGGTGGGAAAATATTTGTTCTGGGGAGGAAAAGTTCGAAAACAGAAGCATTGTAGACTTTTTAGACATTTTGTTGCAATGTAAATAGTATTTCCGAAGGTCTACACCTTCCTACAAGAGGAATTCTTGGAGACAGAAGGAGTTGGTGTTTACCATTCCTGCTTTCCATTCAGTGCATCCACTATGGCTAGGTCCGGTGGGGCAGACTGTGATGCGAAGTACAATAGGGTATACGGGGCCTGACACTGCCAGTCGTGCAGCCCAGTCCGTTCTCAGTCTGTCTGTCGGACCATTGCCCTTTGGTTATTCGAACGCCAGGATGGCGGGGCGGCGGTTATTTGGGCTATTTCCAGAGCCTCTGTCCCCAGCTGTGGCAATAATCGGGGCACACCAGCCCGCCCATGGCCGCGGTGCCTCCCTGCCCTGATCCGGCTCCCGCCCGGCCCCGCTCCGGGCTCTCCCCGCGGCCGGCGGTGTGGGAGCAGGGGACGTCAGATCTGAGGGGGCCGGTCCTGGGCAGGGCAGGGCGCCCGCGTCCCGTCCCTCCCCGCCCCTCGCCGCGGCTCCCTCCCTCCGGCTGGGGGCGGCCGGGTCGGCCCTCGCCGGGATCCCATTCCTCCTCCCTCGGTGCATGGTCGCGGCGGGAGCGGAGGAGGACCAGCCCGGCGGGACGCGGGCCAGAGGCGGAGGCGAGAGCGGAGCCACATCGCGGAGGAGCCGCCTCTGCCCGGCAGAGGTGAGGCGGCGGCCCCGCTGAAGTTGTGAGGGGTTAGGAAGACGGGAGGGAGGACGGGGACCGCTGGCTGCGCTTCCATTCATTGCCCGAGCGGCGGCCGGGCTGCTGCTCTCCCCGGGCCAGGGCTGTAGCCGTAGGGACAGGCCGGGGAACAGCCGCGGCGGGACGGGGCACGGCGGGGAGGTGGCGGCAGGGACGGGTCTGTG